>VXBX01000450.1:658093-722035 GCA_013400415.1 Scytalopus superciliaris
GCCGGGCCGGGCCGGGCGGGGCCCTCTCAGGCGGTGGCGCCCCCCGCGCACACAGCGCCCCCTGCCGGCGGGGTGCCCCTGGGGTGTTCCTCTTGGCTAACCCCAGAGAAGCTTGCCTGCCGTTTCCTGGTGTCCCAAAGCACGAAGCTGCCCTCGCCCCGCTGAAGAGAAGTGACCCTGCGGTGACACGCCATGGCCTGTGGCCCCCTCTCCAGACCTGTGCCTGCCCTGGACCTGCTCCTCACCCCCTCACACGCAGCCCCTCCCGCCCTCCTCTGGCAATGCCTTCCCAGGGCGCGCTGCCTTCCAGGGGTGGCAGAGTTCCGAGCTAACAGCCTGTGTGCCAGCCAGGTGTGGCTCTGAGGGACAGGCCTGCTGCAGGGTGCCCTGCCCAGGGACACGGGGCCTGCTGGGCCTGACCCTGCGGGGAAACACGGCCCAGGATGGCTTTAAACCACTGAGCTGGTTTCAGCTAAACCTGACTGAGGGATAGGCTTTTCAAAGATACTAGCTGTTCCAGCTGTGTAAAAATTACTAGCTGGGTGGAGAGAGGCATGTGTCCCCAACACCCTGGTTGTGTTTTCCAGGTCCTTTTATGGCCAGGCCACACACGCACTGCCTGAGGGTAACAGTGCCCAAAACTTGAGGTGTCCCTGGGGAATGTGCAAGCAGATCACATGTGGGCCCTCTGATCTCAGACACGAAACTGAATGTGCCATCACAGTAGCCCTAAAATAGATATTCCCCATTTGTTTGCTGCAGAGCTCTTGGAAGCCTTTGCCGGTAGAATCTGAAGCTCAGCATGTTCCGCAGGGTAACAACTTTATCGGCGTGAATGTGGGTGGGATGCTGTAGGGCACGCCCTGCTCCGCCCTTGGGCCCTGCCAGCAGCGATGGCACTCTGGTTGTGTCTGACAGGGACACACACACAGTGCTGGACAAAGGTCTCCTGCTGTTTCCCAGTAGTTTCTCCATTTCTTCTGGGCAGATAGGATGGATGAACACCACGTAACCTCGAGAACAGGAAAATATAAGTTGATACGGAAGATACTTAAGGGGCAATGGAAATCAGCAAAAACAAAGTAGAGCTAATTTGCTAATGGATGACATATAAATTGTGTAGCGTTTTACTTTTAAAATTCATATCTATGATTTTTTGGTATTCTCTTACTTCTGTTCCTCCATATTGCCAAAATATCAGTTCATTTTGCTTTGGTTTCATTGCTTTCATTGCATAAAAGTGGCGTATTTAAAATATCTTAGTCACAAGCTTATGTTCATAGCTTCATTAGGACTCTTTCTATAGAATGAATACTGTATTTGCTTCTACCTGCATCACTCATCTTCTGAGATAATGAGATGACAAGAAGAGTGTTTCAAGTTTTTAGGGCATTTCTTATTTTACTTTCAACAGCATTGCTTCATTTGGGTAGTACTCAATATTTAATGGGTTGTAGGAAAAATACACATCAGAAGACAGCTTTCTGAATTAATGAAATCCTTTATATACTCAATACTTGAGTAAAGTTGTTTGTTTTTACATATGCATTATTCAGAATACTTTTATTCAGAACACTTTTATTCAGAACATTTCAGAAATGTTCTTTGCAGTCTCTTCTGCAAGAAGAATGTATGAAATATCATGGTGGTTGTCAAAATTAAATAGTCACTTTTTTAACTGGAAAGTTCAGCTTAGAAATTGTGACTACAATGTATAGAAATAGCAGTGGGTCTATCCAGTCTTCTTGTGGTGTAAAGAAGAGTAAAATACACACTTGACACTTGACAGATTGGCAACACATCTGTTCTCTTTTAAGAATACAGCAGCAGTGATAATATGAACAACTTATACTCATTTCATAGTACCTGGCACATCACTTACTGCCAGATCAAATTGAGAAGTCTATTAAAGTCTGAAAGATCCTGTATTAGATAACATTATCTTCCCCCTAGCTCCAATGCATATGTATATAAATAAAACAATAAAATATCCATATCTGACTCATGTGGTTCTGACTCATTTTTATAATGAGGGTCTGACTCATTTTTTAAAATCTTTTTGGGCACATGGGAATGAAATTCCTTCCCAAAGATAATTGTTTTACTGTTTGGAAGTGTCTGTTAGGGGGTTCTTAAAACTACCCCAAATTTATAAAATACTTTCTATGCATGATTTTTCTCTTACTTTCATTGTAGGACATGAGTTTTATCTTCAGTATATTCAGTCGAATCATCCTCATCTATGCCAATATAAGAACAAAACGCGGCTTTCTGAAACTTAATGTAATGAGAAGTGAGAAGGAAAGTCATAATAAGAAAAGGAAATGAATAGATGTTATTTTGCATGAAGCCTGCACTAAGATAAAAGCTAAAACAGGAAGGAAGTCACCACCACTGTTCTAGATGGTAGTGCTTCAGTGACATGTGCTTGCTTTTGAGAAAACCAGTACTCTTCAGACTAGTACTAGGAATAATTACTGCGTTTATTTTGTGTTTACCTGAATTTTTCAAAATCCATGAAGGTGAGTGATCAGCTTTTAAAACAGCCTTTTAATAATTCTGAAGTCTGATAGCAATTGAAATGCTGACGTGCTTTCCCAAAAGTGATGGTTAGGATGCGTCACACATGTGGACTTTGCAAAGGATATAGACTCTTTATTAGCTTTTTAACCAACAGAGTTAATTATATGTGGCAATTTCAAAGGAGTTTGTAATTCATTTACATACTCTGCAAAACTTTTGCTAACTGTTTATATGCAGCTGTACTTTCACTACCTTCACCATGAAGAGAGTAGTTAAAATGCTTATGTTCTTAAATTGCAGGTACTCATGTCTTAAAAAATAACTTTTAAAAAGCTTTTATACTTAAATGCCTGTAAAGCTTTGTACAATTACTGTCCAGTAATGAGGTGCTGCCTGTGAGAGACAGTTGCAGTGGTAACCTGACAAGAAGTAGAGGCAAATAGGTGTAACTGAGTAAAGCAAATTTGTTAGCACAACTGCCAAACACACCTTTGTGATCTAAAGGGCTAATACTGGACTTGAGATGAATGCAAAATACATGTGTGTAAGTTATGCACTAAGTGCTGTCTTAAAAACACATAAATAAGTTAATATTAAAGTAGATTTGTCACATCCATGCCTAAGTAAACTTTTGAATAGGTAAATGTTAAAATAAAAAGCATCCTTTTGACAAATGTGTGTTCTTAGGCACCATGAAATAATGTATTTGTGAAACATAATTTTCTGAAAATGTTTAGTATCAACATATATCCAGATTAGGTTACTTATATTTATTCTATTTGCAGCAACCACAAAGAATAAACATGCCGGCAATTAGAATATAATCTATAGATTTTTATAGTTTCTAAGTTAACAAACTTGGTGAGCTGTCGTAAGTTTTGAATATAACATTGATAAGTCAGTTTAAGATGTTGGAATAGTTAATGTTTTACCTCCATGCAGAAGTAATCAAATCTAGCACAGACTATGCAAATAAACAATGGCATGACTATTACCAGAAGAAAACATTAACCTTACTGTCAAACATCAAAGAATAATTGCTTTTTTCCATTATAATTTTCCTAGTTGCACTCATTGGAGGTGCTTTATGCTGCAATAGTGTGATTACTGCAATTCTGATATCTACATACAGTCTTAATCACAGCATATCTAAAATAAGATTGTGCAGTATATGAGCAAAGCAGAATTGTATTTGGAGCGGCACATCATTGTATTTTGAAAATTAGAATTATTGCTGTATTTTGGATGTTTTTAAAACAATATGACTACATAATAGACTGTGTAACTGTTCGAATTACATGAGAAAGTAAATATATTGAATGATTGATTTACAAAACTAAGGATTTTGGATCTCTGGTTCATTGGAAACTGATTTTATTTCAGATCTTGTGACTAACTGAAATGTACAGAATTTTTTGTAGATGTTTCAAATTGCTGGTTACTCCATAAAGCTTCAGCAGACAGAGCTGTTGCAGATCTCTGAGATGTGAAATACAGCCACTGGATCTTCCTCTGTTAGGGCTTCCTACATGAGTGGCACAGACCTCCTAATTCCTGGATGTTTTATTCCACGGGAAATTCCAGCATTTATTTTCATTCTGAAAAGGGAATATAAACAGAAATTTCTCATTTGACAGTGATTTAGGGGGAAATCAATTTTCAAAAAACAGTATTTTAAAAATTTATCAAAAAGATACAGTTCAACGTTGCTAGAATTGAAATGTTTCATGGGTAAAGCAACCCACTTGTTTGGTTGCAGTTGCTGAACCTTTGCACTGCATTGCTTTAGGGCAGGAGGCTGTCGTTTTAGAGTCTGATGCTTTCAATCCCCTGGCTCAAGCTGCTTGATGGAATGTATCTCCTTTAATCTATCCATTGTGTATTTCCCAACTTGTACTGTAAGCCTTGTATCTACAGTATTATGTGACAACTAAAACTTCCATAAGGAAGTGATAAAATATGCAACTGTATATAGTGCTGCATTGATTCAAAATCAGATCAGGTCAAAAGAGTAAAGCCAATCCTAAGTGAAATATTTGTGATTTTCTTAATGGGAAACAGTTTTTTACAAATTCCAATCTTCCCTGTGAATAGTTTCATTTCAATGGAATTGGATTTTCTATGAAAAAACACCCTGTAAATAGAGGCTTAATCAAAAAATTCAATAATCACAGAACGTCCTAATATTAAGCATGCATGTCTTTCAATATAAAGCATGTCTTTCCTAAAGATGCTTTGCATGGTTTTATCTCAACAATCCTCTTAACTCCTCAGGCTGCCTGCATTCAGGTTTCACAAAACCCTTTGCACATTTCTAGCGATGTTTACACTTGGGAGGGTTCTCCCCAGTCCTGAGGTAAGGAGCAAGCCTCTTAGGGGTATGGCTCTCTGCCATGGAATCCACTGGGAAAGTCTAGTCTTGTTTTAGCCCTCCTTAGAAAGGCCACAGTCCTGTGACTTGGAAAAAAATAAACTTTACTTATGGTAGATCATAATTTGATTGGCTTTCTCAGTAGAGAAGTTTCAAGGGGATGGTAAGCACCCTCCTTAACACAACAGCATTCAAACTTTTTCCACTCAGATAACATGCTTTTTCCACACCTACAACATGGCTCACAGGCAGCTCTGGAGCCTGTTTAGCCATGTGTGAAGTTCAGAATGGATGTTGTAGTGCTGAACGTAGACTGCTGTTACAGCCCAGTCAGAGGTTTCCCAAATCTGTCCACAGATTTCCTGGTGAAAAGGGTGTATTAGGGAGTTATGATTAGTTGCCCTTGAAAGCTGTAGCAGTGGTTTTAGACTGGTTTGCCAGATGCACACATGGCTTGCCATGAGAGCAGAGTAGGCATTCAATTTCTGGTCCCGGCTCATCTTCACTGAGAAGTTCTACACAAAACACCCCTTTCAGCTGGAAGAATTTGACCTCAGGAGGCTGCTCCATGCCAGGTTGTGTGGATCAGACTGTAAGCATTTTGAGGAAAATGTTTTTTCTTGCCTCAGGGAAAGATTAAGCCTTAAGTTTCATCTGACATTTTTCCTTTTTTTAACAAAATGAACTTTTTCTTACCTGCACCGGATGTGTGTTTCACATTTCAATTTTTTATGTTTTATAAGGAGTTTATGACTCTCTGAAACTAGTGTTAGTAAAGTGAAGATAATTGGCTTTGGCATTGGAGTTTGGATTTTATTTCCGTATTCTGTCTGAAATCCCTGACTCAAGCATTTCTGAGGTCAGCCTGCTGCTCTGCAAGCACAGGTGGCCTGTTGAAGCTGTCAGATTGCAGCTGAGCACTGGAGCAATTAAAGGCTATGTTTTGCTCTCTGTACATAAGGATTTATGAACATATTACTCCAGTTGCTCATAATGGGAGTTGGATGCAAAATTGCCTCTTTACTGAGATGCAAGAGCACTTCTAGAATTGGAAACAGAGCTACAAAACTATAGGTTAGTGCTGCATCAACTCTGAGAAGTGGTTATTTGTATTAACAAATACACATTTCATGCTGGGTCACAGAAGTTTTTTATTCTTATTATTTTTTCTACTGAAAAAGTAGTTCAGAGTTAACACAAGTAAAAATTTTCACAATAAACCCCTACTTTTACATGGAAGAATAACACTCATTAATAATTAACTCTGTGGGTTTTGCTGCTTGCCAGAACTGCATTAATGTACTCTAGCTACAGTACTTTGATACTGAAATTTGACTATGAATACCAAACCCAGTGGTCATAACTAGGATTCATGTTTATTGACTGAATATAAGTGAATGTGAAGGGCGTGGGTTGAGAGCTCAGCAGCATTTCTGTGTATTTTCGCTGTGTGTTTTCAATGTCATTTGAAAGAAAGTTTTCTTTCTGATTATAGCTACTTTACAACCTAACTGGAATGAAGCTTTGCAACTGCACAGTTCCAGGGATAAGTCCCCCCTCCAAACATGTGCGCTTTCATCTTCTTTTCAAGTACAATCACATTGGAGCAGCTTTGAGACAGGATGTGACAGGATCCCACTGCAAATTCAAGTTGCTATACAGGAGATTTCATACAATTCAGCAAATACAATCCAGCATCTAGGTTGTGGGAAGAGAGTGCTTGCTTTCTCTTAAAAATTATGCATTCTGCACGCTGTCATAATCCTCAAGAAAAAAGGTGCATTTCATCATAGGATGGTTGGAGGATCCATTACATGATGTTTCAATGCACGGATTTGTCCACATGTCCTATATGACAGTCTAATACAGTACTCTTTCTTTTACAGCTAACACTGTAATTGTGTCATGCATGGATACCTGTTCATCAAATAACACCACTTTTCCACTTTGCACTTTTAACAATTCTTGCAAGAGATCAGTGCAACAAAGAAGAGAAAACCAGACTATTTTGCTGAAAGCCATTGTAAATAATTCCAATCTCCAAAATATTGCATGTATTTGCCAGTCCTCCAGGAGGGAACAACAGTCCCATACTAAACTCACAGAGTGTGAATCCAAGAGGGATGTGAATGTTGATCATCAAGGATCACGAATAGTAGCTAAAAAAAGTAAGTAGAGGAAGAGAAATACTTAATTTTGAAGTAATTAAAAAATAAAAGACAGGTTTTTATTTGGTACTTAAAAGAAAATTATAATATGCTCCTGGTTCTCTATGGTCTTTGTAAATCTATGAACAATGTATTTTTTTAGCTTGTCTTTGCATGGCTAGAAAATGCAGGTTTTATGCCAGATTCTCGGTGGCATTCATTCCTGGCTGTCAGTGAAACATGTCAGTAGCAAAGTGTTGATTTCTTTTCTTTGAGGATCTTTATAAAACTGAGGGCTGGGGGTAGTGTTGTGTCATTATCTTCAGGGAGCTTTTTATTGGTCTGGAAGGAGGGTGCTGCAAGAAGAGTGCCTTATCCAGCAGCCACCTGGAATATTTCTGTTGCAAACTTGACCTCTGCCGTCTGGCTGTTATGAATGCTCTTACAGCCCTGTGCAACTCTTACACTTTTAACAGTATCTCACCTGTTTCTTCTTAACATCGTGCAAATCTCAGAGCTTGTGTGGTTTGAAGTGAAACACGGACTGATAGACTATGTGCACACTTCAAATCTCTATCATTATATGGCTTTTACTTGGGTTTTATTTTTTCCATGCTCTGATTTTTGCCTGTTACCTTTGACAACTGCCAAAAGAAACAAAAACCTGAAAACCTCTGAACCTGATAGTAAAGCCAGAAAGGGGCTATAATTTGAAGGGGAAATATATTTTGTATAGGTAATCAATGCTTTTCAGATCTGCTTAGAATACATTTTCCCTGTTTATAGTCAATAATGAAAAAAACAACTGCATGTTTTTGTAAATGAGAGAGAAAACTTACTGTTCTTTCTGAGAGCTGTCTCTTGGTCTACCACTTCTTGTATAATAGCTTTGCTTTCATGTCTATTTCCAAAAGCAAGAGGCTCGCTTGAATTGAAAACAAAAGATGTTGTTTATTTTTATAAATATTTTAATTTTCCTACAGTTTCCAATGAAGAAGTAGAGCATAATACTTACTACCTGACGATAATACACTTCAACAATTCTATAGTTGGAGGAGGAAATGCAGCCGAAGAACACCTCAATCATTCCTGTCTTGTGGCAATGATGGAAGACCAAAATGACTGTATAAATACTTCGCTACAACTGAAGTCTTACGTGGAATGTAAGTTACAATGGAGGATCAGAATACAAATCAAATCAGAAACAATCTTGAAAAAAATAAACAAATTTGCAAAAAAGCAGTCCAGTAGGTAGTTCTCAGCTTTCAGCAACCATTTGAAAGTATTTGATTATTTTGCAGTTTGGAGCATCCCTTAGTTAAAGACCATCTTTAGTAGACAACTGAGAGTTTGATAGTGATTTAAAGCAGGTTTAGCTGTGGCCTTCTTTTTTTTCTAGAAGAAATACAGCAAAGTAAGTGTCTGTAAATTATTTTTTGCTTAGTAGCAACAGAATAACAGATTATGTGTGTGAAAAAATCTGGAATTACGTTTTTCCATTCCCTGATAATGGCATAACCCTGTTGTGTTGGAGATAAATTTAAAAATCCCTGTTAATTTCAGTGCTAGAAGAACCAGGAGACAGGTTTGAGTCTTCTTAGTGTTGTACTGTGATATCCTGCTATAGAGCCTCATTACAATATGCTTAAAAGATAAATCTTCAGCTGAACTAGGCTTAGTTTTCCCTGAGGACAGCCTGCAGCTTTTTATATTTCTTTTTGTGCTGCAGGAGTTTTTTGGCTGATTGCCTGATCATGGTCAGGGCTTCCATTCTGTCTATATGAAACACTTGTCATTTGGAAATTGCTGAATTATTACGTTGATTTGGTTTTGTATGGCCAATGCATTTTATGCTGTACCTTTGCTGAGAAAAAAAATACGTGTTTTGGAGTTGGCTTAACTTGTGTTAAGTAAGTCCAAGTAAAATCTTAGAGAAGAAAGGGCATTTTAGGGTTGGATTTTATTTTATTTTATTTTAAATAAGTGGGTCTATGAGAGAGCATAATTTGTAACTTGCCCTGCTAACTTGTGTCAATACTATGAGCTAACCACCCTTTGCTAATACTGACCTAGCTGAGTAGAAGTAATTTCAAAGTAGCAGTAAATATTAACAACACATCTGTTTTTTCTCTTCAAAACAAAACTAAATTGGTGCTCAGGGCTTTTAGTAAGAAAGGCTGATACACAAACCGGTACAAGTCACTCAAGATGGGGGTTGAAAGGAGCATAAATTGCTGTATAAGAGATATTTTTAGTTCTGAACTGGGGGGCTGAGCTGTGCTTAACTCAGAGAGCCATGCAGTTATTGGCACTTCATGACTTCTCAGTGGAGAAGATACAAAACGGAAGCTGATGTAGGTCAAATTATACTATTCCAAGTCAAGGAAAGGGAAACAGTGGTTTGGCTACAGTCTGTAATTTGATTTTTTTATGAGTCTGAGTAACACAGTTGTTTTTTAAAATAGTTATTTGACAGTGCTAAGGTATGCATTAACATGCAGCTAACAAAATAGTTTGAAAGGTCTTCCAAACAATCAGACAGGAAAGTTTCCCACATCCTTTCTTTGTCCTGTATAGTCCTGAGTTGTACTTGTGACTGAACTAATTCCCTGCGGAGTGTGGGTGCATTTCTGCAGCAGCTGTTATCCAAAAGAGCAGCCTACCTCCTGCACCCAATCCCATGTGATTCTCCCCCAAGGCAGCTTTAGTTTAAAAGAACTCCCCTGAGGGCTCCTGCAGGTGCCATTTCCTCACTTTTTTTACAGAAAAACTTCTGTATGTAGAACCTTACCTTCTCCCATACATGAAGATGGACCAGGAGGTTCAGAGTGGCAGTACAGGCCAGTGTTGGACAGTGGACCAATTCCTTCTGTGCTCCATCCAGATAGAGGGGACATGTATTACCCTTGTTCTACCTTAAATAAAAATGTTGGTCTTTGAAGCATTTTCTTCCAGGCTGAGCTGAAAACTTTCCATCCACTTAGCTACTTGTAACTGTTTCAGCCATGGGGAGATAAATACAGGTGAAAATTAACCTAAATTCTTGATAGGAAGTTTAGTTTCAGAAAACAGAGAAAAAGGCATAATCTCTTTGGTTCTGTTTTGTTTTGTTTTGTTTTTATCTATGGGGATAGGCACGATCAAAAAACCTACCAAGACAGAATGTTCTGTTTTTCTCTGCTGCTTAATTTTATCTCTTCTACATTTTGTGGACAGATCCAATGTGTATGACGAAGATCATTTGGCTCATTATGATTTCTGTAGTTTTTGTGCTTACTATTTCCATTGTCATCTACAAAATAGTCCAAGAAAATAAATGCAACTGTAAGTAAAAAAAGTTAATCTGTAATAACAAAACTGTTGATTATTACTGTAGTTCAGACACTGATATTTTAATTGTCATGTGGTAAAAGCTTCTTAGAGAGGGACTGAAGTATTCAGATGACTGATAGTATCACCACTCACCTCTGAATTGTGGATGCAAATTCAACCTTCTTGATGCTGAATGAAATGTAGGTATTTTTGACAGATGCTTGGTGGCCTATACTCCTTAGCGATATGAACTTCTGGTTTCACACTTTCCAGCAGAGGAAACAATTACAGTTGAACTTTGTGGAAGGTTTTAAGCAGAAATGCCAATGACCAATATAAGTGGATTGAAATACCTTTTTTTTCTTCCTGAAGATGATTCATCTAGGTCACAGTCAAGAAAAATTACAGGATCAATGTGAGGACACATGCACTCAGCTGTCTGTCCTAAAAACTGGCTGTCTAAATTCATTGGTGGCATAATCCTATATAGGTCAACCAAGCTGTGCCTTCTTATCCCCAGAGCCCAGATAACATTTTTTTTCTTTGCTATTATTTCAGCAAAGCAAACATTGCTGTGATTTCTGAACCAGCACTATTGACTATTCTAAGTGATTAGAACTTTACTGTGAAAGAACTTGCCCTTAATTCAGACACTGAAATGATTGTTTCTGCACTATGCCTTCACCAGCCAAGACAGACTCTTCCTATGCAATTCACTGGGGACACAGGCTGAAATCAGATTTACAGTATTTTTTCTAGCAATATACAATGAGGAAAGCAAGAATGAAAGTGTACGAGTACCCTGATCCTGAGACTTTTGAGCAGTTAAGAGAAAGACTTTTGCACAAAAACAATGTAGAAAATCGACCACTTGCCAGCTGCTGCTCCTTGTTTTGCCTCCCAAGTCATCAGTGTGAAAAGAATATTACTTAAGCTGTTACCTGAAAGAATAGTGCTTAGGTGCTTTGCACAGCAATTTCCTGAGACTCTGCTGCATCAGCCCTGAGTGGGCACAGTGCTCCCAGACAACTGGCATTTTGTTGGTACTATCAAGCACAGGTCCATTCCCTTGTAGTTCAGAGGTACTGAATGGTCACAGGGGTAATAAAAAAATGATACGCCATAGCCATTTCCCTGATCATCCTTACATATCTGCAGGCAGTTTTGTAATGAAAGAGTAATAGGAGCATAGCTTTAATCATAACTGAACAGAAAGGAAGAGTGCCCAACCCCAATGGTTCTGTGATTTTTTTGGGGGATAATGTAAGCACCTTATGCATATATTTTTAATGAATAAGCAAAATAGTTGATTGAAATGTCAAATCTGTGCCCCCCCTGGCTCAATTAAATTCCTTACCAGATTATCTTGGTTTAAATATATGATCTTTTACTTATTGCTAGAACCAAATTCTGAGACCTATTTCATGTATATGAAAAACTCACAAAGTGTAAATTAGGTCTTTTTAAGTGGGCTATTAAGTGCTCTAATTTAAAGGACTTGTATTTGCAATTTGAAACCTACTTATAAATGTCTAGGATTTTCTATGCTTTGAGTCATAACATCCTCTTTTTAATGCACAACTATAACTAGTGATATCAATGATTTCATACCTTTATTCTTAACCATCAGTTTTCTATCAAATGAGGTTTTTTCAGCATCATCATGGACACAAGCAAGGAGGAAAAGATGCTCTTTTGAGGCTTGTACTGATTTGCTTCTAGAATACATTTTCTGTTAATTGAGGAAAAGTGGTTTTATGAGTTAAATTTATAATATATAACATAATGACATCAATGTGTTACTGATAAAAAGAGAAGCACATAAAAATCAGATTTAAAGGCAAGATTCCTGATGTGTATATAGGATGATATATAATTTTAATTGAACCTTTAACTGCAAGTCTACATACTGCTTTTTCTCAGTGGTGTTCAAAGAAGCACAGCAGAACATTACTATGTTCCTGAAACAGCTGCTATGAATTTTTCTGGTTGTAATTCAGTTAGTTTTTCTCTGAATTTCTGAACACCCCTGAAAGGTGTTAAGAAATATGGAATTATTTGTTTCCTCTTGAGACCTTGCAAGACATTCTCCTAGGCAGACCCTGAGAGTCTCTGGAACATTAAGTTCTTTTCAAGACTGCATAAAATACAACACCCAAATAAACTTGGTGGAGGTTACAATTGATCCATGACAAAAGCCCTAGACTAGAAATTAGTTGTTTTGCCTTTCCGCTTCCTCTCTTGACTCACAAATACTTCCAGAGCTTCCCTTGACATTAACTGTTACAGTGTATGCTTAGGGCTTCAGCATTTTAGATCTCCACTGGCTATTCATAAAAAAATCATGACCTAAATAATTCTAATTTAATGAATTTCTTGGTGTTCTCAAAGTAAAAAAGATAAAAATAAATTCTGTTATGTATAATTGGAGCGAGCCTGTCACTAGAAGCTGGCTGAGCCCTGGACTGCAGTCACTGTAGAACAGGGGTAACCACAACAGCTGCACAATTGTCTGCAGTAAGCCCACCAAGAGAACAGTATTTAGAGAGCAGCAAAAGGATGGAAAGACTGAGGAGTTTGTGAACTGGGTGCTGAGGAACAATCAGAGGTGTTCAACCCAGCTCTGTCTTTGTTAGTGGTATGGAGCTTGCTCTCAAACTGGGCTTCCCAAGATGAACACCCCACACTTGCAAAGAATTTGTCAGCTCCCTAGGATGCCAGTACACTCCATCCTTGCTATTCCACTGCCAGCAGTGTGAGTCCAAGTCTGTTCTGGAACATGTGCTTTTTTGATATCCTTCCAAAATTTGTTCAAGGTACACAGTATAGAAAAAGGCAAGGAATGATTTGAAAGGGACAAACCTGAATGGAATTTCCAGAAAATGTCATTCAGGAAAATATAAATTATATGGCTCTTGGTTTTCCTTATCACCTTATTTCAACACCTTCCTGATTTTGTGAACACTTTTCAAGGTGTTCAACTGTTTAAGAATAAGGAGTTTGCCAGCTTTCCTTCTAACCAGTGCTGAGACTAACACATTTTCTTTAAAACAGATTATAGACACAGAGTAGCAACATCAGTTTCTACTGTTCAAAGAAGAAAAGATTCCAGATATGTAAGAAGAACCATATCTGCTACTAAAATTCATCCTTATCCTGGTAAGTAATATAAAAGTAAAAAAATACTTAGAAAGTCTTCAGGCCTGAGGAGGTCAAGAAAGACTTTTTAACTATTTCCTGTCAAGAGATGCTTTAGGTTTCCTTCAGAGTTACCTTGGTTCTACACAGATTTGATCTGGCTTATGTTATGGAAATATTGTTGTATTATAAAGAAATAATTCTGACAATAAATCTATAAGAAGATATATATCATGTGGAAATGCTTCTCCCAGTCTTCTCAGTGTGTTGCATTAATGACTATGAGTTCTTCACCTCCTTTTAATTTTTGGTCATGTTGTGTGCCAGGTTTGAGGTTTTGCAGTTGAGCGCTTTGTGTGTGTATGAAAAGTATAGAAAGATGTACACATGTGTAGGTGTGCTCTCTGTGTTTGTGACTCTTGATAAAATCTGCTACCAAAGCATGGAATGTAGCAGGATTCAAAAAATGGCTCTGCTGGCACATTGAAACCTACTTTTTAGGGAAAATTCCCACAAAGTACGATTTCTGTGTTTCAGGTAGGAAAAAAAATTGTGGTCTTCTAAGACTGTAGTATGTTTAGCACAGACGAATTAAATAGTATGGGTAAACTCAAAGTTTTGGTTCTAGAAATTATGAATTGGTAACAAATCTCTGTGTGAGGGGAACTAACAGCTGTACCTGTGAGTGTTACTGACATAGCTCGAAGATGCTTTAATAAATTTCATGGATTCTGGTTTCATGAAGAGAGCTATATCTTTAAAAAGATTGATATGAACATAAAGAATAATAGCTCTAAATGGCAAACTAACCTCCCTCCAAAAGAAGAAAAAGACAAAGCCAGCAAAGGAAAAGAAATGGGTTTAAATTTGACTAGGCTTGAGTACTTTGCTGTTTGTCTTGCTAGTTTTTCAGAAGTAAGAGGAGATGCAATAATTTCTCTCTAGAACTCAGTATTTCATGGCATTTCAATTTTACCTAGAAAAGAGTGAATAGCTCCTTGTCTGTCTGAACTCTCCTGCAAGTACAATTTATGCTCCTTGCTCTTAAAGCACTGGCTACCTCTGCAGTATATTTATGAGCTCATTAATTTCATCCTGCAGGAAAGGAATTACTTTTCTGACACCTATTGTCTTGAGTAGCTTCACTAATACTATACCTGTTTTATCAGCATGTTCACAATGGCGGTTTTAATGTTGCTGATCCAAAGGCATTTTTGATGGTGGAGTTTTATGGAAATTCAGATCTAGTTTTACTAGATTTTACTGAGGAGAATAGAAATTCCTTATCAGTCTGTCATTCTCACTTCTATGTGCCTCCCACTTCAATCTATCCATGTAACCCAGAAAGATGCTTAGTTGCATGAATTGCTATAATGGGGTTTTATTTTAATATAAAATTCCTTGATTTCACACACCATTATTTTAGTCAGTCCAATCAATTTCACAGTTTATACCAATGTAATTTAAAGTGGAGTCAAATCCATATGAAGAGTTTATTCTTTCCATGGTTGCTAAGCTTAAGATTTGCTACCATGATAATGGATTATAAATAGTGATAGATGATTTTGTTGACAGCCTTTGTAGTATTTTCACTCTCGTTAGTGCATAGCTTGCAATCTTGAAACATTGAGACCCACTGAAGACAATACAACCACCCTGGAAACACAGTAATGAGTACTTGAGAGGATGTGACAGTATATCATACAGATGAAAAGATGTATAGGTACTAGTAAAAGGTTATTCGAAGTTCAGAAATTATAAGGGAAGAAAAAGAAGGAAGCCTCCACTTTGAGAATCAGAGTCAATTCCTAGGTAGGTCAGGAAATTGCTGTCTTAATGTCATTGTGGTCCTACGAAAACATAATTTACAGCATGGATGCCTATTTCGTGAAACTGTTAGTGGCTTTATGGCCATGAATTATTAAGTCTGGTGCCCAGAAGAAAGGGGGGAAAATGTATAGAATGTTCTCTGGGGTAGGATTAAAGCTACAACACTCCAAGTTCATAGTGCTACAAAGATTTAAGCACGTATAGTGAGGATAGGGGGCTTTAAATAACAGTCCCTTGAATGTTATGGACTGACAAAACAGAGTTGCCCTTAAATGCAGCCACAAGAGAAGGGAAAGAGAAAAAGATGCCTTTTTTCTTTAGTGCAAGAAGTAAGTACTCTTTAAGTGACTGATCTGTATTTCCAGACACAGAGAATTTTCGTATCAATAGGACTGGATAGTAATAACACATGGAAAAGTCACACAGAAGAAAAGTCACTTCCTTGCTTTGTGTTCACTACAGAGATTTCCACATCAGAGACTTTCATTGCAAAAATTTCTTTGAGAAGCTTTCTTAAATCGAAGAGGCAGAAGAAGAGTTTTGAGAACAGCTTAATAAATTAATAATAGCAATTAGAAGGACTAGAAAGTATTCCCCACAGTGTTTTAAAAGAACTCAGATAGAAACTGCTGAATTGTCACTGGCAGCTTACTGCTTAAATCAGCCTCAGTTGCAGACAAAGGGAAGGCAGTTATACTTATTCTGCTCTTACTCCTTTTCCTTGTCCCATTTTCCCTATACAACTTTAGTACCTCTACTACATTTGGTACTACTGACTGATTGAGTGTGGCTATTCTCACATAGCTGCATCTTAAAAAAGATAAACCTGGGGACATGGCACAGAGTTACTTGTTGGGAGCAGGCCACTGTGTGGGAACTGTTTGTTACATTATTTCAAAAAAACATTACATTATTAAAAAAAAGCTGCACAGGAGTCAGACTGCATAAATCAGGGGATTTAATACTTAAGATGAATCTGCCTAGCAGGGTCCAGACATTTCATTAATATAATTAGATGGGTTATAGTTAAGTGGGAGTTTATATTACTAGGATTTTACCGCTATAAATTCACATTTAGGCTTTCTTTTCCTAGAGTAAGAATGACAGTCCTTGTTTAGTTATATTCTGTTTTGAAAGCAGCATAAGGTGTGTTGGAATTCTGTGCTAGAATTGGACCATGTGGATACAGAATCAAATTGTTAATATCATCATGTTATTACTGTACAGTCTGTGTAGGCCACCTTAGTTCAAGCATAATGCAAATGGTTCTATGTTGCTCAAACAGTATATTCTCATTTTCAGTGATACTCCACTGGCTCATGGAATCACAATTTGGTTCTTTACATTTTAGCATACAACTACAGGATTCCGTGACTCACACTACTGGCTCACAATAATGCAAAGTTAATTCTCATGGATGGTAATTTTAGAAATTATCCTGAAAGAAGGACATTGCAGGATCACAGTGACAACCAGGACTCAGAGAAAAAAACCTCAGGGTTTCTGGCCTGCATTTGTTTCCTGGACTGTTCAGGCTTTGTGGCATTCATAGTGTTTGATAGAAGTGGCCTTGACAGCTGTAATTTACGCATAAGAAACAACAAGACAAATTTCCTCTTGGTCATTTGACTTCCTGTATTGTTTTCTGTGCTATCCTATTAAATTAATAGTTCCTCTCCTACAAGATGAAAGGAAATAGGGGAAATTCTGCCATCTCTCTGATGTGTTTCTACAGCTTTTGGTTAGTTGACAGGTTGGAAATAGAAGCAAATGCTGGCTCAGGAGTGTCAGGGGTGGCTTTCCTGTGAGTTCAGACTCACTCCTGCTTATATTCTGCAACACATTTTCTTTTCAGCAAAGAGAACAGGCAAGATACATCTTTTACAGCAGCAAAGAGATGCAAAAGGAGAAATCAGTTTAATCTTGGCCAACTGAAGCACCAGCTATTTGATTCTCATCCTTCTCAGTTTCTGACATAACTGAATACTTTTTTTTTTCCCCTCTGCAACTTATATGAATAATGCTGGGAAAAACAAAGCTTGTCATAGTATTCAATATTTAACACAGACTTAGATGTTTCTGGTATGGAACATTTGCAGAGAAAAATGTGAAGACCACTTTGTGGCCTTTTTTAGTCTTCATAAAAAGGAGGACAAAATCTATAGGCTGCAGGTAATTTTAGGGAGCTTTTCAAAGCCCCTGTGTGCTTTCCATAGAGCACTGATGCACAAGGGGCCTCTTTTCTGCCCGGTTTGCATGCATGTTACACACAGGCACTGAAGGGAGTATCAGCCTACATTCCCATTCTCTCCAGGTTCATCCTGGGGGTGAAACAAGATCCATTGTTATTTTTTTAAAACTACCCCAGTTTCATTTTGACTTTGCTTTTCATATTCATTTGATTAATTGCCAAGATCCAAAATCTACTTTTCAATTGCATTTGTAAAAAGAGAAGGCCAAATGATATAGTCAATGGAGAAGGGAAGTAAGTGGCACAGTTTATTCTTTTGTTACCAACTCAGTAGAAACCCATTTGTAGGTTTACAGAAGTAATGAATGAGACAGGATGGACCTGGAGTTAAAGTATTGTTTGTGTTCTACAGTAGTTCTTTGAAACATGCATTGGATCAACAACTCTGCTTTCATTTGCCTGACAGTGCTATTTCTGCATTTCCTTATCCGTATCACAGCAAGATGTCAGGATCTGTGTTGTCAGTGTGCTGAAGGCATCACCACACCCTTTCCTGCCTCTGAGGCGCGTGCTGTCATCTTTGTTAACAACTGGGTGACATGAGTAGCTCTCCCTGTGCGTATGACGAGTGAGCTGAGGCCACACCATGTGTGCCTGAGTGGCAATCTGCACTGTCCTTATGTGAAAGTGAATCAGGAAGTTCGCACTCTAAATTTCAGTTGTTTCTGCTTAACTGGCCGAATGTAGGGGGGTGTGTTTTGGGGGACTCATATCAGGACCTGAGGGAATGGCCTGAAGTTGTGTCAGGGCAGGCTTAGGAAAAAGGTTCCTTGCCCAGAGGGTGGCTGGGCACTGAACAGGTTTCCCAGGGAAGTGATCACAGCACCAAGCCTGACAGAGTTCGAAATATGTTTGGATGATACTCTCAGGCACATGGTGTGACTCTTGGGGATGGTTCTATGCGGGGCTCAGGGTTGGACTTGGTGATCCTTGTGGGTCCCTTCCAATTCAACATATTCTGTGAACCCCAAATTTGCATGCTTTAGGATTTTCACTACTTAGTAAATTTCAGGAGCAATTTATTTGTCTACCTTCGAGCTACATCCCAGGGAGACAGCATCAGCATGCAGTAGTCCTACTAGTATTAAAAAGAAGTTAAATACAAAACATGGTTAGTACTTTCAGGGGTTCCCTACATGTATCTGCACCTCTAAGCACTGAAATCCCTGTCTATATGTCTCTGTCTTGTGTTCATGTATGTCTCAATCATTTTTACACTTGCATATTCAAGTTCAACACTCTGCAGATGTATTTGCTCTTTAATAATATGGATAAAAATTATTTTAACTTTCAATAGTGCAAACTAGCAAACAACAGATTCCACTTATTGCACAGACCACAAAGATACTGCCTGTAATTCCTGAACAAGAGCTTTGTCATGTGGATCAACTGTAGAAGGTAAGTAAATATCTTACAACTCTGATTATTCTGTTTTGGCTCATATTTTTAGAATTAATAGTACAAAGTATCTGCTCATAATAAATTACTACTTCTTCTAGCCAAGTATATGAGATGAAAAACTGAATAATGTATTTTATGAGAGCTAGGTGGCAGGAAAAGAGAATCAATTTTCCTTCTGCTACCAGAAGTGATGTATAACCAAATGTATTAACCTCTTAAACCCTGTGAGTTCCTGCAGGTCCTGGAGCAAATTCTGACACTTTTTTTCTGGTGTAAAATATTGTGTCCTAGACTTCAGCATTGTGCTGACATTTGTTTCTAACAAGGACAGAGGAAAAAGCAATTTGCAAATGATCTCTGAAAAAAATCCCATATTTGAAATTAACAGCTTGCTGATGAAATTCCCCAAACAAAAGAAATCGATCACTCTGTCATTCTTACACCAGTCAGGAGTGACAAGAAGCTGATTTCTGCTCAGAATAAAAACTGGTTTTTCACTTCTAACTTTCTCCAGCCCTTGTGCTCCATTAACTGTTTGAGGAAGTCCAGATGTAAGGAAACAAGTCTGGAAAAAAAAAGTGCACTAAGTGGTATCTCTTCCTCAAAAACCCCCACTTCTCCCTTCATCTGATAAGGTCAGATTCAACTCATTACTACTTGTGTTTGTGGGTGGCTCAGTGGCTAACAATGCTGCAGTTACAGAAAACTTGCTAGCCAGAAGTGCTCTGGGTTACTGAGGCTGGGGAAAGAGGTGGTGGTCTGCTTTTCTCACGAGTGCTGGGTTTGTCTCTGTGAAGTCTCTGGAATGCTGCCTAAGACTAGTTTGTTCAGCAGGGAGGAGCTGGCTGTGCTAAAAGTGCTGCACATGAATGGCTGAGTCCTGAGACTGGAAAATGCCCAAATGATTCAATTCCCAGAATTGACAAAGATAGTTCTAGATTACATCAACTTGATAAAAGCTGGGTTTTTTTCCAAAGAAGGAGGTGGGGTGGAGATAAGAAGTATGTACCAGAAGCTTCTTTATCAAAAGGCATCATCTTTGTGTCACACTGACAGCTGCTCCCCTGAAACACATGCATTTCAGACCACTGATACAAGAACCTCAAACAAGGAAGGGTTCTAGCCAGAGCTAGAAACCTGAGAGAGTTCCTGAGGATACTGCTAACATCTGCCCCTCCCTGCTTCAAATCTGGCTTCTGTCTGGTAGGTAGGAGTTACCTCAGTGCCTGCCCTTGATCAAATAGGCAAGACAGGGACAGGCAAACCCCTTTTGAGTTACACTTTTCCTCATTTCCAGCCAGCCGAAGCTGCACTCCGAGAAAGCATTAGCCACAGCACAGAGTGTTTGATTTCTCTGTCAGGAGGCTGCCTACACAGCAGCTGTGGTAGGTGTAACAGCAGCTGTAAGGAGGAGGAAATAAAAAAGCACAGATCACTTTGATCACCACTGTTACTGCTACTGAGATGGAGAACCTGCTGGTGGTCTCAGCAATGGCCCTTAACCCAACACAACGAAAGCTGAAAGGCTGAACATCATTGGTTTTGGCCATGGTCAGGAATGGTCAGGAGAGACCAATTTGCTTATTATTTGCTCCAGTCTGCAACAGGGAAGTATTCCTGTTGTTAGCAGATTGAGAGAGATACCAAAAATCAATTACACATTGCAACTTTCTGCAATTCTGTGTTTTTCGTTTCATGCCAGGAAGAAACGTGTATTCTGAAAAAATGTATTCTGAAGTCTTTGTATTTAAGACAATACTGTTGATCATAAAATATAAGTATCTTGATAAACATCTGACCACACACATGTGTGGCCCTATTTATACATATACTTGTAATGCACCAACTTCTGCACTTGTGCCCTTGTCAAAGGAGAATCTCTTCAGCATAGATCACTTAATGTCTCTCAGTAACTATTATTATTACATTTGAGTGTCGAAGGTAAGAATCCTCTCTTTTTTGGCCATCTTTCATTCAACCACCCTATTAGCAACTGCCCTGGAAAACATGAATAAGTCATGCCCTTCAAGTGTATTAAGACAGTCCTCTCCTCACACATGCCATGGTTTAGAAATGGTATTCTCCAGTTTAGTACTCCCACTAAAACCATACCACCACTTGCTTCCACTCCCATTCTTCCTCCAAGTGGAAGCACAGAAGGCAAAGATCATGGTTTGAGATAAGAACAATTTACTGGAAACAGCAACGAGATAAAAAATGAGCAGTAACAGCAACAATATTAATAACAAGAAGTATAAGACAAAGAAAGTATTTACATGGAAAGTCTGTGACAATACTGACTGGCTCTTCTCCCACCACTTTTTCTCCCCACTGGACAAACACCCTTCTCCTTGGAAACGAGAGTCCCTTACCTTTGCCCAGGCAAAGTTGTGAGGGGGTATAGAATAACCTCCTGGCCATGCCCACGTGGCTCCAGGTGCCCAGCCCTCACGGCTACTGCAAATAATCAGCTCTTTCCTGGTAGGAACCAGGACAACATATGACAGTTGTCAGTGTATTTCCTTAGTGCTGTTGAAAGGTGACATTAATTACTGTAAATTTCTAGACTGCTGTTTATTTAGATAGGAATAATTCTTTTTTCAAAGAAAATATTTGCATTTGAAGGCAATGCTGCTCAGGGGAGAGCATGCTAGAATAAGGCTCTGAAGACACAACTTTTCAGACTTTCCCAATGACCCCTCCTTACTAATTTGCTCTGTGGTAAGAAAGAACTGTTTATCTTCAGCTAAAACAGAGACTGTGTAGTGTTTTAAACAAAGCTCTACTTGCATCAACTGGTACTTTTAACTTTAAAACCAGTGCTTGCGCCAACTATTATTTTCAGTAACTCTAAAATGCTGTGGGATGTATAACTGGTTTGTGAAACCATAAGAGGACTAACATTTCTGAATGCACTTGATTTGATGGCTGTTCCCTAAACAATGGGGGCAAAGAATAACTGAAGTAAGAAATTAGAGTAGGCAACTAAGAGCCAAGTCACTGTGCCCCTTAAAACACCCATACATATGATGAAGGTGTTGATGCACTCAGCAAAATTATTTTGTTGATGGTTATACATTGTTAAGCAGTGAAGGTTTTGGCTAAACTTGCCCTTGGAGGCTTAAGGAAGCCTGTCTCCAGGGTGACCTCTCTGTGCCTGTGTCCTGCCCTTGTGGCAGCCTGTCTTCCCCCAGCTGTGGGGCCATGTGCAGTCTGGGCAGACTGGCTGTGCAGGGCTCACTCGCCTCCTTCACACCAACACTGCTCTTCGGTCTTTGAGTGACTGGGGCAGAATGAAACCCGCGTGTTTATAGCAGGAAGAGAAATTGTGAGTCCCCTCTTGCAGTACTGCTGTCCTCTGCCTGTTTAAGGGGAAGCACTGTATTCTCTGAATCAAAAGCAGCATTAATGGATTTTGTGAATGGCTAGGGACAGAACACTGTTCTGTTTGGGGAAATTAGAGACAGATACAGACCTGACAGTTCCTGGATGAAGTGCTGCCATTTTATGAGAAAAGAAAGAAGAAAAACTAAGTGTCCTAAAGCCAACCGTTGTGGACTTCCCCCTCTCCCCACCCCACCCTTCTTTTTTTTTTTCTTGCAAGTGCCCATGTTATGCTCTGAGCTGATGCCAGATCAAATTCCCACAAACTGGTCACTATTACCCCGAACATTTTACTTACTACATCAATCTCTTTGACAATCAATGCCCCAAGGAAAAAAAAAAAGAATCTTGGTGTCCTACATCCCATTAATTCTTTTAATAACCCTGGTAGACATGTCAAAGGCTGCATAAAAGCTAATGAAAGTTCCACATCAGCAATTGCCAACGATTTTTAGTACACTGCCTTTTGTCATCAATGCTTCCATCTCTCTTTGTAAAGAGCTTTGAGATCCTTGAACATGAAAGGTGCTTCACATCTCTGTATTTCTTTCCGAGTGACAGTGTAGCTGTATAGTTAGGTAAGACAAGTCAGTCTCCCAGTGAATATAGAATTTAAGGCATGATTTTACCTTCAGGTGAAACGGATTATAAAACTGGACCATAATATAGATGACAGGTAACTGGCAGGGATGATGCACACGGGAAGCAAGCATATGGCTAAAGAGATGAAAACCTCTTTCAAAGAAATTGTAAAATAGAAGAATTTGATGGGTCCCTTTTCTCTCTTACAAGCACGTGGACATGAAAACTCCTACAGGCACAGAGGGGCTGGCACAAGAGGTCAGTAAGTAACTAAGGGTATGAGAGGTTGATTCCTACCCAGCTACATTCAGAGTATCATTACCACCATTGTTTTTGATGGAAACACTCCTCCAGCAAATTAGAAATTTGATTGTGCATATTCTAGTCTAAGGCCAGAAAATTCATTGCAGGTCCACCCAGGGTATTACCTGGACTTTGGCTCAGGACCTTGCTGCCTTCCTGAAGAGATCTTTAAATGCCATCATTGCTGAATTTAGTAGCACAAACAGAAAGTGCAGCAAAAATATTCTTTGTCTGCTTTTCCTTACGTGATTGTGGCTCTACATAAATGTTTTCATATTTAAAAGAATCTCTCTCTCATCTGTCTTCAAGCAAGACACCCACACAAACAACAGAACATAGTTATTATGCAGAGAAAACAGTGAAACTCATAAAATATTCTAGCAAAGGCACATACCCAGTGTGCTCAGGAGTGAAAGATTACGGTTAAGCTGTTTTTCATGCAGGTATTTGTGGAGAATAGTAGGTGTGATCTTAAATTACTGAAATCCTTCCAGTTATCCTTTTGACAGTGTTTCTGAAAAGCATTATTTCAGTGTTCTGAAGTGATACTACTGTGGTTAAAGTTATAAAACTTGTTGTGAAGCTGCTGAAGGCATTAGTTCCTACTAGTATACTGACCTACTGGGTTTGCCAGTTGGCCATTTTGTAAAACATTATTTGTTATACTTTCATTAATTCCCATAGATAACTCATTGTATGATTTATGCCCTCACACAGCTTTAAATTGTTTTCAGAACTGCATGCACTCAATTACATATTTGCTTTTTTAAGTATCGTGAAAGATAATTCCTCCTCTGTTTCTGCTTCAAGTCTTAATCTTACATTAAAATGAAAACTCCTCTCAGTACAAAAGAGCTCACAGACTCAGATTGCTGAGCACATTCCAGGGTACTTGGCACAGTTACTGGGTCCTGCATAAAATGCATGCCAGGATGTGTTTCTCTCCAAAACAGACACAAAGGGTTTCAAAGGGAAGCACTCCTGTGTGCTGGCAGAACTGGACTGTAAGGAGTACTGTGCAGGCTGTTTAAACCCACTGTTCCATTAGCTAACATCAATTTTTGATGCATTGTATCCTGCCTACACTTGTCATTTTCTAGCTCACTTCAGCAGCTGCTGCCTCCAGTATGATTTCACAGCCAAGGAACACTTCTTATCCTAGTTCTTATAATGTAAAAGAAAATTGAGACAGTTGTTGTAATTGGGCCTGCAGCTACAGAAACTACCAGAATGGGTGACAAGCTCAGTGTGTGAGTAAGAAGTACAGAAAGCTTGTGCTTTCACCCTGACTCTGTCTTCCCCTCTCTCAGCACTGTATAGTTCCCGAAAAAGTAAGATGAGCCTGATTCTGATCTGGGCATTTTCATATTTCAAGGTTCCTCATCACATGCTACTCTGGGAGCAGTCCAAATTTCAAAAGTGTCATTGATAATTACTGAGAAGCATTTCACTTGGGAATATGGAACAAGCTGCTTTTATTTCACTATTTCCAGATTTGTCCTGCTGTATACCAGTATAGAATGGGAAATGCAGTAGGCACAGGGGAGCACTTCAGCCAGGTGGATGTGGTAAATGCTCTCAAAGGCAGCTTTTGGCTCTGCCCATCCTTGGATTCCCAGCTTCCCTGTAAGTGGGTAAGGCCCGGTGTGCCTCACTCAGGTTGTGTATCATACTCTCCTGGGGCAGGGACCTGAGCCACCATTCAGCTGTCAGGAATCAGTCTTGGGTCTTTTGCTCCAACCTGATGTGCATAATTTCTTTTGTCTGCCTCCTAGTTACAATGTTGTTTTCTTTTGTAATAAAAAGGAGTATGCATTACTGAGAAAGTCAAAATTATGACATTTGAGATAAATTAGGAAAGGCCTAATTGACCTCCTCTTTTTTCTGATACTGTTTTCTTCAGTTTCAGGTATTGCCATATGAAATACCATCACTATTGGATGAAAGAAGATACATCATACACCACAGAAGAAAGCATCTCTATTTCCAGTTTGGGGACCTCTGTTATCCATCCACTGGGAATGCCAATTGTGCATTTTAGTTGAGACATTTCATCTTGTCCATCACCAGAACTATTTGGTATTAAGAAAATATGAATGATGGACAAATATGTTTTGCTCCAGAAACAACTTCAGTAGGAGATTGTAGATGTCACATCTACTTTAATTTCATTCAGGATTCATACTTCATTATATGGTTAGGAGATAATCCTTGCAATAATTACATTTTTTCATCCAAGAAGAAATTTATTTTATATATTCCACAGGATAAGAGAGTCTGTTTAAAGTTAGGAATTATCTTCTACTTTCATGAAATAAGCACATTTTTCAACCTATTTAATGCTCTACATGACTAAGATGCTTAAAAGATACAATTTCTGGCTGTTGAGAAAAGTGGCTAAAGGATCATAGAAAGAAAGAACTCTGGAGTAAACATGTTAATTTCTGCAATAAAGCAGGAAGACCATCATAATTTGTGCAGTGTCTTAGTGGATAAAGAAAGAAATGTGGAAAAATGCTAATTTGGCTTCAAACTGCAAAATCGTTATTACTGGTTTTTTAATAACTCATTAAGACACTAAATGGGTTTGTACTTTTTGAGAAATTGCATTTCTATGTTTTGTACTAGCTTAGGTCATTAGCATTCAGACTCATTATCTCTTGGAACTTTTCCTTACTTTCCATTTATTGCTGCTCCTCTGAGTGTAGTGGAGCTGTTTGGGCTGAGCAGGGTCTCAAACCCCCCCGGTGCTAGCACATGATTTGTGGGTACAGCTTAGCCATCAATTACTAGGCAGAGACAGAAACTGCAGAGCCAGGACTTCAGACTCCCTTGTGCTAAATCCATCAGTACGAACAGATTGGAAACTGCCCACTGCAGACATGATAGGCAGCAATTTAGCATCATGTTAATACTTCATTACCCCCAACCCTTACATTTATACAGCTTTTCCCTCCCAAAGCTTTCTGAAATTGCATTCTCCACTCTGCACCCAGCAGTTCAGATTTAATATGAATAGTTGTGAACAGTAGCTTCTGAATGATTTCAGGGCATATGGAATTTTTATATTTAACTGCATAAGTCTGAAACATTTTTTTCTATTGTTTGCTACCATCTTTTTTTTAAAAAAAAAAAAAGAGAAAAATACCTACTTTCCTGATTTGGGGTCTTTTTTATTGTTTATCTGTGGTAATAACTTAAAGCTTTTCAGAAATGGATTTTTTTTAATAGTCTATAAAATAAACCTCTCACAATTTGTTTCTGTTTTTTTGGTGTTCCTTTTTTTTTTCCCTTCTTACTATAGAGAGCAACTTAGAGATGAAGGGACATATTTATCTCAAATTACTACAAAATTACTGAGGCGATTTTGGTCAGTGTTTAAATGCTTCAAGTGATTCAAGCTATCTATCACTTTTCCCCTTCAGTAATCCAGAGATCTTGATAGGGACAGCCCTGCTCCTTGTGATCCCAATTTACTTTCCTTTCTCCTATAATTTAATGCCATTATTCTCGAGGCCTATAATCTCCCTCTCTTCTTTTCCTTGGACAGCTAAACTGTGACTTTTATTACCCACAGTTATCCCACATTTTCCCCAAGTGTTTGGTTTTACTACCCTGGAAGGTTCCATCTTCCAAGTTACCTTTAAAAATACCATGAACAAATACACCCTTACAAGTTTCGAATGTCTGATGAGGAGAGCTTACCTTGTCTTGTAAGTACGATCCAAACAATAGGAAATAGCAGAAGAATGGGGAGACATTGGTAAGGATGGTAAGAAAAAATGTGATTAGGGTTGAAAGGGACCTCAGGCAATCTCTGGTCCAATCTCCTTCCACTGGAGGAAGTGAGGACTGAAAAGCAACTGTTTGAGTGTCTTGCCATTTTGTCCTGAGATGTGCTTTGTTTCTCTCCTCCCACGTCCTCTAACATAACATGTGAAGAGAGAGAGGATGTCCTAGTGCAGCCTCTCAAGCACATGATGATGGTCAGGAGGGAAGAGCCTCAGAAGCCAGGAAAGGGAAGGAGACATGAAGGTGTAAGAGAGTGGGGTGAACAAAACTGGTGGGGAAGGCGAAGCTGATGGAATACAGAATGTGCTACAGGGACATGGAGCTGAACTGGCAAGGGATCTGGAGGGAAGGCAGAGATGACCTTAAATATCAGCATTGGATAGGCTGGTCATACAGTATCTGAGATAAGCGAGGGCAGGAAGGGCAGGACTGCATTCTCCCAAGTCTAGTAAATGGGTTGAGAAGCTTCTGAAGATGTTAAAAAGATATTTGCATTAACCACGGTTCTGGGTACCTCCTCAAAAGGCTGTAAAGGGAGGCTGTGAAGAGGAGATCCAGGTGGGGAGACTACTGAGGAGTTCTTAGCAGGTATGTGCTCAGGGACTTTTGCAGTGCAGGCAATAGAGGGAGAATGAGCGCTGCAGATCCAGAGTGATCAAATTAGCTGTCTTGTTTCCTTTGAGCTCGTCCTCTTTTAATGTTCTCATCTTTGACTTCCTTTAAGTTCATGTGGATTTTCATTTTACTTTCAAAGTGCCATTATTCCAATTCCAATGCAGCTAGTCAGATGTCTTTCTTATTTATTCTGAGCAATACAGAAAAATTCCTTTAGAAGAATTAAAAGAGCCTTTCTCCAACGTTAAGTATTCTTTTCCTATTTCCAGACAGTACATTCTTTTGCTTTTTCTTTTGAAAATAATTTCCCTCTCCCATCTTTTTAATACAGCTTAATTTTTGACATTTTTATTTTCAAATTTTAATTCTAGAACTGCCCACCATCATCAATATGAATGTGTGAAGTCGGAGTCAGAGCATAGAAAATGTACAGGTTGCACAATAAAAGCAGCTTCAGCAACAAAGGTTGACCTGAGACAGAATAAAGCATTTAAAGTCCAGAGGGCTTTCCAGTCAGACTGTAAGAATTTCAAAGTAGGTCAGACTGGCTGACGGTGTCACATTAAGCCTTGCTCTGAGATGGTTTTAAAAAGAACTCAGGAAAGTCCTTTTCCACTCTTTATAATCTTTTGAGACTAACAGAAAGGACAGGGCTGTCATTTGTAATAGAACTGGAATATCTCAAAGGTAATCCTATGAGCTGGGTGACTGCTTGTATGATGAAAACAGTGATGTGAATCACAGAAAAAAGGGAAAATCTGTATTTGTCACTCAAAATACTGTGATGTTTCAGACTCATTAAGATTATCATGAATCCTGACTGGTGGGTGACATTGGACATCACTCATGACACACATCATTAAAAAGCATCTCATCTGGTAATGGCTTTGATTTTGTATGATATGGTTGAGGCACATTTTGGAGGAAGATATTAACGGCTTCAGTGGATGATTAGGCAGCATGAAAAAAGTAAAAGAGACAGTTCTTTTGTTCAGCTGTCTCAAGGAATGGAAGCTGGAGTGTAGGAGGAACTCATGGAGAAGAGATGTTTACACATGAATAGACTATACTCTAAAATGCAGCAAACAACTTGCAGCTTTCTTTGGTTTGTTTGCCTAAAAGAAAAAGAAAAGCCCATACCCTTAATATAAAGTAAATGTCTTCTTTAACAGTCTGCTTCCAGCTCTGCCTTCAGTGATGACCTGTAACAGCGGATCACCTGCAAGGCTGCAGGTCCACAGACATTATTTTAAGTTTCATCTTGATAAAGTTCTAATTTTGTCAGTGCACAAGCCTGCCTTCTTTGCCTCTGCATCACAGGGCGGGTGTGCTCAAAAGTGAACGGAATGCCATGCAAAACAAGTTTGCTCAAGAGAACAGGTAGGTTTCACAGGTACTTAAAACTTAGTAGTTTGCCAAGTGCCACAGCACACTCAGTGTACTGACCTGGAAAGGGGTGTTGGTGAAACAAAGAACACTCTCTCCATTAAAAGTTTAAGGCAACATCTGTTTTGGTCAGATTCTCAGTAAAACCACACTCATCATTCCAAAAGTAAATCACAAAATTGGAAAGTAAATTACTTCACTGAGTACATTCTCCCATCACATTATTCTTCTAACCACTCCTTTTTAGTGTACTGCCTCAGTTCAGTATTTCAAATTATTTATTTGACTGGTGGAAAATTACAAATCAGTGTAAACAAAATATTCTGTCTATATCCACATAGCGCTTTTCTACTGAAATATTATTTACCTAAAATTGATATAAAGATAAAACATTCAGTTTTCCTAGGACAAGATGATTGCATCTAAGATCAGATGGGAGTATATCCCTATGCTCACATTCTGCCCTATTCCCCTTCCTACATTGTATGGATGTAAATACTTTCAGTTATTTTTTATAGATTCTTTTACTTTAGGGTAAGGCACTTCATACATGCATAATTTAAGCAAGACGGTGAAACCTCTAATAAGGAATATCTCAGACAAGCAGTCTTTATCTTAAGAATGCTCCTCAGTGATTTCAAACACTATCCCCCCAGGCTTCTAATTCTATATTGTTTAGCCTCTGCTTAAAGGCATGGCTGTTAGTCAACACATTTTTCTGGTTTTCAGATTTAACACTATATATTCTGCACTGCATTTCAGAGAGAAAAGGATCTGTATCAAAAAGTAGCTGAATTCATTTGTGTCTGAAAACATGCACTCAGCAAAGGAACAACATGAAACAGTTACTACTCTGTTCCATGACTCATTTGGCAGTAATACCATGTTCACAGACACCCAAAACAGAGCTCTACTCCAACATGGACAGAAAAGCTTCTGGATGAAAAAAATGAACGAATGAAAGTAAAGATAAATCCAGGATGTAATGATTCATATGTAAAAACACCAACCATTTCTTTACGGTCTGTTTGAAAAATAAACAAGTTTTTAATGAGGTATTATATTCTGCTTGCTAGCATAGAAAACCAGAATAAGAAACAGGCCTTCTTAGAAGATACTGAATGCTTTCAGTGTCTCCAAATGCTTAAAACTGAAAACTGCTCACCATCAAGCATATGGAGTAAGTACAGGGACCTCAGGAGTCTGCAATGAGAAGCTGTTCCTGTGGGTCAAGGTGTGTGTAACAGGAATGACCCTTGGTCAAGTAAGTACGAGTGTGGTCTCTTCCATCAGCCAGACAGGAGTACTAGGCATGAGTCCTTATTTCCCTCAAGGTGTACAAGACAGAGATTAAATGCTTTGCATGAACTAAATGTTATTTTGTAATAAACTTTTGAAATGATGCTCTCAGAAACAAAGCAGTGGCAGACAAGTGTTGCGGATCTAACAGCGGGTGGGAGCTGTATCCTACCTTTCAGCTAGTGAGTCTGTTTCCTGGGTGCATTTTTCCGTGTCCCACTTTCTCCTGTGTTGAGGTAATGTTAGCTGTTCAATATGGCATAAATACCAATGGATGTCAAACTTTGTTTGCCTTTTCAGCTGTCAAGGAGCTTTCTTATTCACATTGCTGTAAGGTTGTTTTTTACATTCCTTGCAAGTGGATTTGAAGACTGTACATCTTCTACTTACCCAGAAAGATATCTCACACCTATTAAATTACAGGATGGCAGAAAATAGGTTGTATGTAAAAAGCCTTATTTCAGGGATAGTGAAAATTTCATCTCTAAATAACAAAAGACGGAAAAGTCACAGTAAACATGACAGCAGAACAGGGACCACTCTAGTGTAAGACACAAACAGACCTTTCTGTCCTCTCTTATTTGGACTCAAAGAAAATACCATGTGCAAAGGAGATACACGGCTTCTCTTTTTGAGCAAATACAGAAACTTCCTCTTTTTTTTTTTTTTGACATATGAACAATGCTCTATGATTAAACATATTTTGATGTTAACTGTAATTAAAAATTAACATTTAAATACAATTTGTGAGAGGAAAAAAAGCAAAATAGCTGAAAGAAATAAAATAAACAATGCAAATCCAGGAGAAGAGGCTACTAAAATATTGGAAGGTTCCTCCTGTCTATTAGGTAAACTAGCCTAAAAAATTCTTAAGTCCACGGCTCAGGATTTTACTCTAAGGATATGAACACAGTAGCATGGTTGCTAGTGTTGTTATGAAATGTCATTCCTGTTGCTCATTTATGTCCTGTCTCACCACTGCCTCAGAGAAAAGGTGATTGCTGTGGCATATGACTTCCCCACCCAGAGCAATTCTCTCTAGCTTCTTATTACTTCTTTTCTTTTTCTGAACTGTCAGTATCATTTGATAAAAAGGTTCAAAATTAAACTCCAAAGTAACACACATACTCCTGGTAACACATCTGAGAGAAGATTACTTAGAGGATGTTTTAATTGCCAAATAAAAAACAGTTTTTCTATCCCTTGCATATTAAAAAGATTACTTCGGCCTGATGTGTTGTTTAGCCACTGGAATGAAGAAATAGATAAATGAATATAAAATTATGGGTCAGCAAATATAAAGCTTTACCTGTACTCTTCACTGGCTCAGAAAATTTCTTTTCAGTATAATTCTTTATGAATATCCTCCATAATTTTCATTTAGTAAAGTTAATACCTGTTGCTGTACAACTCTTTCAGTACAAAGTGTTATGTTAGTGGTACATATTAATATGATGTTATTATTTGCTACTGTAAATAATAGTCAACAAGCACAACATTATGATAATTTGTTCATGTTGGCTAAAATAAAATACTGAAACCACTTTTGAAATATAAAATTTTAACTGACAGGATACAAACAATATAAATGGTCATTCAAGCTGAAATGTTTTAAAAAACTTGACATCCTAATTTGATTCATCCATTGTTTACAACTGAAAGGTTCAACATTTCGAATCCGTATTTAAGTCAATGCTAATACCAATAAAGTTGTTTAAATTAATGCAAAGCGTAAACTGTACTGGAGAAGAAATTACTCACTTTACTAGCTACTTCTAAAGTCTGAAAGAGCTCTAAAATGTTGTTCCATGTGGTATGTGCAAAACTGCATTTAGTGTCTTCGAAGGACTCTGAGTGGCCAGACATCTCTCGTACCAGCTCTTCTCTCGGCAAACGTTGAGGACATCGGGACTGTGGCTGCTCTCAAGCCACACGGTGACAACTCCCAGGAAACTGTCACTGGTGGACTTTCAAGCAACTGGTCTGGATGTGGGAAATTTGCAGAACTGGAAGCAACAGCTGGAAAGCATCCTGAATGTAAGTAGTACTGTTGCTGCCCTAGTGGGGAAGAAAACATGTGGTTCAGTACAGCTGTCACATACTTCAGGAATTACACTGTACTTCTTTTTTGTTGTCGTTGTTTTTTTTTATTTTTAACATCTGTATCCTGCTATATTAGCATATGTATTCACACAAGATTTTAGAATCTGTGGATAAGAAAAATGATAAATTACAAGTTTACAGCTAACAAGGACAGCCTGAATCACTATACAAAAATCTAATTTCCCCTCAGTTTGGACTCTGGGACAGTTTTGTTGATAATGTGTGTAGAATAAAATGTCACTGTTCAGAAGTAGATTTGACTTTTTAAATACAAACCATCTAGTCTTTCCATCAATTGAACTAATTTTGAACTTGTTGGAGGTGGAAGAAGTGTCATTGAAATTTACAGTTCCAATTATTATAATGGTTTTAACATGTAGTATTTTTGGAATTTCTAATACTGAACATTGTACCAGCTTTTAATTCTTCATGATCCTAGGCCGTACTAATACATATTTGTATACAAACATGAGATTTAAGAAGTACAAAACATTTTATTCCACAAGTCTGGACATTCCCAGATTTTGCAGTTCTTGGAGCACAGGAGCTGTCAGCTGCAACAGCAAATTTACCCTGTAAGAAAAGGAACCATATAGTAGTCTTTGCCACAGCTCTATTCAACTTTACATAATTTTCCTTAAAGGTATTGTTAATTCAGTGCAAAACTGCTTATTGTAAAACAGCCTTCTCCTAGTTTTTAAGGAATGCAGCTATCAGATACAGAATGACCATTTGTGATCACTACTATATGTTCATTTATGTTTTAAGAGAAGTGTGATCTAACTGAGTTAAAAACTCATGGTGCAGACAGTACATGCTTCAGGACTTTATGAGTATATTACTTCTTCTCAATGTCTTGGTAAAACTGAGGTACATGTTACTTACTCACTGTGCTTTTCTTGAAGAAAAATATATCATGGTGTCTAATGAAAGAAATCACTCGTAAACATCTTGGTGGTCTGACACACGGTTATCTGTGTGCTGACCAAGCCTGCTGCTAGACTGAATCTTTGAAGAAATCTAAATGCCTGTGGATGGGAAGCACTGTAGCACACCTACAGTGCAAATTTTAAAGTAAAGAATAGTCTGAAACTACCTGTGCATCCAAAATATTTCACAGTATTTGAAGTATGTAATAGAACAGTAAGAGTAGACTTATCTCAGCCAACTTGTGAATAGGTTAGCAAAGGGCTAAACACGACACTGCTTCTTGTCTGCTGTGCTCCAACCAATACAGCAGCAGAGTTTCAGAGCTGAAGCCACACTTCGGTCACACAGCTCTTAAGAATCCTCAGTAAATGCAACATTACTACTACAGTGTTTGTGGGAGAGGCTGCACACAAAACTGGGAGCTTTATAAGCAGGCACTGAACAGCCAGAATGATATTGTCATGACTTTTTAAATAGTTTTTCCTTCAGACATAAACGTGCCTGTCTCATTTCAAATCATTTTACTAGAATATTTTGTAATGTGAAGAGGTGAAGCTTACCTCTAATAGCACACTGTTGATGATGGGGTTAAGAACCTCTGCCTTCATATTGCTCTGTAAAGCAGAAAACAGGATGAAATGAGAGGACAAGAAATGCATTCAACAGAAATATACTGATATCTGAGAAGTGGCTTTATGAATTCTGTAAAGGTCTTGCTTCACCTTGATTCTTATTTAGACTGTCTCAGTATTCCTGGTAACTGTGTCTACATTTCATACACATTTCTGTAGACCCTACGCATTTCTGTCACAGAGAAGAATAAGCTAAGACAGCTCCAGGGTTTTACTTCTTCATTAATTCATGCACCACAGAGTTTCAAATTGCCTACTTTCCCAAGGATGTGAGGTGTATCTAATGACATTGTCTGTCTATCTGTCTATCACTGTCCTTTTCATCTCCCACAAAATTTCTAACTCCTTGCTTATTTTCAAGGACACAAGAAGGAAAAATACACATCAGAAGGAAAAGGCAGTTCTGAGAAGTTACATGAGTATCTGTGGTTAGGAAGAAATGAAAGGTTCAGATTAGCTCCCTACAGAAGGAAAACCAGGTGAGAGTAAGATCCCCAAACTGGAGGCAGTGTGTGTTTGCTGGACAGTGCAGGCTGGCCAATGAAACAGCTCAGCATGCATGGCATTTTTCTCAACCACCAGATAGGAATACAGATGGATACAATGAATAGTGACACTACTAGAGGCTGGAAAACCAAGATTCATTATCTCCTTTGCTTTTTAAAATGGCAAAAGTTTTTTCCTTTCTTATTCTCACTATTCTTTGCATTGTGTTTTTTCAGAATGACAGTAACTTTCTGCAAGAGTGCCTTTTTTTCAACACCGTACATAATACTGATAAATACTGATAAATTTACTGAAGGATTTCCACTTAGAATCCTTGTAGCTTTCATATTACATATTTATAAAAACATGAAACACCTTAATTTTAGTTTGGAAAAAGATGGCAGAACAAAGGGAAGATGGTTAGAGAAAAGAAGGGCGTTTTTACTGTGAGTTACCATTATGAAGTGCACTGTTTAGGTGATTGTCAATAAACTGAAAAATATAGAGAGCAGTATCAAATTAATACTACTGATTTTATGAATCAACAAGTTAAAGTTTGAAAGAAATAGAGTAGCAAGCAAAGTTCATGGTGTGATTCTTGAGGGGTCCTGCACAGGGCCAGGAGTTATACTCAATGATCCTGATGGGTCCCTTCCAACTCAGAACAGTCTATGATTCTGTGATTCTTACTTCTGCATTACTGCTCACTCAGAAACACTGCCAGTGTTACAGTCTATGTGTACAGACAGCACCACAAACAATGTCTGAATTATACAGATATAACTATAGGGGTGGTGCTTTGTTTGAAAAAACCAGCATTTTCTATTCTAAGCCATTTCTCAGTTTCCCACAAGCTAATGGAGTTTGCAGGATACTGGAATGAGTTTGTGAACCTGGGTGTTGCAGGTTAAGGAGGATGCTGAACCACTTACATGCACGAACATGTAGATTCTCTACAGCCCTGTGTGACAGGTGCTCCTTGCTTTCCTAGTGATCATGGTGAGCAAAAGGGCCACGTCTTCCTCCAAGAGCTTACAGGGATGGACAACACATAAAGATCACCAGACTGCCCTACTATAGATCTCTTCTAGAGAGCACTTTGGCAGTAGAAAGTGTCTTTGAGCACCATTTCTTATGTGTCCACACAACTGTCCACAAAAACATTCTGGTCCTAAAAACTGAGTACAGAATTGATAAGAACATAACCTAGAGCAAAGCTTACTAAAGCTTTAGTTCCCATTCTGAACTGGGCCAGTTTAATATTTGATGTGCAATTAATTTTTATATATTTGTGCATGTATTTGTTGCAAGCGTCCCATATAGATATGCTAAAATACATCCCAAAATGTAAAATAAGCATTTTCCCCTAGAGGAAGGAATGTAAATTATTTAGAATAAAAGCAACACAATAAATCATGTTCTTTACAAATAACTCTGAAAAAACTTGCTCAGAGATGTGCTGGAAGAGCTCATGGGAGAACTGGAAAATTTTCCTTTGAAGTACATTCATGTTTTCATGGAGCAATCAGGAGAACCAGAATTTATTGTCCTCTGATGTTTACAGAACAATTTCAGCAACAGAAAAATTTTCACCTCTGAATCCTGCTATAATATTCGGATGCCAGTCATCTTTGAAACATCTTGAAAGGCAGGATTCTATTTCTAGCAAAGATGTTCACAGTTAAATGGATGTTCCTAAGTGGAATATCTTGAGATAGAAGACAGTGATTTATTTTTTTCAAGATGGATGACCAAAGAGATTTTGTGTTCTCTTAAACCTTTTGAAAACACAGTGGTATTAGGCACGAGGATTTAGTAACAGCTAAGAAGACAGTTAGTGAAAGCATCTTAGGGTATGGCAAGCATGGTGTGTTAATGACTTTTACACAAATGCATTCAAAAGGGATGGGCTGAGTTGGAGAAGGAAATATCATCAAGCTGTGGAACTTCAAATGTGCGGCTTTTCAATGCAAGAAGGTAAGAAGTGTTGTGGTTATTAGGAATATGGAAAACTGTGTCTAAAAAGAGCAATTTTAGAAGGCAGGAGACACAGGGCAGTCTATCAATGCTTATAAGCCTTCTCTGCTGTAAAAATGCTCAGTGTTCCTGATCTGAGCAAAGAAGTGGCCCCTTTGCTGATTCCTCATAAGAAACCACTGGACTAAGGTAAGAAATTCTGTTTCAAGAGGTGACCTGTGTTATAAAAGAGCCCAAATGCTACAGAAAATGCTATGATCTTACCCCAGCTGCTGTTACAGAATCAGAAAACTTCTTTGATAAAGATGAAACTTCATTGCACATGGCATTTGTTAAACTGGTTTGAAAAAATAAAAGACACAAGTATAAAAATACATTCTTGACCTGTCAATGGATAAAACCCCCTATAACTGTCCCAGGCAAAACTTCATCTTAGAAGCCAACATGTTCTTAAACCAGTTTTGCTCCTAGTAATTTTAAAAATATTTAGGTATAGACTTTGTTCATGATACAGTTTTTATATTCCTCCACTGTAAAATCCACTGCCAATTACAACAGAAAAATTATGTTGTGTTGTTTCACCCAGTAGTCATTTTTGATAGTGTAATGTTTCTAATTTTTTTAATTCTAGGCTTCTGGTTTAACTATTGTTTTTCTGATGATTGCAGCAACACAATTCCTAAGAATAGTGTTGGAAATAAATCAAACAAGGATGAGAAGAGTGAGAAGTTTCCTATCTGACCAATAAAACATCTACTCTGTGCTCAAAGGGGAAGTGCGCTTGTGGTTAAAACACGAGAAAGCAAGGAGATCTAGTTCTATTCCAAGATGTTTCATTGTTTTCCTGAGCATTCACAAGTGCACCCCATAGGACCTCATCCTGCAAGGTGTATCACTCCTTAGCTCTAAATCTGAAAAATACTTGAAAAAGTGCTTTGTTTTAGACTACAGTGTTCCTATGGACTTTGCTATGCTTAATAGCACTTCTAAGGATAAGCACTTGGTTAAATACTTTGCTTACCTATGACTCAACTGTTTAAATTATCTTAATGTCAAAACCCACTGAAATCACTAGAATTTATATCTACAGAGAGCTTGACATCTGAATTTTGAGTCCCACTAGACGGGCTGGGTTCTTGAATTATGCAAGTTTCAGTACAGTTAACTACAAAGTTGCTGACAAAGGTGGTCTGATTGTTTAGAACTGCAGATTGATTTTTTGCATATTTTTTGCAAAAAACTAGATAACGAAACTCTACTGACAAGTAATAAGATTGCATAATACACTCTAAAAGCAAATTGCATATATGCAGGCACAGCATCTTCTGCAGAGAGAACAGGAAATGCAATCCAAATTAGCATGTACCTTTGCTTCCTGAAGCAGAAATAACTTATAACCTGTGAATAGGTCATGCTTTTGTAAACATACATATACCAGCCATGTCAAAAAATGACAGGTAGACTATAAAGCCTGACTGTAAGAGAAAATATAGCACCAGGATCCCTAAAGCCAATGCTGTTTGTTGATCCATGAACTGACTGTGCCTTCAAGTGCCAAAAGCTGAATGAAACTTCATGAGTTTTACGCAAATGTCAAAATGTTCATATATGAAGTACATAATACTCACTTTGTCAGTACTTTTGCTTGATCTTGAGCTGTTTTTTCTACTTCCTGACCATGTAGAATTAATTCTGCTACTTTATGAAGCTGTTCAATACAACGAGCAGTTACCTCAGCCAGACTTTCAATGGACAGCATATAGATTTCCTTAAATTCAAAATGGGAATATGATCAATAATATCAACATTGATAAATGTCTTTATAGATATATACAGATAAAAGAATTTCAAACGCAGGAGCTCTTCCTTCCCCAACTGGAAATACCACCACATACATAGAGAAGTACTATAAGCCATAATGTCATTCTCACAAAGAATACTGTAAAATGAAATATCCACAGATTATATAATACAGACCTTATACTTGTCCTGAAAAATTAGTAAAACAAAGTCTATCATTTATTTGGCCAGGAATGAGATGAGGCTCTTGGATTGTCTAACACAGCCCTTTTAAACCTAGTCCAAACAAATAGAAAGGTCCCTAAATTCTAGAATAAGTCATAAATTATTTTCATATGGAGTCAAAAGTATTGAGTTACCCCTAAGCTGAATTTCCAGCAAAGAAATAGATAATGTGCCCAATAAAAAAGTGGCTTTTATCAGCAATGATAAAAATCTCTACCTGGCACTATGGTGTTACAGCCTTCACAAGCTGATGCCAGTTGGAAATATGCAATCACATAAAAATCTGTCATATATACATTGTATATATTCTCTGTCTCCTTCTTTAGATCCTTTTTGTAAGGAAACATGACAGATAATTTCTTACTAGAATTAATTAAAATCTTGACAAAGATACCAACCACATTTAATATTGCCATACTTTGGCAGAAGATATTCACTCACAGTCAACCTTATCGGGACTGTCTAAATGGACACAATATTTTCAGCCTTAAGAGCTGTCTCTTATAAAGAGAACGAACATTTGTGAGATGCCTAAATAATATTTCTGTTTTGTCTGTTTGTGATTTAAAATGTTCATGAGTTTAAATAAAGTTTGAACGTATTTCCCATGTATTGTCACTGGGAGAAAGAGGTACCGATGTTCAGATACGACTTTCAATGTGCTATTGACATTACAGGGCAGAATCCTTCAGCTCACTCTGTGTTGTGTATACACATGCGTATACACAAAAACACAGATATAAACCAAGAAAAACAATGTGATAGTCAGAGGACCTGCTACTTTGGTATTTACTTCAGGAAACAGTAACAGTAAGAACATTTATGTGAGTTAGTCTCCTATTGGGTCTACAGTGAATAGTTGTATGTTATTATTTCTTATTACTTCCATGAGTTTAAAAAATAAGGACAAGGTGTAAAGCCATCACACAAACATAAAGAAGCAATCTTGTCAAAGTATGACCATTTGCTTAATGAAACTTATCCTCCAAAAGTTATTTTACCTCCACAGTTTTGTTTTTGTTTACTTCTGTTTTATCACTGTCAGTTTTATCATCCTTTTCAGTCTTTTCTTCTCCAGGTTCTTCTTTTACCTTCTCTTCTATGTCTACTGGGGTGGTAAAACTGGCTTCTTCCAGCCATTCATGAGCTTTTTTCCTAGCCTGCCAAACAAAGAACCCAATCCCAAAGTTCAGTTCGAACAGGGAATATCAGATGATGTTCCTGAACATTTAATTACTTCCTTTTTACACTCAGAAGTTTGAATGTATTAAGCCTCTGTGCGGCATTTAGTTAACTGTAGACTTAAGAAACTGTAGGGAGAAGCATTTCTGACTGCATAAAGATGGATCATCCAGGGATAATTCCTCTAAAGGTATTATCCTTAGCCAACACATAGAGTTGGCATTAATACCAAAGTTATTAATATTTCAGCTTTATTAGGTATCATTCAAATTAATTTACCTGGAAATTTTTCTTAAACAGTTATTTTCTCAAATAAAAAAACCAGAAGTGGATATAAAAAAGCCAACCAAACCAAACCAACCAACCAAACAAACAAAACCAACTCTGGAGATGTAAGAAAGAGGCACTAAATTCTTAAAGGAAAAAGAAACAGAAAATCACTGTATCTTGAGCTGCCTTCCCAGCACAAATGCAGATCAAAGCTGAAGAGTCTTGAAGTTTTATACAACTTCTGACTACTATTATGCTTAGTAGGAAATTTATGATGCTGCTTTTTTAGCACGAAGTCAAATTAAAATATGTTAAAACCTAAGCCTAAGCTAGTTATCCATAGTCTATGTAGCTAGAGACATAAACATTCATTTGAGCCTAAGAGCAGCAGATTAATCTGCTTTAAAGGGACCTGGTAGTACAAGTGTGACTAGTTATTACTGACTTCAAGATATCTAACTTTTAGATGACTGAAGTCACATGAGATAAACCCAAGACTTTACTTCTAGCTAAGAGGGTGTGAAGAAGTCCCACAGAGGAATAAACACAGTGAGCAAGAAGAATGATTTTGTGCCTGACCTTTGTTCCCAGTATGTAAGACCAAACCTGCTGTGCTCATTAGAATTGTTCTGCTGAGACATCCCTGGGTCAAAGCTTTCTAACACTAGAAAGTGCTAGTTAGTCATCCAACTGCATTGCCTTGCTTCCCTCACTTCTTCCATGAAAGCTTTTCTATATTCAGCATTTTAGTCTTACTCTCCTCTACTCCGCTTTCTGAGCTGCCTGAACTGAGTTAGGTACTGCTCTGTCAGATTTCAGAACAAAGCCCTCCTTCTTTGTCCAAGAAACTGAAGGCAGCTCACTAACAAGTGCTGACCTTATTAAGTTTGTCAGGAGTAGCAGCAACGTGCAATTCAAACAGCAGTTCTGTGAGCATGCTGACAAACTCTTCTCCCATATCTGCTGCAAGAAAAAACACAACAATTTTTGTTAGGGTGTTACTGCTATAATATTTTAAATGATGAAACACTTCCAGTCAAATAGTTTCCCCAAGCATTCCAGTGCTTAAAAAACAGTGACAGTGACACAAGAAAGGGATGTGTGGATGTGTATATATGCTCAAATGAAGAAGAGAACAAGCAACAGGGACACCTGCACAACCAACTATGCCAGCTTGACCCTTCAACTGCTCTTTCTACCACATTCTAAATTCCACTATGTTTCACAAAAACAGGTAAGAGGGCAAGAAATGGCATGACCCAGTGTTATCTGTTAAAAAAATACCTGACCCACAAAATAACCAAACAAGAGATACTAACCTATTCTTTCAAACCAAGGAATAAAAACTGCAGCAGGGCCAGACACGAGTAAATTTCAGACAAAATACACTGTTCTCTCATAATGTTCATACATGTTCTCTATTGCTCTGCCTGCAACCCACAACTAAGAGGTGTGTTTTATTTCTGTTTTAGAGCTGAGATTTGCCTAAATGAAGAATGTCTTCTCGTTTGCTTTGGAGTGATGCACCTCAAAGAATCTGCACATTTATTTCACTGGATTAATGAGCAAAGGTAAGTATCAACAGTACTTAAGCTTCATCTTTATTACATATACTCCTTTGACTACTTGCAGATGACATATTCTAACATGCTCTAAGTTCCTAAAAGTTACTATTTCAGTTGGTTCAGTTCATCTGCACTTACTGAGTCTGGAATCTACATTATGATTTCCCGATGGATTATCCAAAATCCAAATTTCTAGCCTGATGACACTAGAAGGTCAGAGTCTGCATCCTAAGCTTGACAAAAGTCCAGCCAATTAAAAAATGAATTTCTTGTCTTGCTTCTTCTTTTGTTCATTCATTAGGCAGGGTCAGATTTTCCATTTTAAGCCCACTAATGGGCTTAAAAGCAGAGGGCCATTACTCTCCAATGAGTTTCGGGATTGTGGTAGAACTTTTTACAGTACCTTGCAACATGTGAAAAAGTGGTAAAATCTGACACTCAGATTATACTCTCCTAGAGGGAAGGACATCTCACCCTTGCTTGTAAAGAGAATGCTCATCTTTGCTGCTATAAAATAAGTTAGTATTTAGTACAAAGAATTCTTCACCTGCAATGACCAAGAGACTGAGGTTTCTTCTTAAAACCAAGGGAACAGGTCAAGAAATTTGTAGTCTGGCAGGTCAAAGAGACGAATGGAGTTAATTTCATTCCTGCTCTTATGAGTGAATTTTGGCAATAGGATTTTCAAGGTTTACAATACAGTACCTCTTGGATAAATGGTTCTCACTTGTTCTTAAAACAAGCTCAAAACTGGTAAGTAGTTCATTGCGTTAATGCAAAATTACCAAAATTGTTGATAACTGGGATAGTCAATTGAATCCTCACTTTGGTTACCATCTCCCTTACCCTCACATATGAAATTTTTGCTGTTAAAGGCTTTTAAAATGTAGACAAAGATACTTTTTCAGATATTCGCCTCCTATTACTTCATAAACAACTCAAATGAAAAGAAGCTGCACTGAAAAATACATGGAAGGGTTGCATAATCAAAGTGAGAGGAAATATTAGAGGGAGGGGTGTGCATGTGGCTGTCTGCTACTTGAGTCAGAAAATACAAATTCCTTTTCTTTTTTTTTAATATCAATTTTCCCCCTCTCTGACCGTTATGCAAAGGCACAAAAAATACTATGATTTCAAAGTTGCCAAGAACAAAGCCTAACCCAAATTTTCTGAAACAGTCCTCCAAAGATCACTGCAGTAATTTCTCCTTGTGTAGGACTAAAAGTGTTTACGGTAGAAAATAAGGCAGCCCTAACATTAGAATCTCATTCAGATTCTGAGAGTCTCGGATAAGAAGGGATCCTGAGAATTTACATAACCAAACTGTCACCCTTTTCAAACACTTGAATGCAAAGTACTGTTTTTTCTCCCATCTAGTCTTCTTTTGGTTTTTTTCCCTGAATATATATAGCACTGACAAATGACATCATATAAACAACATGATTTGGATGCCAAGAAAATGATAGTAAATTAGCAATAAGTGGTAATTAACTTGTTTTCAAATACTGCTCAGTGGCTAGATAAGATTTTCAAACACCACCAGTTAATCTCTGCCTTTTTTAGGAGGCTGCCTTTCTTACATAAGGAAAAAATCCACATTTTATTGAGCTAGGAAGCACAAATCAAAATCTTACTGAAGGCAACTTAACTGTAGTATTAACCTGTTTAGGAAGCAAAATTAAAATCAAAATTCCTCCACATAATTTGACATAGCCTACTATCTCTTGCTGTATTAACTAGGTTAAGTAAAATATATAATACTGTGTAAAAAATACACTATTAAAAGAGCATATGGCTTACTTTATTTTATAAGTGTAAAACCTATTAAAGTGTATACACAATTGTAGGCTCAGCCCTAACAGAAATCTGCTTTGAGAAGTGATCAACCTTTCTATTCTTTTGGTTCCTCTAGTGGAATCAGAAATTTATCTCTAGTTCAAATACTAATAACTCTTGAATCTGATCACACCAAAGGATGTGAGTCATTTTGAACTGCTGCCTGAAGTAAGAGCCATTCAGCTGCAAGGTGAGGGAACATTTGTGGTTATTATTTCCACTGCCATAGCAGAGAGGTGCTGCTGAGTGGTTTGCTTTTGCACGGAAAAACCTGCAGCACACTTTGACTTGGTCTCTTGCGTTTTTTGTTTTTTTAAGGTGCTCATTGCCTTGGTTCCAGGCCATTCGAAAGGCCAGTTAATGTTTCAAGGCATGATCAGCAGCTGTGCTTTACTGAAAAAACAGAACTTCTAACCTCCACAGAAAGCATCCCCTAGTGCAAGAAACAGAGCTTCTCCTGGGGCCGGTTTCAAAGCAAGGAACTATTTCCCACAGAAATTAAGGAACAACAGACATCTCATGAATCCTCACTCCTAAGCAGGTAATACATTTTCTTGACTTCTATTTCTCACAACACCACAGAGGAATGTGGAGTTTTAAAGAGTAACCAGTGGGAGAAAAAACAGCCCAAAACTCTACCATACTAAGACTTTACACCAAACACTCGCTGTCCCCCACGATGAGAAAATATGAACTCCCTGTGAGAGAGATCAGGCAAGCTGAGTAAGCACTGCCAGAAGGAGCAGTCTGAGCAGAAACGACTTTCCCCTTAGAACGTGTGGTTGTTAACACAGTTTTCCTAACTTTTAAGAAGGCTAGAGAAATCATATCTCACCATCTGGCAAAACATAGGGTTTATGGGCAAAGTACCCCTGAGAAGATCAAGAGGATGTAGAAGAAATATCTTTTTGTGTTTCTGTGTTTCTGAAACACAACAATATGGTGTTCAGTGGCATAAGCCAGCCTTCAGTCAGGTTAAGGGGATTGTTACTACTAGCTATAAGAGGTTTTGTATGGATCTCACAGGCCTGGAGACATGAACTATGCTGGCTTTAAGCTGACTTCTCCTTCTGTTCTAACCTGTTCTGGGAATGCTGGAATTCCTGATGTGTTTAAGACACCTATTTTGCCCCTACCCAAAGTACCCACCCATTTTATGTAACTTTTGTGAGCTGATCTATAGACTGTCATGCTGGACCCATTCTCTTCAGTTCTGTGCTCTATATCACAGTTATGGCACGCTACTTTATGGTACTTATGGTGCTACTTTAACTTCTTTCTCACACTTTGCATGCCATGTCCTATCAAGCAACACGTTTAAAACAGTTTTGCCACTATGTTTCAAAGTGGCTTTCATTCAAAAAAATCAGGGTTCTTAAGACTTATCTTTTCCCAGTCTAGCAAGGGGTGTGCAGGGTGAGGGGGTAATTAGAAGGTAGCTTAGAAAAGCATTTCTAAAAACTCCAAAACATTCCAATTATACAATTTCATAAACAGATTCTGTAAGAAAAGCTCAGTTATCCATCAGATTACTATTTCCTCTTTTTTCTTTCATTAATGATACACCAAACTAATATGATATTTATGTTTTATTTCCTATATCTCACATTTCAATTACAACATAAATTCAAAATAAAGCATTGATCAGCTTTCAGAACTTTTAGAATATTAATTTTAATGACTACTTATAAAGAATATTAGGATATCAGAAATTATAGTTAGGTTTGTAATTTTTTAAATCAATAGATAAAGCAGTAACAATTATTCATATGGTTAAGCCTCTGTATTTCTAATTACCTTTTTGTGCCTGCATCACTTCATCATCTGATTCCTTTGGAACAAAAATCTCTTTTATAGCAATTAAATCATTTTTCACAGTCTCCAACTGTTCTCCCTCAAGTGTTGCTAAATGTGCCTGAATCTGTAAAAGAAAGGACAGTAAGTATTCCTAACCAAAACAGAGTATTTCTTAAATGATAATTTAGAGCCTGATACGAAAATAGACTAAGAAATGGAAACTCCCATTATGCTCAAATCTTGTCTCTAACCCTCCAGTAGAGATGTATTTTTACTTCTTGTCAACAGAATTTCTTGAGTAAAACAAAAATACATCAGCCTTGCCAGATCATCAGGTCTCCAGCTTTCCCCAGATGGGGAAAATCTGTAAGCTATAAATCTGTGGTTTAATTGCAAACTGTAACAGGCATTTTGGGACTGCTTGGATAAAGACAGCAGGCAAAAAGACCACAGACAGAATGGTTAAACCAAGCACTCACAGGAAGAGTTGGAAAAAGAAGCCTGTTTCCCCTGCTTCAAAATGCGGGCAAAATTATTGACAGTCTACCTGTTCTGAAGAATGTATTGACAACTCTTTGCATGTGTCAGGCATCTGCAAGTCCCTGCATATCTAACAGGGTGGCACACCTAAGAGGGATGGAAACAGATTCCTTGAATCACTGTACTACAGTAACATGGTGTTAATCCCGTGTGTGTACCCTGTGCCCCTATGGAAGCCAAGAGAAGCTTGGAGCCTTTTCTCACCTTGATACAAAATTTTACTTTTATGTTTGTTTCAATGGGCTTTTTAAAAGCTTGGTATGTACCGATTGCCTCAGCTGAGCCTGGGGAAAGTGTTACTTTCTTACTTGTGTGTGCTCCTGTCTGGGTGGTGTGCTTAGGGTTACATGCAACACAGCCCAGAGGCTCAACTCAGGTTGTCAAGGACTACTTAGGGCTTTTTTGTCCCTTTCTATAGCATTATCCATTTCAGGGGCTGACTGGGAACTTTTTTTAATGGAAACTTTCAATATAAAGCTTAAACATATAATTAAATCCCTGCTATTAGAAGCACATAGGACATTAGCAATGCCTTCAGTCCCTCCTTCACTCCTCCTGTGGCTTCTGGGCTGTTAGAAGAGGTTTCAAGCTTGCAGTACTGTTAAGTATTTTGTGCATGTGTGTGTGTATGTGTGTGGCAATTGTAACAAATATCAGGGAATTTGACTTGTTAACCCCCACATTTGCCTTCAATCCTGTTGGAGTGAGTAGGACTATGTACAAAGGGTTGTGAAGGACACAACATGAAGTGCATCAGAAACTTCATGGTAACAACCTGCACAAATCTTACTTACTTTGTGTTATTTCACAGTAAAATAAAAAATAGTGTCAACACACACAATGAACCTGAACTTGTTTTCTATCTCTTTCCTATTTTGTTTGTTTGTTTTTTCCCCAAAAGCAGGCCCTTGAACCTTTCATGTGGGGTTTGAATTTATAGTTTTTCATTTAGACATAATTACAAAAAATAAAACCAACATTGACAGTATATACCTAACTATTATTGATATAAGCTTTTTTTTGTGAGAGCAAATAGAGCATTTTAAAAAATAAGTTGGTTATAATGTGTTAAAAAAGTACCCCACAGGGCAAGGAGTGCTAATTACAAAAAACAAACCAACCAAACCAAATCAAAAACCCCCAAACAACCAAACAGCAACCAAAAAAACAACCAACCAACCAACCAAAAAACAAAACAACATGAGAAATTTATTCAGAAAACTGTTTCAGTACGAAAATACCACTGCTGGGAATCTCCAAAACTCTGTCAGTTTACTGTTGGAGATCTAATTGATCTACCAGCAGAGTCAATAACTTGAGAGCTGAAATTAGAATATATATTTATCACATAGGCCTTAGTAACATTACCACGTTCTTCAGAGAGACATTTGCATACTTCCAGTAATAGTATCTTGGGATAGTTTTATGTAACAGAATAAGTAATCTGGAACTCATTGTAATTCACCAGGCTCCAGCTGTGGAAGGTCTGGAATTCCTGAATCTAAGTATTTGTTTGTGATACAAAACCAAAAGACTTCAACCTCCTTGCAAATTCTGCAAGAAATCTGGAAGACATCTGCATAGTATCACAAGTTGAAAAATACAAACTACATATGGTCCTAACAAAAGTAACTTTCAGTTATGAAGTTGTTTGTTTTTAGTTAATCTGAGTCAAATTTTAGGTGTACTGAGATTGAGTTCCTAAAGCCCAGGACTGGCCCAAGGGCCCAACTCAGCTTTCTCTGAAGTTGATGGAAACCTTACTGTTCATTTCACATGCATCTGCAGAATGAAATTAATGTAAAGATGAATTCTTTTACCAACTCTATTGATTTATGCTGTCTGCATACTGTACCTGAGCTTCACTTTCATTTGACAGGATTTCCAGGGCTTCAAGATGAGACAAACCTTGGAATTCATCAAAGAGTAGTCCATAGTGTGCTGTTCTTTCAGTTGTAACTTGCTGGGCCCGCCTCTGTTTCTCTTTTTCTTTAGCTTCTCGCAACAGCTGTAAAAATATACATCATTGCTGTTGTTTTATTGATACTGCTGGAAGTGTGACAGATTTTATTACTGTCTGCTTCTGCTTGCCTAGGAAGTAGTAATAAAATTTGGGACTATATCACACCTGCAGAGCTAAAATTTTAGAGATAAAATAGCTAACTTCTTTTTTGATAAATTTCTCTAATAAAGTATTTAAGTAGTATTCTAAGTGGGGTAATTGCTAACCATATTTTTAAAAAAAAACAATGAACAAACAAATAATCTTGCTTATATTCTCAAAAGCAATGTCAGCTATGGATATTGTACAATAAATTTCATCACCTATTATAATGAAAAGAAATAAAAAGGACAATTTCATACCTATCTACAGCAGTATCCAAAACACCAACAATTTGATTTTGTCTCCACAGCTTAATGATTTATCACCACATATACTATTTTATTTAAATGAGGTACTGCACATGTGATTATGCAGAAAAGGTGATTTTACATTATGTTTTGTGGTTCTGTGAAGAAAAATAAAGTGGAGCAAATATAAAGCATAGTATTTATTTCCATAAACCTAGCCAACATATACTGCAATAAATAGAGCCTCTCCCTGAGGCATCTGAAATTCTGGAAAAAGAATCTAAAATTGCATCAACAGAGCAGTATTTAAATAAATCCAACCTGAGACAGTGAAACTGTTCTTGCCATCAGTGTTTTGGTTCTCTTAAATCCAGGATCACTTTCTGCAAGGACATTCATGGTTGTCTTCCCAATAAATTCCAAAGCATCTAAGCCTCCAGATAATACACTTTTCCCCTGTATAAAGTAATGCAATGTGGTTATTTTCTCCCCACTTTATGCTAATATGAACTGTTAAGAGGAGTGTTTTTGTTAACACTGTCTTTGAACATTCAGTCCCTAAATTTTCTATACTTTAAATAACAATAGGATTGATACATTTACTTTGTTCTGAATATATTAAAAAAAAAAGAAAAAAGAACTATATTGATATTTCTAGTTAATTAGAAGACTTACATTGGAGGAAATGTAACAAGTGTTCCCAATAAAAGAAATTATGACTAATATCATAAAAAGGCTGGAGCAGATTTCCTATGAAGACAGCCTGAGAGAATTTGGGGTGTTCAGCCTGGAGAAGTGAAGGCTCCAAGGAGATCTTCTAAAAGCCTCCCAGTACCTAAATGGGGCCTATAGGAAGGCTTGAGAGGACTTTTTGCAAGGGCAAGCAGTGATAGAACAAGACAGAATGGCTTTAAATTGAAAGAAGGTAGATTTAGACTGGGTATCAGGAACAAATTCTTCACCATGAGGGTAGTGAGGCACTGGAACAGGTTGCCCAGAGAAGTGGTGGATGCCCCATTCCTGGAAGTGTTCACGGCCAGGCTGGATCAGGCTTTGAGCAACCCAGACCAAGGGAAGATGTGCTGGCCCGTGGCAGGGGGGTTGGAACTAGATGATCTTTAAGGTCCCTTCCAATCCTAACCATTCTATGATTCTATGAATATCACTTTAATTTCATCCAATGGCATCTAATTTGATGGAACATATTTTAGATATGAATAATATGGAACCAAGTCCATCATGAACAGGAGGACCCTGACTTACCTACCTCATTTTAAAAATTTTAACACTTGTGATGACTTTGGAACTGTTTATTTAAATACATGTTTTTCCTGTGTCTTTGTATTTTTCATGTGCACTGAGGAAGTTTCACTGGCTAAAGGTTTCCATTTCAATCTGAATTATATGTCTGTCAAATACTCCAATGCTGATGTAACCTGATATAATGGAAAACCCTACCAAACACTCAAATGGCATTATAGGCCATCTTACTGAGATCTTAAGTGTTTCTTTTAGTACCACTTGCATCAATGTGACATAGTAGCCTCTCCAGGCTGCCTACAGGAACACTTCTCTTATTTGCAATCTTATACAATGCTCAAGGAATCATACTGGTGTCCAGCTCTCACAAGCCCTATGAGACTTCAGCTTCTGTGGCAACAGTTTTAGGAACAATCTACAGGAATCTCCTTCTGCCCCCAAAATCTTTGATATTGAAGGATGAAGCACTCAGAGTGAACTGGATATACACTAAAAAAAAGAACTGCCAGTTTGTAAAACACACTCAATGGGGAGTTGTTCTTCTATGCCTTTATAGCTGATGTTTAAAGTATCTTATCATTTCAAGGGAAAACATCAGATTGAGACATTCAGAGGAAAACATTTGCTGTGGTAATAGCGTGTAAAAAATGCTGGGAAAGAAGATGAGACAAACACTCATTTGGAAACAGTGCGGTAGAGGATTTTGCAAAAGATGAAACACAGAAAGAGAGAAAAGGATGCAGTGTAACACACAAAATACAAGTACAGTGTAATAGGAAAGAACTATTTTGCCTGACTGACTTCACAATCAGACCCCTTCTGGGAAGGATCATATCAAATGAGAGACTAGATGGAGAGGTGAAGGTAAAGGTCAGGGTCTTACAAAACAGAGTTTAGCAAAAGCCTTAAAATAAGCAAATTGAATATTTTCTTATTTTACCAGTCTTCAAAAAATTATAACAAATCAGTTTCTACTGATATTTCAGGAAAAGATCATATCTTTTCACTGAAACTGGTGACAAAGTACTCACTGACTTACTTGTGTTTTACTTTTTTTTTAATGCAACAGTTTAATTTAACAGCCATTTTGTCATGGAAGAAGCTCTGAATAGACTTACAACAGAACTGTTTTTACAAAACCTACAACTTAAAAAATTTGGCCTACAGTGAAGTTGAACCCCAAAACAGAGAAAAATAACTAGAGCAGAGAGGCCAGTTAAAATGACTCACTGTGTTCTGTACAGCATTAGTGATAGCCGACAGCATGCCACGAGATCCAGATGACGGAGAGGAAGGAATATTCTCAGAAGACCTTTGGTCCAGAGAATCTTCTGCTTCTAACAAGAGGGAAAAACCAGGTTACAGCATACTTTGAACTCTGCAAGTCACAGATGACAGTAAGCTGGATTCTGTGATCAAAATCTTTCAAGTCTGTAAACTGAACTAATTTGGCAGTGGCAAAGAGTTTTGTCCAATTTCAGTGAACTTGAACTCACGTGTAATTGGCATTTCAGCTGCAGGAGGCTCTGCTGTTTCTGAAGGCACTGAACTTGCACTATGAATTCTTAGAGTAGTTCCTGCTTTTTCCTTTACTGCTGTTATCCCATGACCTGCAGCAGAGACAGGTTTTAGATTATATGATCTGATAACTTATAACTAGCAGTGCATGGTATTCTTATACTCTATGAATTATGACAATCAAAATAACTATTAAACTTACCTCAATTGTTTAATTTTTTTCCTAGGTTAATAATTCACTTGCTCTATTATATCCAGTGCATTAACTGAATAGAAATTATAAAGCTGAAATATAATACAAATTACACTGGTTCGCAAAAGTAAAACTTGTTTTGGTGGCACATGTAAGTTTGGTTCCATGCTTTTCAAAACACTAAGTATTCTGTTGCAATTAGTTTAAACAGAAATTGATGGCCCTCCTAAGGCCATAGGGTTTGATCTCATCTGGTTTTCAGAATTCTAGAACAATTAGCCCAAAAAGAATCAATTGTGTGACTGCAAGGCTGAGGTAAGGAATTTCTTCTTCAGTCTGCTGTACAGGTGCTGGGTCAGGCAAATATTTTATGAATACTGACTCCAGTCCTCAAAGTTATTTCAGGATTGAAGCTGCTGAGTTGCTCATTTGAAGTCAAATTCTAAAATATCTCTCCTCAAATCTACTATTTAAATACACTTTGTAAAGTTATGCTGGTGTCAGTTCACACAGACAGAATTATTGTTCCGGTGGTAGCTCATCTCCTACAGAAATTCTGCCACCGTTGCCTCATGCATACATGGTGACTCCCTTGCCCTCTATTAAAATGATCTAGTTTAATATAAAGAATAAATGTTTTTAGCATTTTTATCTGAATATTTTTGACAGAACTGGATCACAGCAGATCACAGGGACTGGTAACATCCTGCAATACGATAGGGTGGTAGTCAGCAAGGAGAGGCAATATCTTCCAAATCTGCATCACCCATAGTTAAAAAATGCTGCCCTTAAAAAAAGATTACTCTAAAATTGTCTGCCTATTCTGCTTCTGGATATGTCCACAAGTATGCCCATGATATACTTCTCTCATTACAAACAACCCAGCCAGTACATTTTCCTTAGCTGGAAGTTTCTGCACATCAGTTGAGGTGCAATAAGGGAACAACAAACCAGGTGAGCAATATTTCTTTCCAGCACAAAATTAAATAGGTGCAGTGACAGGATTTGATTTTTTCTTGCACAGTGCATTGTTACTGCATCTCATGTAGAGCTGATCACTTCTAGCACTAGGACAATCCAGAGGGCTTTGCCTAACTGCTTACAAGAAATGTTAATGACAATTTCATACTTCTTTGGTTAAAGTGAACTGTAAATAGATAAATTATTGCAGAAGAGGCATTAATACAGATGCTCAGGCAAATATTTAGACATCTGAGGTACGAAGTTAAGACTAATGATTCATTAATGTTGTCCACGCTTTCCAACAACTGTGTGCATTCTATTAGAGAAGTTCAAGGCATCTTTGCTGAGTTCTATTAACTACAACAAAATTGCCCATCACTTGCTGGTGCTCTGCAGTGTTCTGAATAAACATACATATAAGTGTGTGTGTGTAGTCATACAAATATGCTTTTGAACATCTGATTAAAATAAAGATTCAGCAGATGTATTTGAGATGGAGCAGGAAAAAGGAAAGATTAGATTTATGACTCTATGATTTCCAGATGGCTTGCACATCGGGTGCTCTGTGAATTCAGTAATAAATATACTCTAGAAAACATACGTGAAGTAGCACTACTGAAAGATCACATACAAGAAAACTAGAGAACCTGGGGGTAAACACAAAACACAGATGTCCCCTAAGGAATAAAGCAGCATAAACAAGGAACTTTGCAAGCTGCATGAGGTCCTGATGTTTTACACTAAAAGAGAGTGTAGGCAGGTAAATGCTTTTACCTGTCTAAAGAAAATATATTACTTTTGTCTATTTTATCTCATGTCTTATAAAATGCAGGAGAATGTCTGATTGTACAGGACATACCAGGCTATGCACCACAGTAACTTAAGTCATTGGTGGAAAATCTCCTGTCTTTTGCCAGGTGTGTTCCAATTCAGATACTGGACAGCAGGGTACTGCTTTGTTTAATCCCAATCTCCTGCACATTTTGATGCAATCCATGAAAATATTAGCACAAATTGATTCTGGAGTCACTTATTTTATCCCCACATTTCTAGGACCTACTTGAATCACTATTAATTGTGCTTTTAAACTAACGTAATAGGCATTCCATGTCACATTCCTTTCCATTTCTTCTGCTCACCATTTTTTACACAAGCAAAAGAGTTCCATTCTCTCCATTGACTTAACTGTCAGTTCCTAATGTAATACTGGGGTCCTGTAATTATACAAAAACTCTCTATGAACATCAAGCAAAAATTTCAACTGTGTGCGAAAGTTACAGATTTTCAGATTAATATCCCATTCTTTTTTCTGTATCTAAACATATTAATTTTTTTAATAGCTTTCAACTGGCTCTCACAGTTTTGCAGACAAGCTAATATTTCCAAGAAGAGAAGGCACACAGTTGCTGTATTGATATTTTCAGACTTAAAAAAAGCAGCATTTTTGGGGCTGTGGTTACATGCACTAGAATGCTTAGAAGGCATTCCAGGTCAGCTAGGCGTCACTTTGCTGAACTAAGCTGTACGGCACATATATTTGACTACAGCAGCAAACACAGATGAGATCAGAAGACCACAACTGAAGTAACAGTCAGATACACATGTGCACAAACATAGCAGAAGTGCATGTTGTTTTGAAAATAAAAATGACTATTTGTAATTTCCAAAGGCACAGAAATAAAAGAGGTCATGGGAGATAAGCCTACATTTTAGAGATAAAGATGCACTGGTTACCAGTGGGTGTGGTAACACAATTGAGCTGGTATTGCAAACTTAAGAACATCTCTGATGTCCCCATTTACTCATCTATAACAGCAGAGACAGAAGAGCTATGTAATGGATTTTGTTAACCCCACATTTTTGGAAGAAGTATGCTCTTCCTCCTGTGTTGTTGCTTTTCTTTCTCTTGCCTCCATGATTCCCTGCCTTTCTATTGGCTGGCAATTTCAAGAGAATATGCTAGCTGGGGTTTTTCATTTGAAAAGGAAGGTTTTGCAAGGAGTGCCTAACAATGTGACCTGCCTTTTGGTTTGCCTGGTCTGCCCAAGGCCAGATTACAGCACTCACAAATGCTTTAGTCAGATATATCCCACTTCACTATAGGCTCTCTTATCTTCCAACCCCAGCTTAGTAGCTCTGGATTCCCTGCAGAGCTGAAAGAGGCCAACAGATATCTCTGGAAGGCAGTTCAGCATGTCTGAAGTATCAACTGCTCTCTGTAGGAATCACTGTCACTTGTCCATCTAGTACTCCCAGGAAATTGGAATCCCTGCTTCTGTAGTACAGATGGGGAGGAACAGTTCGAAATTTTGTCCCTGGCCATCACACAGGCTTTGTAACCATGGGGGGCACTTCTGATGAACAGCTCATCAAAATTTAGTCTAGTAAAATGAGTGAAGCTTCCTCTGGCTTAAGCTAAAGACAGAGGCCTTAAATTAGCATCTTTCACCAGCTGAGAAAATGAGGATTCTGAAGCTGGGTGGAAGAGAATCATTCCATTACATGAAGTATAGAGCTGTAGAAAAGCCAACGGTGCTCTGGTTTTGTATACTAAAAAGTCGGACCCATTGTGCTCACTTCTAGCCTACCATATTGGCAGTCCAGCCACTTCAAGCCTTTAAAAATTTCTCTTCCTTGTAGTTAAAACAGAAACATTAGATTCTGATAGCACCTATGCTATCTAGTCTATGAATCAGGAATCACTTCAATTAAGCTAGTAAGTGAGACTAGATTCAGATCTTCTCATTGCAATGGTAAAAGGTTTTAATGATAGCAATAGGCATAAAGGCTGTTACAACAATTTATTGGTTCACAATCTCTTCTAGACTATAAGCCCATGTTAAAAGACATAAAGAAAGCTAACAGGACTGTCAACCCCAAATACATGTCCACAGTTTCTCCTCCGTAACTTGCATGCAGCAAAAAAAAATCTTCTGAAGAGATTAACTATCCTTTTCATGATCAAATAAAGTACAAGCGTAACACCCAGCCTTTTTTAAAAAAAAAAAAAAATTGTACTTTATTTCACACAGGGGAGCAGTGTCTATAGAGAATGGAAAAGACATTCACCATGTTTGAATACTTTAGTTTCACATTTCCTGGAGCACTTGCATTTCCATTCCACACAGATGTCAACAATTATTACACATACCCAAGCTCATGAACACAGTGACATCTCAAGTGACATTCCATTCTGTCATAACGAGTAACAAAAAATGGTTTTCAGCATACTAGGGAGACACATACATATGGGTGTCTGATATTTTGATATGCCATTCTGATAGTTACGGAACTGGATGAGGAATATACACAGGCACAAAATAATTAAGATAGCAGAATATTAGTTATAAACAATGCATGAGAGAGATGCATTAAGCAGCTTTATACTATGAATTTCAGCGACTCCATGAATGAAACAGCAGGGTTATTTTTTTTTATTACTTTTACTGTGTAAGAGGTATTGACAGATGTTAATCTTAGCCATACTTTTACTGTGTAAGAGGTATTGACAGATGTTAATCTTAGCCATGGTCCTAAAGGTAAAACACCCCGAATTTACATGGAGTGAGGCACATGTGTACAGTGTGATAGAGAACACTTTGCTTGGAAATGGAGCTTGTTGAGCACCGTAACTCCAGCATCTTATGAATGCCATAACTCCTCCAAAACAACACAGCATGTGAAAGACTAAGGCTTGTGTGAGAAGGTAGTCACTTTCATTAAGCTAGCAGACAGTTTAGTTGGAAGAAAAATCAACCAGGCAAGATTTCAAGCATACAAGCTTTTTCAAAACAGAAGTCACAAGCTTCCAGTATAGACTCACATAAGCCCTGGGGATAAAAAGCTTGCTGTTAGAGCTAAGCGAACCCAATGGCTCTTGGTGCAGGTACTGGAGGTTCTGCTCCTTCCCATGTTCCATATTTGTCCCTTCTGCTTGCCCTGACACTGAGCTCAGAGAATTGGTTCAAGGGACTGAAGAGGCAGAAAATGGATTTTGCTTTCATCTGGAGTTATTCTTGTGTCAGTTTAGCTTCCTAAACTGGATTACAGGGAGCTCAAAGGAGCGTAAGTGCTGGCACAGGAAGAAGGAAGAAACAATGCAAGGAAAAGACAGGTGTGGGACTGCACATTTCAGTGGCTACTAAACATTAATTGGTTTAGCTGCAATGGTCACCTACTGTTACATGAGAGTTTTATCAACTTTGGTACTAAAGACCAGGTGGCATAATGGCAGATTTACTCAAAAATACAGTTTAAAAGAAAGAGACTAAAAAGGTGATAATTAGTATGCCAAGTTGTGCCTCCAGATCACCTATTTCTCCCATCCCATCATTCCAGTAACTATTTCAGTGGTTCTACTTCACTGCGGTTCCACACAAGGTGAGAACGCAAATTTCGGGCACCTTTCAAAACCAAAAGAAATCACTTCACCTCACTGCTGAAGCAGATTCAATAGTTTGCCTAGTGTGACATCTAGCGTCAGACCCAAACATGGCTTAGGCAGTGGCTGCCACTAATCCAAAGACGTTACAGACTCTGTTGTGTAGAGGAGTATCACAACTGCCTTGTAGTGGGAACCTGGATCCAAATAATGTCAAAATAAATTCAAAGACAGCAGACAGTTTCTTTGGAGTAACTATCACCAAAATAATCCCTGGCTGTATGCTCAGAGTTAGCTAAAGAGGGGTGAGAGAGAAATTATGTGGAAACTGCCTTATTACTAGGAACTAAAATCAGGTATAATAAACAAATTATAGCCAAGCAGTAAAAATGCTGATGTGTTTGTGAGCTCTGTCTGTATCAGGGTTTGAAGGATAATGAAACTGAGATCCTTGGAACAACCATTTCAATTCTGTCTTAAATAGGTAGAAATGTACAAAAAAAATATTTACAGGAAGAACAATCATTCACTGGAACAAGCTCCCTGGGGATGTGGCAGAGTCCGCATTACTGGAGGTTTTCAAGATGCGACTGGACAATATACTAGATAATCACATCTAGATGCACAAAACCCTGGACTACAAGATGTTTCAAGGTCCCTTTCAATCTGGGCTGTTCTATGATACTATTTATTAAAAACAGACTGTATTTGGTTAGACCTTTAAAATGTTATTTAGTTCACCTCAAACTGTTTCTGCTATTTCACAAAGTACAGTTTTGAAGACAAATATTAGGAATAGTATTTGTCATACTTCACCAGACAAGAACTATGTTGTACAAAAACAGAGGAACAGAAAAATCACATAGCAAAGGTGTTGCTGCTAAGTGTTAACTCCAAGAAAGTAGCTTTACTTATACAATTTGCTACACTGAAGGAATAAACAACTTTACAATGAACTAGATTATAGCAAAACTATTTCCTGATGTAGAATAGGAGATGAAGCATTGGTTGAACTGCTCAGATATTAAATGGAGTAACTTAAAGGGGAATAATAAATATTTAACAATAAGAAGCAAGGTTATAGAAATTCCCAATAGTTTTAATTTTTTTTTCTTTGTCTCTCACTACAAACTACCATACTGAAGCAAATATGTGGTCTATACAGTCCCAGAATAAATACCTCACAGGATCAAGCATGAGTTTCCATAACAAACAATAAGGAAATAAGCCCTCTTCATCAAGCATATAAACTATTTCCTGCTACACTGATTTCCTGGAACAAATCTAAGATTATCTACATGGTTTTCCAAGTTAGCTTGGGTTCAACAAACATGGAAGAATGCACATTTGATTTCTGCTTAATTCAAAGTCTATTTTATTTAATAAACTCACGAAGTTAGATTCAAAGTTATTCTATAGTAACATGGGAACTCAACCCTACCCTGATCTCAGGGACAGGAAGTCTGTCTACGCTGTAGATTCCAGGAAATGGGAAAACAGGAGGAACTGCTGCTTTACATACATCTGATTTTAGGCACTTTCCCAGCTGTTCTTGGTCACTGCCAGAAACTAGGTAGTAGATGGGTCTTCAGTGTGACACAGCACAACCATTACCATGTGAAATTTAAATTCTTTTTAAACTTTCTTTTTCCTTTTCTGCATGTGGATGCTCCTTTTTCAAGGCAACTTGCCTTACTCCAACTGTGTTTAGACGATAATAATTCCAAAAATAAACACGGTCACATATGCTTTTTCAAAGCAGACATCACAAGTAGACATCAAGTCAGGCTGTCTAAACAAACTCATTCACATTCTTACACTCTGTGAAGATAGTTATGATGCTGATACAGTCAGATGAAATGTTAAGAAGCCAGTATCAATGAAGCATGGATTTTTAATGTATATGAACCAAGATGTTATAAGGCCTACATAAAAATGAGATCACATCACTAAAAACTCCATTGAAATCCACAGAGATACAATGCTGGCAGCAGGTTTTATAGACAAAAGCAACAAACAGCTGCAAAAAGGTTGTTTACTTATTAGACAATGTGAAGGGCTACAACACACATTCTTGTTTGTCTCTTAAACTTTTTCCAACTGCGTCCATCATTTTCACGCAAGCTCATGTCAGTTGGGCAAGAAAACACCTATGGCCATACTGCCCCACTGAAAATATATCCACTTGGTGATACTAAACTGATCAGTGAGGCTAAAACCTCTAAGTGACTGAAGACTGTAACTGAGATTGCCAGGGCAAGCCTACAACAACAGTAACTGTTTGGTAACAAATAATGCTATTACACACAAACAGCTGTCTAATGGCCATTTGATAGAATCCTATTTATTGCAAAAGCTAAGCAGAGTGTAAATATGGCTGTCTCACAGGCAAAAACAGAACGGCCTGCAAAAGCTCTGTTCCAAGAAACCCACTGCTGCAACTACAAAAATTAACTGCAAAATTCAGGAGCATTACAATTTCAACTGATCAACTGTTAGTTATTACACTGAGTCAGATTATTTTCAGAATGCTGTTGTTATGACAGTTTGAGAATGTAAGAGGCAAAGCTTTTTGGAAGTCTGTGAAAGCAGTACCCTTTATTAGATCTAGTAGCCTTGGGGGGAAAATGAGCAACATTTTTGACACACAGGCCCTTTTTCAAGTCTGAAAGTGAAGCACTAAACTTTAAGGTTAAATGCAAGTTTAGAACACTTATGGAGTTCCACAGAGAGTTAAGCTGCCCTTGTCCCCACTGCCTTGTTCTGTGTGTGCATTTCTCATTCAGTAGCATTTGAGTGATCAAATGGTGAGCCAGATTAGGGAATTTGCACACTGATCCAGTTGAAGATCTAGCTCTTACTTCAGTTGCACTTTTCAAAATCATTCCCATAAAGCAGCTCCCCCATCATGACATGTGGGCTACTGTTAGCATAAGAGAAGGAAGAAATACATTGCGGGGGCAGGGCAGGCCTGCTCCTTTCAGCAACACCCTTCATTTATATAAATCTGAACACATCTTAGAAACCCATCCTGAATTTAATTAGAAATGTTAATCGGTTTGACTGTCTGAAAGAAAAGGTAGTTATGCACTCCTGATGTGGATGTTACTGAAAAAAAAAGAGAGGACAAGGAAACTTGCCTCCTCTGAGAAATAAGACAGAAATAATTTACTCTCCATGCAACAGAGGAGATAAGGAGGAGAATTATTTAGCCTTATAGGAGATCATAAAACCAGTATCTCTGTTGAACCTGTTATTTTTAGTAACTAGTAATTTAAATTCCTAGGTTAAACTTTTGAATGTGTTTTGTGGATCCTTTATGACAACTGACTAGCTAACAGGTTTTTTGTTGCAGAACATTTCTGGTTTGTGAGAAATTATTTCCCACTGCTAACTATGTATTTGTATATTTCATTTTTTGTCTGTGAGTTTTTGATGAGAAATAGTTAAGTTTTACCTATAGTCTTCACAAGGACATTTTGTACTGACATACCACTGGAAATGAGAGTATAGGGAGAGGGAGTTTAGGGTCTATATTTCAATATGTTGTTCGACTCTCTTAAGTCTGGTATGACAGTTTATCAGTTTCACTGGGTGGCAATGAAAGCTGGAATGATTTATGAGAAGGGAATTCATATTGTCTAGGTAGAAGTCACAGTGTATAAACCATTAACATGCACGAGCATGAATCTGGGTTGCAGTGCTTTGACTTCAGAAACCACAAGCCTTTGGCTGATAGTAAGTGTATCAGATCCTTTCTGTGAAGAAGTCACAATGAGGTTATTCACTAACTTTATGACCAAGCCTAGCCTTGTCCATAATTTGACCCAAAGAAGTATTTACGTGCTTTGACTGTTTAGGAAGGTCCATCTTCCTATTTAATAAAATCATTCTTCACAAGTATATCAGGATAAAACCGCTTGTGAATCCTTAAGATGCAACACTAACGTGTCTAACAACACATTAAAACTATGAATTATTTCCACACAGTTTACTGACTGAACACTTACCTACTGTAGCAGAAGCTGATGACAGGAGAGACTTACCCCAGGTACCCCAAGCTCCCCATCTACTTGTTTTAGCTGAGGAGTCTGTGGCCTATAAGGAAAAAAAAACCCAACACGTTATTTCACTGTTTAAAATTCCTGTTCTCAAAAGGCAGGAGGAAACATAAAGAACCTGTCTGCAACAAAGCCTGGCATTTAATAAATGATGACAGATTGGGTATTATGAGGAGTTCAAGCTTCTGTGCACAAGAAAGCAGAATAGCAAGTGCTGTTCCCATCACCTATTCCTGAAATTGCCTAAAGCTCCAGAGATGTCTTTACAGATGTGCTAATATTTCTTCAGGCACAGAATCCTATACAGCCATACAAGTTTACTAGGGCTTCTGCTAGGGAGAGGCAGTAACCCGTTTCCTTCCTAGCTTCTACCAGGAGCCAGAGTTAGAGGCTTCTCCTCCCAAGCCTCCTCACACAGACAATTCAGTAGATGTGCACAATGACCTCTTAACAAGGGTGTTCAATACACTCAGCCAAAGGAGGTGCTGCACACCTCTTACAGTAACATGTAGTGTTAAGCAATTATCAGTATTCTCTATTTAAATCATATTAAGAAAATGTTGTCTCAAGGAAGTCTCCAGTAACATATCATCCCTACACAATGCATGTTTTATTGCAGCCAGACTTGAAAGACCAAATTAGTATCACATTGTCAGGGAGAAATTAAACTATTCCTAGTTTTCAAAAGCTTGGTGTTGCAATTTAATTTATTTTATCCCTATGAAGATTTTCTTCATATAACTCTCTAGGCTTTTGTGAAAAACAGTATGTACATTATACAAAATTTTGTCCATACAACCCAGAGAGGGGAGGGATTTTACAGAAAAGAAAATATTACTTACTGGGCTGCTTTGTTCATGCAGTGTTTCTTCAGATTCAGGTTCTGCATCAAGGCTTACGGTTTCAATGCACTCAGTGGGCATATCTTCAGCTGCGTTTCCACTGGAAGGCAGACTTTCAACTAGTTTTTCAGTCAAAGGGTTTTCATTAATTACTATGTCTCCTTCTGGTCTATTACTGGCGCTCTGAGTGACCTGTCCATGTTCATCTTGTGAAGACTCATGCAAGATCTCAGCTTCTATGAGGTGTGGTACTGATTCACGAGGCAATACCTCATTGTTGGGCATTTCCATTACTTCAGTTTTTTCCTCAGATGGGATATCATCAGACATGTCTTCAGACATTTTCAATTCTGAATGTAGAAAACAAAGTCTTTTAGGTTCCATAAACATTTGAATGACTAGAAGGTACACAGTATTTACCACATGCTATTGGTGAAAAACAATACAGCCTTGATGTAAGGCCTCCTAAAGCATGGAGCCCTGTGACATATGCATCATGCTGGCACTGGTACCAGGATAATATTCTGAATACTCTATTCACTTTGCAGGATCTCACTCAAGCACAAAGAGCAGCATTACTGTTTTCCAAAATATGGTTTAGTGAGGCTGAAAGGATGTCCATTTGTCTGGAGTAGTGAAATGTAAGAGCTTCCACATGATTAATTGCTATGCTCACTACTAGGTGTGCATGAAAGACCACTGCAGAACAGGATACTCTGAGCTGCAACAGCCAAGCAGCTCTGGCTCCCCCTTTCATCACTGCCACATACACAGGTTCCTACAGCCTGCTGACTGATGGTGAGGAGGGTAACACAGTGTGACTGAAACTGTGGTGATATTTATGTGTTGGAGAGTAGGGATAAATTGTGAAGATGACAGGCCATGGTCCCTGGAGCCACTTCACAGACATTGATTGCTCACACTGTTTCTGCATCACTTGTCTCAACCGTTTACCCCTTGAGGAGTGCACTGCTTCTCACCTGCTCCTAAAATTCCAGCTGTGTGATTAAACTTCAATTTTGAAGACGAGGTAAGCTTGTATGAGGTACAGTTACTGATTTATTATTTTTTTTTAAGTTTTGGACCAGTTTTCTCTTTTTTACTCCTTATCGAGCAATGTAACATTGGTGGTATTTTGTACCACTGTGCAGTCATCTGGCTGAGGATCCACAAAAGGAAAGATATAGCCATTAAGCAAGCTCTGCAGCTGATTAAGGAGTGGCACTGGCAGAGTCCAAAAGGACTACTGTACAGTGATTACTACCACTTACTTGTTGGTAACAACAACATACTTGGCACTTTACTCAGAAGGCAACCCTTGACAGAGAGCTTGCAAGCTCCTGACTATGCTGAGCTGCATGGCACAAAATAAACTCATACAGTGCTCTCCATAGATGTCACTATTTCATTGATTCTCATATTAATTAAATATGGCTTAAGGGTTTGTACTTCTCAGGAAGAACTGAGGTTCTATGAGACTGAAGAAACAGGAGGAAAAAGAGGCAAAAAAGCAAAACATAACTGGAATTTAGGAGAAATTTGCTGAGAAGCACGTATTTAAATATTTTACTAAAGTCTACAGAATCATATAGATCTGGCTTTAGCAGCCTGTTTATCTCACTTGATTGTAGATCTGTTGTTTGAACACTTCCAAGAATAGCATTTGGGATCAGTGAACAAGAAACATAAACAAATAAGCATTTGGTACCGCTTATATTACTTCAGCTTACATATACCTTAATTATCATCAGAAAACACACATTTACAAGTCAGAATCTTTGCATTTGCCACAAGTATTTGCAGTTTTCCATGACAAATACAGCAAATACTATAAAATGTTTTAGTGTAGGTAAGTATTGCCAATGTTTTAACAGTACTCGTTGGGCAGCATCACCTAAAGAAATTTCTTTTATTTGTAAACCAAATTCCATCGTCAGATATGAGAATCCTCTACCAAAACCTGTAAAACCTGTACACACATACTTGACAATTTTGCAAGGGGATCAGCTCTGAGCAAGCCCAGCACTTTTTAAAGGATCACACAGACACGTACATATGAATTTTTGTCAGACTGGGTCATCTTTGGGGACCGCTTGGGCGACGGTCCCTGCAGTTTTTTGCTAAACCAACCAAGGTACGTAAAAGCACATTGCTGGACCTGTCAGAACACAGGGGCCGTGGTGAGGTGTCGTTCAGCCTCCCATCTGAGACCACCGTGACCCAAAGCAGCTCGGAGAGCTGCGCCCCAAAGGAGCTGCTGAATGGGGAGTCCGTGGGGGGGAGCGCCGGGCCCGCGCCCACCGCGGCCGCACCTGCCGGCCCGCCCCTCCGACGGGCACCTTCGTGCCCCCTCCAGGCAAATCCCAGCCGGGCTCCCGTGGGCACGGACCGCCGTCCCGGTGCCCCAGAGATAACTTTCCTGGCGGCGCTGCCCTCTCTGTCGATGCCCGCTGCCCGGGACGCTGCCCGAGCCCCGCCGCCCCGCCGCCAGCTCGCCCAGCCAGAGCTCCCGCAGCGCGCACAGCTCCCCCCTTCCCTTCTGCTCCTCATGCCCCTCTCGCAGCCCCCTCGGGAGCAGAGCTGCGCGGCGGGCAGCCCGCAGCCAGTGCCCAGAGCGGCAGAAAGGGCAGGAATCGCGGCGCTCCTTACCGCCCAGCAACGTCCCTGCCCGCTCCGGGCCGGCCCCGCCACGTCG
>VXBX01000450.1:722057-774502 GCA_013400415.1 Scytalopus superciliaris
CGGCCCCGCCGCGGCGGCAGCGCGGGGGGCGGGGGGAGGGCGGGCCGGGGCAGGGCGGGATGGCCCTTGTCCCTCACAGTGCCTGCGGAGCCTTGGGGCGGTGTCCAGTGCTCCGCTGTCCCAATGCCCCGGCGGCGTCCCGGCCGTGTCCCCGGTGTGGGACACCTCGCCCGACGCGCCGGGAGAGTCGAGCTGCGCTTCCCTCGGGCGGGCGGCACCGGCCGTGTCCGCGCTGAGGCGGAAAGGTGGTCAGTTTCATAGAATCACGGAACGTGATGACTCCTGGCCCTGCACAGGACCACCCCACGAATCACACCGTGTGCCTGAGAGCTGTTCAAGCGTTGTTCTTTAACTCCGTCAGGCTTGGTGCTGTGACCGCTTCCCCGGGGAGCCCGTCCCGGTGCTCAGCCACCCTCTGGGTATCCTTTCACTCATACCTAACCTAAGCCTTCCCTGACTGAGCTTCATGCCGCTTCAAGTCCCGTCAGTGGTCAGTACCTGCGCCTTCTTTTCCCCACCTGAGGATATTGAAGACCACAATGAGGTCTCCCCTCAGTCTCCCCTTCTCCAGGCTGAACAAGTGACCTCAGGCACTCCTCATAAGGCTTCCCATCCAGTCCTTTCACCAACCTTATTGTCCTCCTTTGGATGCTCTCATAGGTTATACTCTCTATATTGTGGCACCCAAAACTGCCCCCAATATCCAAGGTGAGGCTGCCCCAGTGCAGAGCAGAGCGGGACAATCCCCTCCCCCGCCCGGCTGGCGATGCTGTGCCTGATGCCCCCCAGAACAGGGCTGGCCCTCCTGGCTGTCAGGGCACTGCTGACTCACAGTCAACTTGCTGTCAATCAGGACCCCCAGGGTCCTTTCTGCAGCGCTGCTGTTCAGCCTCTTGTTCCCGGCTCTATACGCACAGCCAGGATTTCCCCATCCCAAGTGCAGTATCTGGCACTTGGCCTTGTTAAACTTCAGGTGGTTGTTGAATACCCATCTCTCTGATTTGCTGAGGTCTCTGCAGGACCTCTCTGCCCTCGAGGGAGTCAACAACTCCTCTCAACTTAGTGTTGTCAGCAAGCTTACTTAGTATTCTTTTGAGCCCTGCATCCAGGTCATTTATGAAGATGTTGAAGAGCACGAGGCCTAAGACTGAGCCCTGCCGAACCCCACAAGTGACAGTTTTTCAGCCTGATATGACACCATTTCCTACAACCATTTGCACCCGACCCCTTAGCCAGGTGCTCACCCATCACGTAACACATTTATCTGGCTGTATGCTGGATAACTCATTATGGCCAAAGTGATAATGTTCATACTAGGGCATTTTAAGTTTCAATGAGTCTAGTCACTGAGCTGGCATAAAAATTTATTATTGTCTTTTTAAAAAGTTTAATCCTTCCTCAAAGTGAGCACTTACTGAAGAAAGAGATTGTGGAATTAAACAACCGAGATTTAGCTTTTCAGATGCCTCTTTGCAGCCTCGTTGTCACTGTGTTTTACCGAAAATGCCTCTGACAGAAGCTGGGCGGTGCATGCACACATTTCCAGTCACTTGGTGTCGGCACTGGGTGCCTGCAGGAACCCCAGAAATACTTGGTTGAGCAAAGGGTTTGCAGGCTCTTCCTGTGGTTCTTGCCTCTGTGTAATTCCTCATACCCCTTCCTCTTTTTGCCACTTCATTTTAAGGCGAAGCATGCCCTTTACAATGATAAAAGCAGTTTCACAATTTCTCATAGCATTGTTTTTGTCACTAGTCTGCTGAAGGAATTACTTTTATCACAGAAGGCAAAATAACATATTGTGAATCACAGAGGAGAGCTACTGTAGGAGGCCACAAAATAAAGCCCCAGTCCTCAGAAGTGTGCATCACAAATACCTATCATGCTGTGGGACTTACATGCTTATCAGGCAAAAGTCTGAAAATCTAGAGTGGTCCTATGGATTTCTCTCTGCTTTTCAGTGGAGCTTGTCACAGAGGAATCACAATGAGTTCAGCTGTCACATTCCAAAACAGGACTGAATCTTTGCTAGAAGCAAGGTTTTACCTTAGGATTTTATCACATCTTAAAAATGGATAGCAAAATCTTTCCAGCTAAGGGCAGGCAACGGTGAGCTTTGTATATAACATTGTTATAAAGTATCATTTGGAAACCAGCTATGGATAGTCTTGTCTGAATTGACAGAAATGAAGAATGATTTATAAAATAATACAGTACCAGCGTAAAGCTCATCACCATGATAGCATGAGAATTTTCCATATTCTGTCCTTTACTACCAGTCCCATCTTTCCTTTCTTTTTTTGGATGACCTCTTTTCACGTGAGGCTGAGAAAAGAAATATAATCTAAGCTTAAAAGTGAAAAAAGTAATTTTTTAGATTATTTTGTCTGCTTCCTGAATCACTGGAATGTTAAATCATGGATGAGTTCTAGTATGCCAACCCAGAAAGGTAGGTTGTATTGTGGCAGTTCTATATTTAAATCTCAGCTACGGTGGAATTTCTGACCAACATTGTACAGAAATAAAGAGAGACTGGTTTATGCCTTTGCCAGGACAATAACCCTGTGTTTTGGCATTCAGTACTGAAGTCACTGCTCTGTTTTAATTTAAAAAAACGCAACAAAACCCAAACCCCACTCACTGTTTCCATGTCCACTGTTTAACCCAATCACAACACTGCTGGAGCAGAAGAGAGATTATTTTTCCATATCCATTAAATGTAAATTAAACTAAAACAAACAGTTCTTTTGTAAAGCAGCCTTGATAAGAACCTGACAACTAAATTTCTATATCAAAATGGAAAAAAAATCACAATAATGCATGTAGACTTAGGTAATTATTAAGTTCAGAGAAGGTGTTTGACTTTTGTTGTAAAACTTGATCAAAAGATTCACTTATTTTCATATTAATTAGTGAAGACAGAAAGTTGGTAAAAATATTAATTTTCCCTCCTGTTTAATCTATTGCAAAACATGCAAACACATAGTTCAATAAGAATTGAATAATAGAGATATTATAGTACTGCTGTATGTGCAAAATACGTCTGGAGGAAAGCAAATGCCATTCCACAAGCTGTCAGTAGATGGCACAAACATTTGTATAAAAAGTCTGGGCGTTCCTAAGTATTACTACTCAGTAGCAGAGAGTTCCAGGAAGTTTTCTTTTTGTCTTTTCCCGAGCACATTTTCTGCTTTTTTGGAGAAGGGGGATTTCTGGTGAGAAAGTTTTCATTTTATTGCTTTTATGTCCTTACTAGTTAGCTAGAACTGTTTTATATTCTGCATCATATTTGAAAATGAGCCGTGTTTTCCATAGAGGGTTACTAGCAAGTGTATGATGTACTTTCAAGTATGGGTAAGAAACGAGGGTAAGGTTTCTTGTGTTTAGTACATTTATCCAAAGAAGCTGATCACATAGCAGTCTCTTTGCAGTAGCACAACACCCATAGTTAAAGGGGTTACAGTGATTTAATGGAAATAGCTTTTCTACAGCTCAGGAATGGATCTAACTTGATAGCATGTTTCATCCTCGTGAAAGGCATATCTGTAACACTAGAATTTATCTTAATACAGGTTATGTGTTATAACAGTTTTTAATTCTGTCGCTTCATAGGATATTCTGAAGAAAATTTGAAGGTACTCATAAATAATTTGAGTGAATACCAGGATATATGAATGAGAAAGAAAATAAAACACATGTGAAATAATAATATCCTTCTCTCATCTAGTCCTTGGATATTGCTGAAATTTTATCCCAAGAAGGAATAATGATTTAAAGGTAGATTTTTTTTTTTTTTCAGATTTCTCTTGAAGCTATGTATTTTGTTTGGTTATAAACACATTAGCAGGGTTGCCCAAACAATCAGAAGAATAGGACAGAGGATGGCCAAATCTTCTTGAGGGCTATGATGCATATAATTTTTCTAAATGAAAATTTCAAAAAGGCTGGAAAAGTGTTGCCGCATTACCCCACTATTTTTAGATGTTTTCCAAGCCTAGTTTCATGTATTCTTTACAAAAGAACTCAGTGGTTTGTGGGGGTTGTTTTGTTGTACTATTGAGATTTGATAATATAGGTTGTTTTAAATCAAGGAGAATGTATATTTTACACACAGTAATTTAATTCTGAGAAAGCTTATGGAGTGGTTAATGGCATAAAGGATGTAGTCCTTTTTGTTGTAAATTTAGTCCAACAAGTGTTAACTATTACTGTCTCATTGTAGAGTCACTAGAAATATAAATTCACAATTTAGCCATTTCAATATTAAGGGAAAGTTGAAAGCCAGTGAAGTCATTTATAAGTACTGTGGAAAGCTTCAGGCAATAGTTATGATTTAAAAGTAGTGGGAGGGAAAGGGGAAAAGGAGGAAATAAAAGTATTTCAGAAATCTGGAAAACAACTTCAAGATTTGCACATATAAAACTGTTGACTAAGTTCTTAACAGTTCCTCTTTCAGAAGAATGGTCTAAAGGATTTATGGCAATATCTAAAAGGAAATTTAAGGCAGCATTCACAGTGGCTGACTTAAACAAAGGGAGGTTGGCTACCCTAAGCTCCTACATTCAGAAAGAAAAAGTGACCTCCACTAGGGAAAATCAAAGCAAAGCCATGGTTATGATTTCCCCACACACACACACACTAATAAACTGTATTTAAATTAACCTTTCTTTCACAACAGAGACATTTCGGGTCAGTGTCCTTAGATCAGGGCTGGATTCTGTGTACAGAGGTTCTGCAAGTGGTATATTTTTGTTTAGCATGCAAATATTCCCAGTGTGTTTTTGGTGTCCTCTGTGTACACCTGACAAACCAGGCAAGTGGACACTCCAGTTTGAGTCTAAACTCAGGAAATGCTTAAGCTCATACAAGAAGCAAACTTTTCTGTGGAACTTCTTCATGGCATAAATAGAGAACCTTCTACCCTCATCCCAGTTTCCCCAGATAAAATAAACACTGAGGACCAATCTCCGCTACCTAAAGACATTCAGATTTTGTTTCAGACTCCTGAACCTCCATCCAAAGTTTCAGCCCAAGTTTTACAGTCACAAGTCCATTTTAAAATAATGTGTCTGAGTCTAGTTTACATCCCTCAGGAGAGAATCTGTGGAGAGGATAACCATAGTGACCTCAATTATTGTACTTTCTCATCAAAGTGTATTACACAGTTGTGGGAAGCCTTCATAATACATTAAATCACAGCAGTAATTCTGTAACTAAGCAGCAAATTTTAGTCAGCTATGAAATCAGACATGTTTTCTAAGAAACTGACTCCTAATGTATTAAATACAGCGTATTTACCAAATAAAATTTTCAGTGGTGTTCTGGTAAAAAAGAATGTCTCTCCTGAATGATAATAAGTGCCTTCATTGCTTTTTTTAGTCAAAGAGAAATATGAGAAATTGGAACCTTAAAAAAAAAAAAAAGAAAAAATCTGTCTGATGGCTCTTGCATAGCCACTTAATTATACAATCTGGTTTTTGCTTTTGTTTGTTTTTCAACAGGATTGGAACAAACATGGACAGATAAGAAAAGTTTTGAGCATCTCCAAGGAAACAGCAGTATGTTGGAAAATACGAGGTCTCTCAGAAATGTTTTTGTTTACAAGTGTCTGTTTGCATTAACTTTTTGGAATCATGTCAGCCTGTCGGTGGAAAATAAACTCCTTAAACCTGTTTCTAACAATTTTCCAGAAGATGGCTCTGACCAAAAATTCAACAGCCTGCCACTCCTATATACAAATAGACATCAGTCCAGAGCTAGTTTTGAATGGGTTGTGATACAAAATACTACAGAAAGCCTGTCATTGTCAGAAATCACAAATGACAATGTAAAAAAATTGATTGCTTTATTATCTAATTTCAGACAAGGCTCCAGGTTACAAAATCTGACACTGACAAATGTGTCAGTGGACTGGAGTGCTCTTATGGAAGTTTTTCAGACTGTATGGCACTCATCCATTGAATACTTCAGTGTTAACAGGGTAACACAACTGTCAGACATCGAAAGCTATGACTTTGACTATTCAGGTACCTCTATGAAAGCACTGACAGTGAAGAAAATTCTAATCACGGATCTGTACTTCATACAGGATGACCTATACAGAATATTTGCAGACATGAATATTGCAGTCATGACAATAGCTGAATCAGAGATGATTCATATGCTTTGTCCTTCATCTGACAGTCCCTTTAGGTACCTAAGTTTTCTAAAGAATGATCTAACAGATTTTCTTTTTCAAAACTGTGACAAGCTAATTCATCTGGAGACATTAATCTTGCAAGAGAATAAGTTTGAGAGCCTTCCCAAGGTAAGCTCCATGACCAGCCACATGAAATCACTGAAATATCTGGACATGAGCAACAACCTGCTGCGTCACGATGGGGCTGACGTGCAATGCCAGTGGGCTGAGTCTCTGACAGAGTTGGACCTGTCCTCAAACCAGCTGGCAGATGCCGTGTTTGAGTGCCTGCCAGTCAACATCAAAAAACTCGACCTACAAAACAATCAGATCGGCAGTGTTGCGAAGGGGGTGGCTGATCTGAAATCCTTGGAAGAGCTGAACCTGGCATCAAACAGGCTGGCCGACCTGCCGGGCTGCAGCGGCTTTCCATCCCTGCAGTTCCTGAACATTGAGATGAATTCGATCCTCACCCCCTCTGCTGACTTCTTCCAGAGCTGCCCGAGGGTCAGGGAGCTGCAAGCCGGGCACAACCCGTTCAAGTGTTCCTGTGAACTGCAAGACTTTATGCGCCTGGAGAGGCAGGCAGGGGGGAAGCTGTTTGGCTGGCCGTCGGCGTACGTGTGCGAGTACCCGGAAGGCTTGCGAGGAACGGAGCTGAAGGACTTCCACCTGAGCCCGCTGGCCTGCAACACGACGCTGCTGCTTGTGACAGCCCTGCTGCTGACGCTGGTGCTGGTGGCGGTGGTGGCCTTTCTGTGCATCTACCTGGATGTGCCGTGGTACGTGCGGATGACGTGGCAGTGGACGCAGACGAAGCGGAGGGCTTGGCACAGCCAGCCCAAAGAGCAGGAGGCCGCTCTGCAGTTCCACGCGTTCATTTCCTACAGCGAGCGCGACGCGCCGTGGGTAAAGAACGAGCTGATCCCAAACCTGGAGAAGGGGGAGGGCTGTGTCCAACTGTGCCAGCACGAGCGAAACTTTATCCCCGGCAAGAGCATTGTGGAGAACATCATCAACTGCATTGAGAAGAGCTACAAGTCCATCTTTGTGTTGTCTCCCAACTTTGTGCAGAGCGAGTGGTGTCACTACGAGCTGTACTTTGCCCATCACAAGTTGTTCAGTGAGAATTCCAACAGCTTAATCCTCATTTTGCTGGAGCCAATCCCTCCGTACGTTATCCCTGCCAGATATCACAAGCTGAAGGCTCTCATGGCAAAGCGCACCTACCTGGAGTGGCCGAAGGAGAGGAGCAAGCATGCCCTTTTCTGGGCTAACCTGAGGGCAGCTATTAACATAAACCTGCCAACCCCTGATGGAAACAGGTGTGGGGAAACAGATTAAGAATCTTTCTAATGGAGTTTCTTCTGTTTTAGCTTTGAGAAGCAATAAACATGATTTAACTTGTTTGTCAATGTATTTAACTTTTTGTTACGCAACCTTGTTTCTACCTAGTTGTCTGTGTTGCTTCCTTACTGTAGTCAAAATACAGTTCACCTTATTGCAAATCTTTTGAGGCAGGAAATCACAAATGAGTTTGAATGTGGATTTTGAAATGCAGTCTGAAATATTGTAGTGAGCTTTTCCTCAGCAGAATAAAATCTGGAGCACATGGTATAGTCAGGTGGAAAAATACTTTATCTGATGGAGAGTTTGCAGAGCTGCTTTAATCCCAAAGCTTAGACAACTTGGTCAAAGGACATCTTTTGCTAAAATTAGTTTGCAAGATAGAAAAATATGAATCTGAAAAAAAAAAAGGAAAGATGAGCTACTTCACCTTTTGAGGCTCAAAGCTTGGCACTGCAGCAAGGGAAAAGCAGTGAATTACAATCAGAGTTCTAATCCCCATTCTCTGATAGAGTCCATTTAGTATCATATTGATCCTGAGTGTTTTATGATATTTGCTTTCCTTTATAGAAATACAGCAGGCTTCTCTACCTGTACTTGTTCTGTTTTGGCTTCAAAGAAAGCATGGTTGGGCTCAGAAAAACATTCAAAAATGTTTTTTCATCTGCTAAAGATGATGACAGCAAACTTCCTCTTTGCTCCAAGAAGGGAAGATCATTTGAAACACCAGACTTTGATGACCAGCAAGCAGGAAGTCTCCCTTCAAAAATGTGTTTCACTATGAGTAAGAGAGAAGAAAGGGTGTTAAGAAATCCTCATTTAGTATAGGAAGCTTGCATTTTATCTCATCCTTGTCTTCCATTATTATTAACAAAATATTTTAATTCTGATCTTCTTTTTGCATTAGGTCTAAACAGTCTGAGATTTCTTGACTTGAAGTCTTGAACTGTGAGTGACTTTTTATGACCTGTAGAGGAAAGGTCAAATTTAACACCTTTAACTCTCACATCCCGCTTAGCCTCAAAATTAATATAACACCTACTACCAAATTGCAACCATTTCATTCAAGACTGTGGAAACAAATGTTTTCTGTGCTTCCTCCTTCCCTCCAACTAATGCTGAAGGTGATTAGTCTTAGCTTCACAGAAGCAGAGATTGTTCTGTGCTGCCTTGCTTGAAAATTTTCTTTGAGAGCCTCAGAGTTTTAAGTCAGGAGCCTTTGAAACTTCTGTAATACACTTAACATCCCATGTTGTGTGTAACGCTAAAACTCCTCTGGCTTCTTCTGTTGGCTGGAGGAGAAACAAACCCTCTGAAAGTCAGAGAGTGCACTAGAAATCCTTCCTCTTACTCACATGGGAGCACATTTATGTTGCCAGAAATTAAGGAGTGGAAGGTTTTAGCAAGACAATCAGGATTTGCTTGCCGCTTTGGAAGAACTCGGAAAAATGACCTCTGGATGTAGCTGATGTGATGATAAGCAGAAATATATAATTACAGGTTCCTGGTATATGTCCAAAATCCTTGAGTAGAAAGAGTGGCTTTTAGTGAACATGGGCATCAATTAAAACAACCAGAAGCCCACGTGCTATTAGCTTTTTTCCCATGATACGTGCCCAGTAATTGATAAAACAGCTACACATGCAACTAATTATTACATCTAGTTTCTCTGGTTTCACAGAAAATGATGAGTTTCTCAAGTGATACATATGAGAATACTTCAAGCAATTATTTTAGCCTCTGTCATACTCTCAATCCTTTCTATAAAACCAGTTTTAGTCAACAAAGAAATTTTTCCTGTACTGAGGCCATGTGTCGTCTTGCAGCATGTCAGCCACTTTATCTGCACATTTCAGAAAGTAACTAACCTTTTCTGTGCAGCCTGGTGATGTGTTCCTGCAATTGGTTCTGCACTGAAATCTCTAACAGCTATTGCACTCCAGTTATCAGGAAAAGGGAGTGTGTAAATGTCTGATGTCAGATACCATATCAGAGCAGATTCCTGGCATTGGACTAGTCATCTTGGTGACTAGCAGGAATTCTATTTTAACATACATAAAAATATCAACATGCAAAACTGATAACATGGAGGTTAAACACCCATCAAAACAAAAAAAAATGTACAGAATGAAGTTGAAGTGTAAATGTTTTTATGTATATCTAAATAGTGTGCAGTACAAAGGAAACTGAACTGCAAGAGACTGGGAGCCCCAACACAATGTGCCCTGCTGAGAGCTCTGACTTGTAGTGGCATTTAGCCTTTGTTTCACCTACTTGACATACAAGGTTAATTGGTGACAATGAGTGTTACAGTTGAAGATAAGGTCCTCGGTATGAGCAAACGCTTTTCATGAGTGCTTTGATGAATCCATTTGCCCTGGCTGGGATTTAGTTCCATGTCTTGCACATGTAGGGTCCCTTCTGCAGTTCTAGTTGCAGAGATTCTTCACACCTCTGGCATGGTGCTGGTCCTGAATAGCTTCTGATACCTGGCCAAGTGTAGCTGTGGTTCCTCTCTGGGTAAGTAATGCCAACATACAGGCAGAAGTGTGAAATGTGTTTTTGTGAAGATAGGTGCTCATTGGTAGAACAATCTGCAAAAAAACCCAGCAGGATAAAATTACAAAATGGAACAAGTTATCTGCGTGAATGTACATGTGCAGACTATGGAAAGGGTGGTATTTAGCTCGTGCATTTCAGGATGCATGAACAGAAATACATGGCTTTTATCTTTTGCCTGTCATGCAGAATGACTGAATCAGTAAACTGAAACCAGCCCCCAAAAAAACTCTGTTGAATTGGTTAGTAAAAATAACATTATGCAATGTTCCTAATGGTTTAACAGAGGTATTCAGCAATATTCGTTTTATTTTAACTAGTTGTAATTTTTTCTTTATGGCAAACTGTTGATTTGAATGTATTTTAAAGTCTCATAAAGAAGGGTGGTAAGGAAATTAAACATACCACAACTAAAAGGTGCTTTTTGCAGCTATGTATGCACTAGAGTCAATTCTGATGAAAACTGATGGTGTATTTGATTTTATTCATGCAGCAAAGTTTTTTTACGGATTATATTGGAAGTAAAACTGCCACTGTTTTGCATCACTGTAGTACCATTGTTATGTCAACAAGTGCCTTAGGCTACTCATTCTCATGGATTAATGCTTAGCAATGGGAGCTTCTCTTTTAAGGTGGAGACCAGACGTATCGGCTGACAAGCAGACTCTTGCTGCTTATGGAGAAACATTCATGATCCCTGGGCTTGTCTCGGGTCATAGATGTCCCAGACTTTTCTCTAGCATATTACTCAATTCTCTGCACTAAAGAAAGCAGAATGGGTTCAGTTCAGTTCAGTCATCACTTTCAAACAATTTTCTTTCCGCAAACCAAAGGATTAAATTGTTTACAAAATTGAAAAGGTAACTGCAAAACAAAACTTTCGAAGGAATCTAATACGAGCTTGAAATGTAGCTAGCACTGCTATCTAGAATAGAATTTCATGTATTGCACCTTCTTTAGCTGAAACTTTATCTGTTGTGTTAGTTTGAAGGCTTATAGGAGTGAAATGTTGGGTTTGATTATTGTCATGGTTTAACCTCAGCCCACAAGTATGTATCACTCTCACTCCCCTGCTGTCCCCCCATCCTCAGTGAAGAGGAGAATAAAAATAGAAAAAAGTAAAGCTCATTGGTTGATATAAGAGCAGTTTAAGAATTAAAGTAAAATAAAGTAATAATAATAATGATGATGATGATGAAAATGAGAGAGAGGAATAAAATCTATGAGAAACAAAGTGATGCACAGTACAGTTGCTCATCACCTGCTGACCAATGCCCAACCCATCTCTGAGCAGTGATCAGCTCTCCTGGACAACCCTCACCCAGTTTATACACTGACCATGATATTCTATGGTATGGAATATCCCTGTGGGCAGTTTGCATCAGCTGCCCTGGCCACGCTCCCTCACGGCTTCTTGTGCACCTCCTCACTGGCAGAGGGCGGCAAAGCGGAAAGTCATTGACTTAGAGCGAGCAGTACCCGGCAGCAACTAAAACATCGGTGTGTTACCAACATTGCTTTCATACTGAATGCAAAATAACCTTGTACCAGCTATTAGGAAGGAAATTCACTCTATCCTGGCCAAAACCAGGACAGTTATTTACACCTGCCTTTACAATGTATCCACTCTCTGCTCTGTTGATTTGCTCCCTAGGGTTGTGCCCTTGTTCAAAACTTTAAGTGAATGGCTGCTTTATTGGATTCCTTCATCTCCAGATTGCCCTATATTGCTGTATTCTTCATGGCTGCATTACAGCATTCTTGGAATTTGGAATATTTTCTGTTATTTTTTTTTTAAATTTTTGAAGGAAGCTACAATGTGGGGGTATCCTTCATAACTATCCGAGACATTAATAGTGCAAAGATAATTGACCTGTAGAGGTTTTTAATTGTGTCAGTTTGCTCCTGTTACTAGCTTTTGAGATATAAGCTTTTGCCATCTGTCAGTGTTAACTACATTAATTNTGGAACAAGTTATCTGCGTGAATGTACATGTGCAGACTATGGAAAGGGTGGTATTTAGCTCGTGCATTTCAGGATGCATGAACAGAAATACATGGCTTTTATCTTTTGCCTGTCATGCAGAATGACTGAATCAGTAAACTGAAACCAGCCCCCAAAAAAACTCTGTTGAATTGGTTAGTAAAAATAACATTATGCAATGTTCCTAATGGTTTAACAGAGGTATTCAGCAATATTCGTTTTATTTTAACTAGTTGTAATTTTTTCTTTATGGCAAACTGTTGATTTGAATGTATTTTAAAGTCTCATAAAGAAGGGTGGTAAGGAAATTAAACATACCACAACTAAAAGGTGCTTTTTGCAGCTATGTATGCACTAGAGTCAATTCTGATGAAAACTGATGGTGTATTTGATTTTATTCATGCAGCAAAGTTTTTTTACGGATTATATTGGAAGTAAAACTGCCACTGTTTTGCATCACTGTAGTACCATTGTTATGTCAACAAGTGCCTTAGGCTACTCATTCTCATGGATTAATGCTTAGCAATGGGAGCTTCTCTTTTAAGGTGGAGACCAGACGTATCGGCTGACAAGCAGACTCTTGCTGCTTATGGAGAAACATTCATGATCCCTGGGCTTGTCTCGGGTCATAGATGTCCCAGACTTTTCTCTAGCATATTACTCAATTCTCTGCACTAAAGAAAGCAGAATGGGTTCAGTTCAGTTCAGTCATCACTTTCAAACAATTTTCTTTCCGCAAACCAAAGGATTAAATTGTTTACAAAATTGAAAAGGTAACTGCAAAACAAAACTTTCGAAGGAATCTAATACGAGCTTGAAATGTAGCTAGCACTGCTATCTAGAATAGAATTTCATGTATTGCACCTTCTTTAGCTGAAACTTTATCTGTTGTGTTAGTTTGAAGGCTTATAGGAGTGAAATGTTGGGTTTGATTATTGTCATGGTTTAACCTCAGCCCACAAGTATGTATCACTCTCACTCCCCTGCTGTCCCCCCATCCTCAGTGAAGAGGAGAATAAAAATAGAAAAAAGTAAAGCTCATTGGTTGATATAAGAGCAGTTTAAGAATTAAAGTAAAATAAAGTAATAATAATAATGATGATGATGATGAAAATGAGAGAGAGGAATAAAATCTATGAGAAACAAAGTGATGCACAGTACAGTTGCTCATCACCTGCTGACCAATGCCCAACCCATCTCTGAGCAGTGATCAGCTCTCCTGGACAACCCTCACCCAGTTTATACACTGACCATGATATTCTATGGTATGGAATATCCCTGTGGGCAGTTTGCATCAGCTGCCCTGGCCACGCTCCCTCACGGCTTCTTGTGCACCTCCTCACTGGCAGAGGGCGGCAAAGCGGAAAGTCATTGACTTAGAGCGAGCAGTACCCGGCAGCAACTAAAACATCGGTGTGTTACCAACATTGCTTTCATACTGAATGCAAAATAACCTTGTACCAGCTATTAGGAAGGAAATTCACTCTATCCTGGCCAAAACCAGGACAGTTATTTACACCTGCCTTTACAATGTATCCACTCTCTGCTCTGTTGATTTGCTCCCTAGGGTTGTGCCCTTGTTCAAAACTTTAAGTGAATGGCTGCTTTATTGGATTCCTTCATCTCCAGATTGCCCTATATTGCTGTATTCTTCATGGCTGCATTACAGCATTCTTGGAATTTGGAATATTTTCTGTTATTTTTTTTTTAAATTTTTGAAGGAAGCTACAATGTGGGGGTATCCTTCATAACTATCCGAGACATTAATAGTGCAAAGATAATTGACCTGTAGAGGTTTTTAATTGTGTCAGTTTGCTCCTGTTACTAGCTTTTGAGATATAAGCTTTTGCCATCTGTCAGTGTTAACTACATTAATTACTGTGCTTGCTGAGCAAAAAAATTTGTCAGGTTAGAGCTCTGCAAAAGATCTTGATACAAAGAGAAGTTGGCAGTGAGGGTTCTGCTTCCTCTTTTCTGTGTATGCAAAGAGGAGATGCAGTTGACGGATTTTTAGAATGTCTGTGTAGCATCAGAAGCAGACTTGAAATTAGAAATGCAGAAGTATTTAAATAATCTTTCCACGGGGAATATTCTGTACTGCAGATAGGTTTGTTTCCTCCTAAACTGTACAGTTATGTAAATATTACAGAAGTAAATGTATTTTTAGTCTGAACTGTTAGAAGATTAGTTTCATTGTGCTCTTAATACTTGCAGTGTATGAAAATTTCATTAATTGTTAGAATTGTATAGCTTGTTTAAAAAAATCCTGTTTTCTTTACTTCCTGAGGTAGTAATTAGTAAGAAATTAGCATCTCATGTGAGATTCCCCAACTTGAAGATTATGTATGTTTGAAATTCTATTTTGAGGATGTTAACTGAGTATGCAGAGGACTTTTGCTGGTTCTTCATCTTGGAGATGAATTCTATGCACAAAAGGTGAGTTATATTTACTTCATTATTCATAATTTTTTCTCTTTATTATATTTATCTTGGACTTCATCAAATCTCAGATGCTGATGTTTCTTCAGTGTTGGAAGATACTCTTGCATTTGGAAATTTCAGTGAAAATGCTCATCTATATGTTGATTTTCAGCAAATTGGAAAGGGGGAAATATCTTTTGGTATGGCAGTTTTAATTCTCAGCCAACTCTAATTTAATATCATTCTAAAACAGCATTGAAAAGATAATAATCCTTAATATTGCTTTGCTAAGCATGTTTGCTTTACTCTTTGACTGTGGGGCTCTCCAGTGCAATACAGTGTGACTCGGCCCTTGTTGCAGTGTCTACAATAGCATGTACAGTAAATTAAAACTCATCTGGCAATGGAACACGGACAGAGAATATATTTCTGATCTTTTCTCCCTTCAGAACATTTCTTTCTTTGTTCCTGGTGTCGCTTTTGGCCAGGGGGAAGTTCCTCCAGATAGTTCCAGCTCACAGTTTATTTGATTCAAGAATTAGATTGTTTAGCAGCGTGGACTCTGAAGAATAGGGTCAACTGCTCTTTGAAGGATGCTGGGTCAGATTTCCTTGTCTTGTTTCCTCTTGTGAGTGATACTGTACTTTGATCAAACATCCCAGCTTCATTTCTATTGTGCCCTCAGATACCCTAGCACAACTTTCTGAGTCACAATTAGACCTCTCTATTGGATTCAATTGAGGTAGAATTTATATTTTACTGATTTACTTTTTAATTGCTTTTGGTGATGCTAATTGCATATATTTTTGCTTTACTTAATTAAAAGAAAACTTGATTAAGCTTGGCAGGAGACTTGGAGGGGAAGGGTTGAGTTTTGATATCAGTTAATCAAATTATTACGGCCTACCACACATTATAACCTTGAACTGAAAAAAGAGGTGTTTGGGTTTTAGTAACAAAAGATTACACAGGGACAGAATTTTAAAACTGAAACTGAAAAAGACTGTTTCTGGGTATCGCTGCTTCATACGTAGCATCCAACTCAAGGTGCAGTTTTCCCATTGGTATCCTTTTTGTTAGACCGGCATTACAATATTCATGAGTGTGGTAGGTTGACCCTGGCTGGATGCCAGGTGTCCACCCAAGCCACTCCATCACTCCCCTCAACTGGACAGGGAAAAAAATACATAATTAAAGTCTTGTGGGCAAGATAAGGATAGGGAGAGATCACTCATGCATTACTGTCACAAGCAAAACAGGCTGAACTTGCAGAAATTAATTTAATTTATTGCAATTAAATCAGAGTAGGGTAATAAGAAACAGAACCAAATCTTAAAAGACCTTCCTCCCACCCCTCCCTTCTTCCTTGGGCTCAGCTTCACTCCTGATTTCTCTACATCCTCTTCCAAAGGCACAGGGGGACAGCGAATGGGGATTGCGGTCAGTTCATGTTATTTCTACTCCTTCCTCCTTGCTCTCCTCCCATCTCCAGTGTGAGGTTCCACCCAGTTCCCCAACGTGAGTCTTTCCCGCACACTGAAGTTGTTCAAAAACTCTTCAGCGGGAGTCCCTTCTATGGAGTGCAGTCCTCCAGGAACAGACTACTCCAATACGGGTCCCCCATAGGGTCACAAGTCCTGCCAGAAAAACTTCTGCAATGTGACCCCCTCTCCATGGACCCACAGGTCGTGCCAGCAGCTGCTCCAACATGGGCTTCCCATGAGGTCACAGCCTCTTTCAGGCATCCACCTGCTCCAGCGTGGACCTCCACGGGCTGCAGGGGGACATTTACCTCACCGTGGTCTTCACCACGGGCTGCAGGGGAATCTTTTCTCCTCCTTTTGCACTGAACTTGGTGACTGCAGAGTTGCTCTCACGCTCTCAGGGCTGCATTTGCTGTTGCCCAGGGTTTTTCCCCCCCCTTCTTAACTATGTTGTCATGGATACACTACTACCATTGCTGATGGGCTCAGCCTTGGACCTGTCTGGCATTGGCTCTATCAAACACAGAGAAAGCTTCTGGCAGCTTTTCACACTCTCGTAGTCGTCCTGCTAACAAAACCTCATCATGCAAGACCAGTACAATGGAGAGTATAATTCCTTCTCAGCATTCTTGACTTATTGGAGAAATGGACCCCTCTGTCCTTGTGCTATAGCACAGACAAAGCTGCTCAGCTGACCTGAGGGGGTGCATGGCCATATCCAGGGTCTTTGGGGTGTGAAGAGGGATATCTTTTGTCTCTTATGAATGAAGAGGTTGTTTTTCTCAGTTCCTGTGAGGGTTTTATTGGAGTTCTGTCCTCAAATGTGTGTGAGCTTGGAGAGTACAGAAAGAGGAGATGGGCAGCTTTTTCTGTTCTCCTTTGCTCCTAAATGGATTGCCTACTTGCCTACTAGTAGTATAAGATTTTTATTTTTCAAGATTGTTGAGAAATTCGTATTTCTTATCATCAATGTGTTTTTAACATACCAGTGATTGTATTCCTCTCATTATAAAGAAATTAGTGTATATTTAACTGAGAAAAACAGTAACTGAATTAAAGAATGGGGGTGGGGACAGTTTATAAGAACTTAGAACAAGAGTATGTAGAAATACTTGTTTACTACATAGATTTTATATTGAATTTTTTTTAGCTATAAAAAAAGCACATTCAACCATTCAACAATTTCATCAAATTCCATATGCTTTCTTTTCATAGGACTGGACTCTACAGTGAGACACATTGAAGAGAAAACAACTATATGCTTCTGTGTTTCTGTAAAAAAACAAGATAAAACTGGATAGCATAATGAGACCCCTAACAAATATCTACGTCTTTGCTTGTGCCTTTGCATTCACACTATGGAATAATATCCAGCCAACTGTGGAAAATGAATTTATTGCAAATTATTCAAGCAGATTCCTAACTAATGTTCCAAAAACTATTCCAGTACATACGCAAATATTAGATTTATCACACAATAGCATCTCTGGAATTAGTATCTCAGAATTTATTTATCTTTCTGACCTTCAAGTATTAAATCTTTCTCATAATGTAATTACAGTCCTTGACTTTAGTGTTTTTGTTTTTAATGAAAACTTAGAATATTTAGATTTATCTCATAATAACATTTTGAAAGTTTGCTGTCTAACTCTTGCATATCTTAGACATTTAGATCTTTCTTTCAATAAGTTTACTGCCCTGCCCATCTGTCAGGAATTCGGGAACATGTTTCGTATGGAGTACCTAGGATTAAGTGCCACAATGATACGAAGGTCAGACTTCAGATATATCAAACATTTGCGGCTGCAAACTGTCTTCCTGACCTTGGGAAACTTTTCTCTGTATGAGCCTCAGAGTCTGACAGCCTTGAATACAAGTAACCTTCACATTACTTTTGCAGCAAACCAAAACTTCAACTTTTCCCTCTTGTACGATGGAATGAGCACTTCAGAAAACTTAAAAATAGTTAACTTGATATATACCTTGAGCTATAAAGATTTCCCCTCTCCTCCTTTAATGCTTCTGAAGAAAATCAAAACAACAAGTCTCACGCTTGATACTGTGGACTTACAATGGGCTATAATTCTGCAGATTTTCCTGCTTATTTGGTACTCACCTGTGGAGCATTTGACTGTGAGAAATTTGACTTTTCGGGGGCCATTGGGGGATCTAACAGCATATGAATTTCTACCCTTATTAAGCTCTCTGGAACAATTAATCTCTTTGGATGGCTCCATGAAAGCATTAACTTTGGAGCATGTTCGTAATAAGATTTATTATTTCAACCAAGAGGTTCTCTACAGGGAGTTTTCAGAGATGAATATTGCCAGTTTGACAATATATGATGCACATATGCCACACATGCTTTGCCCCAATAGAACAAGCTCATTTCAGTATTTAAATTTTTCTCACAATGCCCTAACGGATGAGTTGTTCCAGAATTGTGGCACTCTGATACATCTGAAGTTACTTATTTTGCAACGGAATAAGTTTGAGAGCCTTCCCAAGGTAAGCTTCATGACCACCCACATGAAATCACTGAAATATCTGGACATGAGCAACAACCTGCTGCGTCACGATGGGGCTGACGTGCAATGCCAGTGGGCTGAGTCTCTGACAGAGTTGGACCTGTCCTCAAACCAGTTGGCAGATGCCGTGTTTGAGTGCCTGCCAGTCAACATCAAAAAACTCGACCTACAAAACAATCAGATCGGCAGTGTTGCGAAGGGGGTGGCTGATCTGAAATCCTTGGAAGAGCTGAACCTGGCATCAAACAGGCTGGCCGACCTGCCGGGCTGCAGCGGCTTTCCATCCCTGCAGTTCCTGAACATTGAGATGAATTCGATCCTCACCCCCTCTGCTGACTTCTTCCAGAGCTGCCCGAGGGTCAGGGAGCTGCAAGCCGGGCACAACCCGTTCAAGTGTTCCTGTGAACTGCAAGACTTTATGCGCCTGGAGAGGCAGGCAGGGGGGAAGCTGTTTGGCTGGCCGTCGGCGTACGTGTGCGAGTACCCGGAAGGCTTGCGAGGAACGGAGCTGAAGGACTTCCACCTGAGCCCGCTGGCCTGCAACACGACGCTGCTGCTTGTGACAGCCCTGCTGCTGACGCTGGTGCTGGTGGCGGTGGTGGCCTTTCTGTGCATCTACCTGGATGTGCCGTGGTACGTGCGGATGACGTGGCAGTGGACGCAGACGAAGCGGAGGGCTTGGCACAGCCAGCCCAAAGAGCAGGAGGCCGCTCTGCAGTTCCACGCGTTCATTTCCTACAGCGAGCGCGACGCGCCGTGGGTAAAGAACGAGCTGATCCCAAACCTGGAGAAGGGGGAGGGCTGTGTCCAACTGTGCCAGCACGAGAGAAACTTTATCCCCGGCAAGAGCATTGTGGAGAACATCATCAACTGCATTGAGAAGAGCTACAAGTCCATCTTTGTGTTGTCTCCCAACTTTGTGCAGAGCGAGTGGTGTCACTACGAGCTGTACTTTGCCCATCACAAGTTGTTCAGTGAGAATTCCAACAGCTTAATCCTCATTTTGCTGGAGCCAATCCCTCCGTATGTTATCCCTGCCAGATATCACAAGCTGAAGGCTCTCATGGCAAAGCGCACCTACCTGGAGTGGCCGAAGGAGAGGAGCAAGCATGCCCTTTTCTGGGCTAACCTGAGGGCAGCTATTAATATCAACCTGCCAATATCCACTGAAGCAAATGAGGAGCAGAGTGATGTTACATCTACTAGCAGTATATATGTGAATAATTGACTGTCTTGCATTAAATTCTGTTCAAAATTTTTTCTATATTTTTACACTATTCCTATTTTGTTGCAAAATGTAATTGTCATACATACAGAAATTGCTATTGCTTATTCTAGTCATTCAAGTAGTCAAAAGTCATCTGTAGTTGCCCATCATCAACAGAGAGAAGGAGAGAGAAATTTTCAGTAATTAACTTTATTTTTGCCTTGCATAGACTTTTCCCATTGAAAACCATATTTGAAAGTAACAGTGGTAGTGGTTGGTTCAGCGTCATCCGGACTGCCAAGACATGCATTTATTATTTGTTCTGCAATGGATGTTATGGGGTTAAGATTGTAGGCATCTGTTTCCTTGGATTTAATTAGATAACACAAAGCAGAAGAAACTGTTGTTTAAATTTCTTCTTGTACTTTGGTATACTAGATATCATGGGTACAGTATCCCTGCACCTTTAGCCTGTTTTCCTTCCTGGAAGTCTTTATCACAGAGAGACTTTCCTGGTTAAGTGCTGAAAATTTGGATCTGTTAATCCTTATCAAATACTCTTCTTTGTCTCTGTATTAAACATTCCCATTTGCCTAGAGATACCTACAAAGTCATGATTTCATAGAATTTGCTATTCATTGTCTTCAATATCATAATAAATATCTGAACTTATAAATTTTTTATAATACTGTAGTACTGCTGCTTTCTGCTACAGTCATATCAAGCTGTGCTGGGTTATGTTTTTCCTGTTTTATAAAGCTTAGAAGCTTGATGTTTGGAGATGAACCCTCCACATTTTAGCACTGTATAGTTATTTTGCAATTTAATGTATTTGTCACTGGCTGTATTGTTCGCATTTTACATATTCTACAGACGGTGCATTTATCACCAGCAATCCAATAAGAACACACATTTCTGTAGCTCAATAAACTACACTATTTTTTTTCTGACAATGAGAGTTATTGAACACAATCAGACTGTTAGTCAGTCTGTGAGAATTCATTGAATGCCAACAGACTTATATTGTATTGCACTATTTGTGATTCCATAATCGTGGTAGTTCTTACTGAACATGGCTGGACTTACAGTGCTGCATCAGCTCTGTGTTTCTGTTGCTCAGTGCCAAATTGGCTATCACTCAGAATTTAAGCCCGGCCTGCCCCCGCCCCTTTGATATCTGAGGATCAGCTGGAAGACCAGGGGGGCTATTTTCTGCCAAATCTTCTTCCCTTGACACAACAGAAAATTTTGCCTCGCTCTTAACACAACAATGGTTTGACTGTTTGATGGATAAGGAGTTGGTTGGATGGTCAACAACTCAATGTCCAGATGGGCATTGGTGACAAGTGTTGTCCCTCAGCTGTGTGTACTGAAACTGCCTTCATCAAGGACATTGACAAAGAGATTGGATGCACCCTCAGCAAATTTGCAGATGACACCAAGCCAAGTGGTGTGGTTCACACATCCCAGGGATGGAATGTCATCCAGAGGGACCTGGACAAGCCCTGCCGAATCTCGTGGGGATCAACAAGACTAAGTGAAAGGTCCTGCAGTGGTTTGGGGAACTCCTGGTATCAGTGCAGGCTGGGGAATGAACAGATTGAGAGCAGCTCTGTCAAAATGACTTAGGGGTGCTGGTGGATGAGAGGCTGGACATGACCTGGCAATGTGTGCTTGCAACTGTGTCCTGGGCTGCATCAAAAGCAGTGTGGCCAGCTGGGCAAGGAAGGTGATTCTGCCCCTCTACCCTGCTGGGTGAGATCCCACCTGGAGTGCTGCATCCAGATCTGGGGCCCCCAAGATAAAGACATAGACTTGTTGGAGCAGGCCCAGAGGAGGGCAACAAAGATGATCAGAGGGCTGGAGCACCTCTCCTATGAAGATGGGCTGAAAGAGTTTGGATTGTTCATCCTGGAGAAGAGAAGGCTCCAGGGAGACCTTACTGTGTCCTTTCAGTCCTTAAATAGGGCTTCTAAGAAAGATGGGAACAAACTATTGTGATAAGACAAGGGTGGTGAAGCACTGGAAGAGGTTGTTCAGAGAAGTTGTGGGTGCCTTATCACTGGAAACATTCAAGGTCAGGTTGGACAGGGCTCTGAGCAACCTGATCTAGTTGAAGACATCCATACTTATTGCAGGAAAGCTGGACTGGACAACCTTTAAAAGTCCCTTCCTACCCAAGCCAATTTTTGATTCTATGATTTTATGATTTTACCTCTCTAGGGCTCCCAGGCACTTTAAAGTGGAGAATGCTACCAGAAAACCTGTGCCCCTCCTTACTGAAAGACTTCTGTCCCCCCCAGACATTACAGTCTAAGGACATGAGTAGCATTCCCACTTAGTGCTAATGGGCTAAAGGGCACAGAGTCTGTCTTGTTAACTAGATGGAAAACAGGAAGTAAAATTTCTCGAATCAGGCTTTCCTTTCTCTGTAAATATAATGCATCTGCAAACTGGGGTTTATGTCCTAAAAGAACATGCAGGATCTGGGCTGTGAAAAGGTCCCTCACCTTTATTCTGAAACCTAAGTTTTAGGTGGCTGTCAAAGGATTAGTTTCTTAAGTCTGCCATGTATATTGTTTTAGGATATTAACATTGTAACACCCCTTTATGCTCTGTCCTTCCCACCTCACACATCTTTAATGCACACACCAAATATTTCAGGTTTATGCATACCATACCACACACTACAGCTTTTTAAAATACACTTCTGTGTTCCTTTGATAAAACAGGCTCTGTTTGCTGTGCTTTGGTGTGTTTGTTGGCTTTCTTTTTAAAGTTAACCTTTGACAATATTTCTTATCACTTGTCTGTTAAAACTTCCATTTTCTTTTTCCCTGCCACCCTGTACATAAACTGTCGATTTTTTCTTTTAGGCAGACTCTGTGACAGCAGGTAAGACAGAACAGCTTAATTTCTTAAATACGAGGTATTATCTTGAAATACCATCTCATAACCTTAAATTTTGCCTTTTTCTCAGGCTAAGGGGGACACCCAGTGGCCTACTAAATTACCACAGCTACCCGAAAATGGTAGCTCAGTCTGGAACACGCGCAATGCTTTTTGACTCAGGAAAACTGAAAGCGATCATCAGCCCAGCAACTGGCGTAGCCTCTTGCAGGGCAGGTCAGGACGAGCCCTTCCCCGTGGCAGCTCCCACACTGGGTCAGTGGCTGTGACTCAGTCCCCCCCATGCCATTGGTCCCTCCTGCCTGAGCCTTGGAAACCAACAGCATGATGCGAGCGGACTCTGGCTTTACAATGACCAGTCCTTATTTTCAAGCAGGAGGGCAAGAAATAAAAGCCGGTCATTTTCTCACATTCTCTTTTCCGTTTGCAGATTTTTATTTTTATGCCTCATTTCTGCCGTACCTGCTTTCCCTTCTGGCACCACGCATAGTGTCGGTGCTCCCCAGGCTGATGATCTGCAGGGCCTCAGGCAGCAACAGACCAACGCCCGATGGCAATTACCTCAGCAGGAACTGGAAGAGTTAGAGATGTGTAGTGAATTCAACTGGGCTTACTCTTTTTAGGCATCTGAAAAGGTGTGAATAAAACCCCCCCACATTCTTCATCATCATCTCTCAGCAAAGCCTGCCAGGTGTGCCCAGAGGCGAGCAGGACTCAGCAGTGTAGGTGTGTTGGCAGTGCGAGTCTGCGCTGGCAGCCGGTCTGGCACAGGGCTGGGGGGCAGAGCACGGCTGAGGGAGCGGGGCCAGCCAGTCATCTTGTAGGTGATAAGAAAGGCAAACCGGAGTGTTTCGTGCTCCAGACCTGCCAATGGACTACTTAGAATACCCTAACAGGAAGTGAGTGAAATCCCTTAGTGAGCTTGCCAGGCGTGCTGCCGGGCACAGCCGCTCCCGCAGGCAGGCGCTGGCAGCAGCGCCGGTGCCTCCCGGCAGTGCCCGGTGATGCTGCCCTCGGCCCCGTGGGACGAGCACACACGGGAAGGGGCCACGGGCCCTGCAGAAGGGCCACCCCAAACCCCAGAGCCCACAGGGGTCTCCAGGCTCTCCTCTGACCCTCGCAGGTGTCACTGCCCTCTGTCCTGCAGTGTGGGTGACAACATGACCACAAACAATATTCTGAGTCTTTTATTAACAAGTATAATACATATGAACTGTATACTAAATATAGTATGAGGACTGTACAGTACAAATTTATGTTCACAGTTTGACATGACAAAATGTCATTACTGAATTCCCATTGGACTACCAAAGTAGAAACAGTGAAAGTACATTAAACATTCACATCTTTAGTAAGAAAAGATTACCAAAATGTCTCCATATTTGCAAGTTATAGTAATGCACACTAGAAACCTTTAATTACCCATTCTGTCTTATTAGCTTATAAAATATATTACATTTTATTAAAAAATTCTGCATAGTTTATAGAAGTATTAAAGTAAATAAAACATCCTTGCTATATTTGCAGGTGAGAGATGCTAAGCAAAAAGATTATTTTGACCCTCTAAATTATATTTTAAAAGTGCTAATATCTGTAAAATATAATGAAAACTGGTGTAGCCCTCTTAGATGTAAAATGCTTTGTAAAAAGGATTTGTATTCATCTACATGTTGCTAACCTTGACAGAGACAACAATATATTTGGACATTTGAAATATCACTGCAGAATGGTGGGTGTATTTTTAAATAAACCCCACACATTAATACATGCTTAGTTTTTTGCAATTGTATTAGAAACTACTAATTTATTATAATCAAATGGCTTAAACACGCCCATTTAATAAAACAGCATTACCTGTTATAAACCGCACAGTGCAATACTGCAATGGAAAAGTATGGGGTTTTTAAATACAGACATTCTCCAAGATTAGGTTTTTCTGTCTCAACTGCCTTTTCTTTAGGGCAAAGATAGAAGGACTGGCTTTGAAAAGTAGTTGTGTATATTTAAATATTACAAGGTATCCCTCAAATCAAAGTTTGCTGAAATCAGTCAATGAGCTGGTTAACATGTAAATTCACATTTAGCAGAAAGATGAAAGCATATTTGTTTGTGACCTTTTTGACATCCCACATAGACATCACAGACACAAGTGAAAAATCCTATAATGCATTTACATGAAATAATATCAAATGCTTATATTTAATATTTAAATTTGTTGTCCTAATTCACAAGGCACATAGATGAAGATATTTTTAAGTTCCACCGAATCTCCACTGTATTTGTCCCCACATTAGCATAAATATTTTCAGGAAAAAGGTACATAAGCTCGTGAATTAACATGGCAAATAACCTAGACTAAATTAGCTGGAGTTCTGCTTTTAGGGTACTTGATTTTACTTTCTGATTTAAAAGAAATATCAAAAAAAGAGAACAAATTTATGAAAACATTGGATGAAAGCCTCAAAAGAGAAACAGAACATTGAAATGTTCCCTAAACATCCCAAATTTTATGCATTTGTGTTTGTTAAGCTAAAAAATGGGACCAGTTGCCATTAAGCTGCTTATAGTATCTGCTTTTCCCCCTAGAATAGAACAAATAACTGTTTTCATCCCAAGATACTAAAGGTCTGTAAACTTGTGACTGATGCTATAGGGTTCCACACAGCCTTTCAGCCAGTGATGCACCTCCACTTACGAAACTGCCATTAAAACCTAAAGCCAATTCTGCTACCACTGACAACAAAAATATCCAATAAAAATCCCTATTCTGGAACAGCTGCTCATTAATATCAGTCTCTTTCCTGCAAGTTCCTCAATGTCACTAACAATCTGGCCTACTGAAAAAAAAGACCAATTAATGTCCCAAGTTTTTCAGCACCATAGATGAGCAGATCAGGGTCAGCTACAAGAAACCAGATGAAGTGCAACTTCCTTCAGCCCTAACGAAGTGGTATGTTTAGAGCTGTAACAGAGCATGTGGATCTTCCTCACAAAAACACAAATGTTCCCAGCCCTGCTTTGCAAATCCCTGTTCTCCCATTTGTAGAGCACACATGCAGGGCTCTATCCTTAAATAAAATTGCCAGTTCCATATGCCCAAGTGTAGTTGTGAAACAGCTGGAACACTTCCTATTTCACAGAAATTGCTGTTGGAGCGTTTTTCTCCAGGAAGTACAGACCTTTGCTTCTCTAATTCTAGGGGTATGTTGATGTCAGCAGAACAGGTGGTAAAGTCCTATCACCAAGGGAAGGCTCTTTCACACGCTTTCATTTCCAAGACTGTTTTACCACTGGACTCCACAGGATGTAGAAGCACAGCCTACCTTCTCCATAAGCTCAAATATACCCACCTGCAGATGGACACTCCACCTGCCTCCTCCTGCAGCATTCTATGCAACTCTTCCTCCCCTCACACCCTCATTGTCCAGTGGGATTTTCCAAGAGAAAGGAAAACCTGACTTCAGTGCGTTTAACCTGCAGGGAATAGTGTTTACCTTTTGTAGAACAAAGAAGGAAAACACACTGGTGCAATGAGAGTGCAGAGAAACACATCTGGTTTCCTCTCAGGGCCACAAAGTCTGCCAGCTAATACAGACAGAAATCTTCCCTTCAGAGGACTCCCAGAAGGTAAAATTTCTGGGGTCAGTTGCAGGCTGCTTGAATTCAATTTATTTTACCTATGGAGTTGTTTGCTAACAGACATGGGAGTTAGAACTCGTAGGTTTTAATGCAACAGACACATCCACATGGAAACTTTGTCTACCTACAAAGAGAGACTACCAGAGCAACAAATCAGTTAGGAACTGGATGATTTGGTATACATTTTTATCCAAAACAGAACCATGACTCAATTTATCATCAGAAGTGCTTCATATCTCATGCTGTCTTCTCATAAAAATATTGTGGATTAATAATTTTAAATACTGCAGTGTATTAAAGTGATACAACAATACAGTTCAGAACATTTTTGAGATAATGATTGCTATTTTCTGAGGTACAGCAAAGACAAAAAAATATTTAGAGGAAATGCAGGGGCATGATGGCAGGGGGATAGTCTATATCCCTGAAATGAGGTGCAGTAGATTTCTATGAATGAGAGTACCATAGAATATTCTGAACTGGAAGGGACCCATCAGGATCATCAAGTCCAACTCCTGGCCCTGTGCAGGACACCCCCAGAGTCACACCATGTACCTGAGAGTGCTTCTTGAACTCTTGTCAGGCTTGGTGCTGTGACCACTTCCCTGGTGAGCCTGTTCCAGTGCCCAACCATCTGGGTGAAGAACGTCTTCCCGATATCCAACCTAAACCTCCCCTCAACCTAAACCCTCCTGGCTCAGCTTCATGTTGTTTTCTTGACCATGTGTGTTCCACCCATACGCTTGCACAGAAACCAGACATACAGTGCCACACAAGGTCTTCCATGTAACAAATCCACTGGTGCATTATGCAATAACAACAGGGATATATGCTACACTATAATGCAGACGACAGATGACATTGGTTTAGATGCACAGTATTATGTATGGACCAATTCCTGCAAATTTTTCATCTTGACTGGGGTAAATGATACTATGACTCAGTCTTTCTGTAAAGTAATTACACTGTTTAGATTTATTTCCTCAGTGTTACTCACTGTTTGGGCAGAGGCGGTTTCTAAATCAGGTGTCTTTCTAAAACTGTTGTATCAACCACATTGCAGAAATCAACACAGCGGGGAGAGTCCATTCATTGCATTGTTGAGCATAAAATGAGAATGTATCCCTTACTGGACACATAAACAAAAGTCTCTGGCAAGGACTACCATTTTGGATATTCAATAAAACATTTACTACTTCATCAGTATATGCTGGATTGGTTATATGAAGAAACCAACAAAAGCTGTTAGTTTACAAATTCCCTTATTCAGAAATGGAATACATTAAACATACTGAATGTAGAAAGGGTTTGCTTAGCATCCCCAGGAGAAAAAAGGTAAGTGTTCACATTCTTTAGGTCTGACCCGTGGCAAGGACATAGAAGGGTTAGATAACATCTGTTACTGACCATACGTAAGCTTTTAATGGTATAAACTCAGAGATCCAGACCAGCTGAATCCAAATTAAAATGCATGTGTAAAAAACAAAACAAGAGTGACAGGAGTCAGGGACAGAAGACATTCAGACTAGCATGTGGCGTTTTCTGTGAAGAGCAAGATGGTCTGAACGTGAAAAGCTGCGGTCACAGTCTGGGCACTGAAAGGGTTTGATTCCCGTGTGCTTGCGGAAATGCCGCGTGAGTTCATCAGAACGAGCGAACTTCCACGTGCATCCCTCCCAAGTGCATTTGTATGGTTTTTCACCTGGAAAAGGAAACACAGAAGTGGTGATTTAAGACATGAACACATCAGTTAAATATCTGACAGATTTGTTCTCTTGCCTTGTCAAATTTCAAATTTTCAAATACTTTAATGGTTACTGAAAAGGCCTGCAAACAGCACAAGGCTGCAGAGTACTCTGCACTAGAAACTGTAGCCAGAGTTAACAGACCAAAAAACTGTTTCCTGTCACAACTTATTTTCTTATTGTCTCTCTGTTGCTCTCTCTGCCATTTAGCACTTGTTTTGTCACACCAAGCCCAGAAATGTGAAGGTTTAAGCATTTGTTCAAGTATTTTCAAAACAGGGACCTTGTACTCTGCATTAGCTGGGAGAAAGGACAGTGCTGCCATTCAGCACAGCAGGCAAAAATCTTCTTGTGATTTCTGAAATTTAACCTAGTATAAATAACTGGTACCACTGCCTCAAGTATTTCAACTTAAAATCTCTCTCAATCATATGTTATTCTCCTTTTTCTTTAACACCACTGTACTGTCCCAAAACCTAGGATGTGCATACAGCATGCCACGATGAACATTTCTGTGGAGAAGAGAGATGGAGACATGCTTACTTGAACACTCATTCAGAAAAGAGCACCACTGGACCACTGGTTAACATGTCCACAAAGCAGATGTATTTGCATTTAGTACACAGCCCAGATTTCTGCAAATGGGCTACTCCCCTGGAAGTCTCAGTCACATTTAACAGTGATGTCATAGGTAAGGCAGTGCAATTTGAACTGTTTTGGTGTTTACAGGTTGTGCAGATTGAGTAATCTGCAAGCAACTAGACACAAAATGAGTGAAGAGCCAGTGAATGTAAAGCACACACCATGAACCTGTTTTGGCTTAGTCTCTTGTGGGTTTTTCCTGCTCTGTCCTCTGTTTTTTGCTCAGCCTACAATTATATCCACAGTGATGCCAGATCTAACTTCTGTCATTTTGTTATTTACACCTGTGGTCACCTGGCCATTAGCAGAAACAAGCAGCTTAGCCCAGTATTTTACCAAAGACTTGATGAAAGAGAAGCATAGCAATGCCCAAACCTGTGTGGGTTCTTCGGTGAGCCTTCAGATGGGAGCTTTTAGTGTAGACTTTGTTGCAGCCTTCATAATCACATCGATGTATTCTGCGTTTTCTTTGTGTCTCTGGAGATTCCACAGGTAGAGGTCTCTTTCCTGGCTGAACTATGACTGAAGGGTGATTCCTGCAAAGTCAAATTGAGTGTTAGAAATGAAAAGCATTTAGGACAGCAAACCTCAGCTATTATGATTCATAACAGAGCCTTTTATTCACTACTGCTCTGTGTCTTGGCAGAAAGAACAACATTACATGCATGTCGAAAAATTCAACAGGGTTTAACCAATTTTGTGTACTCTAGCAGTAGTATTTTTTAAATGTTTACTCCCTATGTGGCATGATGTAGCCATTTTTACTACTTCCTAGTTTTTTTCAAACCTACAAAGGAAAAACCCTCTTCAAATTCTCGTTTTTCAGTCAACACTGGATTTCTCAAACTCTGAGTTCATAGTGAACTTTTCTTGTGTTTGTTTACAATTTTTTGTTTTCCTTCAAACGTAACTAATTTGCTTGTAGTTGGAAGCAGCTATTCCATGTTATTAAAGAAATTGTATCTTTAGGGTTTCAAAGCAGAAGTCAATCTTTATTGTTCCAGTCACTCCTTTAAAAGGTAATTAAGAATTTCCTGTTTGGTGCTGGCAAGAGGGTGCGGCCTCCCTGTACCGCTGACGTCAATTCCTAAAAGTAGAGTTTAGCCTGTGTGGCACACCCACAGGATGTCTGAAGTTGTCCCTCCACCTTCATAAACATAATTTTTCACTTTAGAAGCCCACAGGTACAGCGCAGGTAATGCATGTACTAACCACATATGGACTTCTGCAACAAACAAAACCATAAACGTTCATGCATGTGAAAACATACAAGCTTCTTAAAAGGTGTCGTTGACTGTTGAACGATATCCCTGCATGTTTTCCAACAATCCCTACTGTAGAACTGGGGACAACCTTGATTCTTTCTTCCACATCAATGTTAGAAAAGGCAATAAGCATGTTTACCAGAAAGGTATGTGGCATTACAAATCTTGCATCTTCACAGAGTCACATTTATCAACCCATTAGTAGACCTGTATCAACGCTTTTAACACACTTCTTAACTTTTAACTGAAATTTAGAATATAATGTGAGGTATTAGCATTCCTTGTTGCAAAACCAGCTCCTCTATGCGATGGAACTCCTATCTTTTCTCAGCTCCTCCATTTCACCTTTTTTTACCAATCAAATTATGTTTTATAGCACTAGGTTCTGTTAGTTATTTAGACCAAATTCCTTTAGAGCCTAGTTTTCAGAAACACTAAATACCTACTTCTCTGAGGAAAATAGGGGGCTTATGCTAAAGACAGCAAATCTTCTGCATGTTTTAAGAAAAAAAATTTCTGTGAATCTCCACAGCAGCAGGATGGGGATTAGCAGTGTGGGAAAAGTTTAATTCTGTTATTAATTCTTTTATTAGTTACAAGCTTGAAATTGGGAGCTAAATCTTGTTTCTTTGGTGGTTCTGTGACTGTTGAGTGATGTATTCTTCAAGTACACATTACATCTAGCTAAAAATACTATAATGGCAGGAAACCCCAGTGGTGATGTTAGACACAGATGTACACACTTTTAAGTAAGAAAAGCAGGCTTTTGTCTTCCAAAGAAACTGTTCTCTAAGCAATGTTCAGTTTTAATACTGTTGCATACTTGTCTTTTAGGAGAAGTTCTGGCTTGGTTTAAATCATTATGTGTGGAGGTTAGTCCTGGACATGGTTACATCTGGGAAAATGGAGAAAAAGGATATTGGCTATAAACTGTGATGATTTTCATTCTAAAAGCGTCTCGAAAAAGCACTGAGAATTTATCTCCTTTTCACTTAAGAGGAGATGAGGCTGGCAAGACAACAGAATGTTATCAATAATCAGATGGGGTGTGGCAGTTTTAAAAAATGGTTAAGGCGGTGTCAAAATTCACAGGTAAATATTAAGTGCCAATAATAGAAGTACAGCCCTAATTCTTTCATTCCTTCTTATACAACCAGATAGAAATTCATGAAAGTCTACCCACTTAAGTGTCATTTTTCAACAGATGAGAGTATCTTTCAAAAATCACGTTAAAATTTGTATGCCAAAACCAAACACTCAAAATAAGCCACTTAAAAGAAAGACTGAAGGTTTCCTATGCCCCTTTAACATAGCTTGGTCTGACTAGTGAACTTTAGGCAGCTGGAACCTATGAAAAATGATAAAAACATCATTGCTTAACTATAGCTCATAATGCAGAGATTGACAAAGCTATGAGACAGCAATGCTTTTTTTTAATAACTGTTTGGGTCTCTCATCTTGTAACTTGTATGATTTATCTATATATTTTTTAATGATAAAATGATTAAAAATACAAGTTATCAACGTTTTGGATACAGCAAAATGTGAACTTGAAAGGTCTGGGTTTAGGAATAAGCAAGAACTACAGCTGTACAGGACAGCTATGTAGGGATTTGAGCTGTCACAAGGACAGGGTCTCCCTCTGCCTGGGTAGATGCTTTGGAAACATGGACTATAGAAATGTTTTTTGGTAACAAAGCTATCTACACATTATACCAAATTTTATATTCTTTGCTCAGCGGATGGGTTTCCTGTGGAAAGGGGACTCATTGGGAAATATCTAATGCAAATCACTAATGCAGGTGACAAGCCTGCAGAAGTCTTAGCCCTGGAGGAAGGGTGTGGTACCAGCCAGGAACAGCACTTACTGGCTTGCTCTTGTTAAAGAGGCTTAACAAAGACAAAAGTAAACCAAACCATTTGATAACCCTGACTCAGCAGGTAGTTAGATACAAATACATAAAAATCTAATTCCCTTGTGTGGCAGGTCCATTATGGAATGTAAGTAACCAACTAGTAAACACATATGTTTACTATTGTATGTTTATTATAATAAAAAGTATAAGGTTATTTTAAAATAAACAGCATGAAGTTTATAAAAGCTAGCTGTCAACTAGTTAGTTGAAAGAACTTGCAGTCTAGAAGCTGCATCTGAGCTGTCTGAAGCTTGTTTGGAGTCAAGGAGAGGTGCCCAAAGAAGGCTGTGTGGAACATAGCCCTGGAGCTGCAGTGTGCCTTCTAATCCAATGGCCATGAGCAGGAGGAAGAGGCAGCCTTTGAAAGACCACCCATCTTAAGCTTTCTTTCTCTTTCTGAATCACATACTGGGCTTTCAGAGTCTGGCTTGGAGTCCTTTTTCCCTGCTCTGTGAGGTGAGGTCAAATACAACTGCCTCAAGGGTGACAGTGAGCAGGGAGAAAGGGCAGAAGTGGATTCTATGGTTATGTGCCATGAACCCTGCTCAGTTCTCAGCTTCAGCTCCTGCCAGGGCCACGCTGGCAGCTGGCATGCTTACCCAGAGCACTGCCTGCTGAGGGATGAGCCGGGCTCTGGGCCATTCCACGGTTTTAGTAAGTTGACAGAGTTTTCCCTAGGAAAACAGGAAATTGAAAGGGTGACCATGACTTCTCAGGTACTTCCTGAGAAAGTTTTAATGTTTCCAATTAAAAGGTTTATGTTCTAGATCTAATTTCTTCTTTCTACCCCTTGCCCTGCCTTCCACAAACAGCACTGTTTTAAACCCAAGTACATCTGTGATCCAACTGATGCAGTGGCCCCAGTAAAGGCTGTACCAGCACATCAAGCTAGTACTGGGATGGAAACAAGCGGCTATGAGGAGAAAAAACTTAAGGAACTACTTGAGCTGCCAAAAAAAATCACCCAGAGAACAATGGCCTCAGGTAAAGATGGAATTTCACTGGATATATACAGAAATTGTAGGCTTGAGGGGGTTCTTTCCACTAAGCAGCCAATTTTTTTGAAAAGACAGACTGGTCCTCCAAGAACAGAAACTCAGAACACTCACTTTAAAGAAAGGTATTTCAAGTAACAAAAATACAGAGATCAGTATGAAATGTCTTTTAGGTATCTTTCAAATTTGCTGCTGATTTTACATAAAAACAGGTTATCACTGACTGGCTTATTGGGACTCCCACTTTCAGTAAATTGTAGGATTGGGACTATGGTTTCAGAAATGCATTACATAAATGGCAGACCTATGTGGTTGTGATGTATAAATATGTATCAACTCCCATACCGCAAAAGAAAGGGAAAAAAAAGTTGAAATCACATTTCAGTGGAGGTGGGGTGGAAGAATGATTTTCTGTACTTTATCACGTGTTCTAAAGCACAGCAACAATCCTTCCCACTCCTCCAAACTGGTAACTGCTGCAATGAACTGCTGTCCACTCTTCTGATCTTGGGACTACTGTTGGCTACTTACTCTTGCAACATTACTTGCTGGGGAGACAATGAGGTCATCATTGGAGGTGACATTTGCTCAGGATAGAAGTCAGTCTTCAGTGGTTCACTTCCCGGCTCTACTTTGATTGCTTTCTTCAGTGAAGGCTTCTCATAAGATTCAATAACAGGCACTGTGTGGGGGACAGTAGGAGAGGGAAGGCAACACATAAAAAATATGAAGAGTTATGGAAAATAAAAAATATACATAAAAATCTACAATTAAAGCAAAAGAAATCCATCAATTCTGTATTTAGTGACAATTCATGCTAAATACAAAATCTTCCAATTTTAGTCTGTCTTCTGATGAACCATGATTCCAGACATTTCTATTCATTTTAATCAGTCCAACATTTTTATCACTTCAAATCTCAGTAGATAAACAGCTTCATGTAGGTTTAAAGAAGGGCAACAAGGCTGGTGAAGGGTCTGGAGCACAAGTCCTGTCAGGAGCAGCTGAGCGAGCTGGGGGCGTTTAGCCTGCTGGAGGCTCAGTGGTGACCTCTACAACTACTTGAAAGGAAGCTGTAGCCAGGTGGGGGTTGGTCTCTTCTCCTAGGCAATTAGCATCAGGATAAGAGAAAAGGGCCTAGGGAAGGGCCAAAAGCAGCATCAAGGGAGATTTAGGTTGGACATTAGGAGGAATTTCTTCACAGAAATGGTGATTAGACATTGGAATGGGCTGCCCAGGGAGGTGGTAGAGTCATGTTCCTGAAGATGTTCAAGGAAAGTTTGGACATCGCACTTAGCGCCATGGCCTAGTTGGTGTGGTGGTGGCTGCTCACAGACTGGACTCAGAGTTCTTTTCAACCTAAGTGATTCTGTGATTCTATAACCTCAGTAAGTTTGCTAAATATTTGCACAACAAATTCTATGCCTGCATATTTTGGAAGAACAGGAATTATGTTCCATTTCCTCAAATGCAAAGAAATACATAAAACAAGTGCTTGGATATAGTGTTATTTTCACAGGATGAGATGGCATAAAAGAGAACTCTGACAACACCAACCTTGCATGCTACTTGGAGTTTCCATCTCATCTGCAAGAACTGTAGACACCATGATGGGCTGCTGGAGATGGGGAGCATACATAAAAGGAACTGGCTGGACCACAACAGGCTGTATAACTGGGAGTATTCCAGGGCTTCTCAGTCCGTGGCGCGAAAGAGCAGCAGCCATTACAGGTGGGATGGTTATTGGCATAGAAATGGGCTGTACTCCTGGGGGTGACGGTGTGAATTTACTGAGAGGTGAGCTGGGGGAGGACAGAGTCAATCCAGGTGAAGTTCTCCTATGCACAGTCTGAAATTTTAGTGGGGAAGGAGAACTTCCAGTTGAAGATGGTGAGCTCCGTTTATTTACCGTAAGGTCTACTGGCTCCATCTGGATCCCATTTGATAGTCCTTCAGGGTTTGAGTAGAATTTATTGTGTAACATACTCGGTGTAGAATAAATGACGCTGTATTTGTTTGGCTTCATTTGGTCCATATAATGGGATGGGTATGACTGTCAGGAGTGGAAAAGAAATGAAGAAAATCAAATAATAAATCACACAGAGTTACTGCTGAAAAAGAAAGATAGCTAATAAAACTGAAAGAAAATAAAAAAGTTTCCAGAAAGCACCTTATTGTACTTTGTAAATAAAAGTGAATTAAATAAAGCCTAAGATTCCACACAAAGGAAGTTATTCAAGTTATTCACTGTTTCAGAAACAATGTAAAACAGATTATGAAAACTAATATTCAAGGCTTATTCAACTATTTTTAGTTGAATAACTAAAAACTGCTTGTCTTATACTAAGCTGCACATTTCTTAACTGACCTGGGAGATACATGCTGCTATGCCCAGCATATAACTATATACTGAGGATAATGAATTCTAGCAAGATGGGAGTTTAATTTGACTTAGAATTCCAAATAATGGTTCCCAATCAAATGCTAAGGTAATTGCCAAACAATCAATCACTAAAGCAAGGAATTACGTATATGAACCCTGCAGTCAATAAAAATACACAGCTGAATTATACAAGTAGTGGGTGAGAAACTGAAGAGTACAAAAGGTAAATTCTAAACCTTTCTACAGCATATTTGAGACATGAAGCAGCTAATGAACCAGTCTGATTGTGGAAAATAAGTGCAAGGATAAACATTTGGCATGTCAGAAGAATATTCCTGTTAATGGCAGCTAGCAGTTCTTGTCACAATATAAACTCCAAAGCTAATCTTGGCCTATGTGATGATCTCCACATTTTAATAATAATTTTATGTGTGTTTTATATTAATTATTTTTATAAACCAAGAAGTATTAACATTCATTACAGAGTACAGTATTATTACAAAACTATCCAGACCAATTTTGCATTTGAAAACTGTTGAAAACTGAGGTTTACTAACAGCTGGTTTACAATGGAAACTGATGTGATGTTCTAACATAGCAGAGAGACAGAAAATAAAATACACACAGATATCTAGTCTTCTTGTCAATTTTTTGAAATAAAATGCTATCTTTGGATTTTAGGCAAGTAAACTTTCACATGAAGACTAAGCAGTTTAACCCTAATATTAAAAAACTGACTATTCTTTGGCACCAAAAATATTTTGATGAATGGGATGAAAAAAAAATGTTCAAAATGGTAGAAAGCGAAACAGATCAGAAGTATAAAACTACTGTGTTTTTACACAATTCTTTCCATAACATTTCAATTATTTCTTCCTGGGCTAAAAACCTCTTGTAATACATCTTCCTGGTTTCTTACCTCTGTCTTGCCTGTGGGGGAGGAACAGTTAGTTCACTTTAAATGTCAATGTTAACTAGAAGTACTTTTTCTAAATGACACAAATGCATTTTTCTTTTTTTCAATTACTGCTTGAAACAGCAGGTTTAGAAAATACAAAATTTTTCTGCTGCATTCAAAGCACTGTGATAAAACAACAAAGCTGATTCACCTGTTCCATAAAATATTCAAATAAATGAGCATACACAATGGTGAATAATCTTCAAACAGTAAAAATTACACTAAAACCTCTGAAACTTTATTCTCTTTATGACTACTCTTACAAATTCAATCTTCCAAAAATCCATCTTTGATGATAATTGGTTCCTCAGAATTTTATTAAAATGACATTACTGCAGGCAGTGCTGTCTGTAGACCTGCCAGCACTGCTGAGCCAAGCAACAAAATTGTTAACATTCTAAGTGATGGAGACCACTAAATATTGATAGAACTTAATATTTAACAGCATTTACCACCTATTAAATCTGAACCAGTTATGGGTATAGCCAAAAAGCAAAAATTTTATCAGGAAAAAAACATTAAGTCGTTCTGTTAAAATTACTGTTATTCGTTTACAGTACAAAGTTCACTCAGTTTCAACAAACTAAACATTCCACCACTAAGCATCAGTGCATTTACAGTGCTGCAGGTTTGTCAGGAATGACCACAATGTCACTGCCTATGAACGTTTCTTCCATTGCAAGAATGCTGGAAAGGAAAAAGCCTGTGCAACTTCGATCTTAGGGAATGCTTTTGGACAACAAGTCTAATACAGAATGAAGCATCTCTAGCTGTAACCTTGCTACATAAACAGTTACCCTCTTTCCACTCTTCATGTAACACCAGGGGTGAAAAAATGCCAAACTATTAAAATGTGCAGAGAATTCTAAAGTAGAAAAGTTAAGTAAAATATATTTAGACAAGCAAGAAATAATTTCAAAGAATTAGAAAGAAAACAATGATGTTTTGAAGAAGTGATTATTTAGGGACTTCGTATTTTACCCCATATGCCTTGCATTACATTGCATAGAAGACTTCCATTGTAATTAAGTGGGCACAGATTTAGTATCAGCTATTTTTTCTAGCAGTTTGGGGAAGCTGAATAATTTTCCTAAACTCTTCTTCCTTCTGCAGTTTTAATTGCTATTCTATCTGAACTCCAGAAGAAGTTGTCATAGAAAAATGCAGTGTGACAAAGTATGTGGGGGGAAAAAAGGGTGAAAAAGTTGAGAAGGATGCTAGAACAATGAAAAAGAGAGTATCTGCTGTCAATCCACACTGGTGGAAAACAGTTTTGCTTCCCTGCCAATGAAGCCTGGTGGAAACTCTGTTTGTTTGGAATAAGTCACTCAGATCTATCCTGGCTCTGAAGTTAAGCTTCCTGTATCTTGTAGCAAAGTTTCAGTTTTTAGCTCCCTGGGACACAGTGATTGCCAATAGGTTGACATGAACCACTGCTTTCAAATTTGGTGTTGCATTTCTTTGCTTTGCCAGGGAAGCAGACAGTAACCCTTGGGTGATATGGAATGGGAAAGTAAGGAAGACTTCACAGACTTTCTCCATAAATAGGGAGCATTATCTACAGCAAACAAAGAAACAAAAAAAGCCCAACCAGCTCTATTATGTTTTCTAAATGCCACAAAGTGCAGGAAGAAGGAATGTACTTCATAGTCTGCAAAAGCAGTCTATTCTCACCTGTTCTAGAACTTATGTGAAGTATTCCACTGGGACAATGGAAAATTAGATACCAATGCTCTGCTTGCCTAAAATATTTAAGGTGATGCATTTTTCTTGGATTTCTTCTGTGGGAATTAACAGCATATGCAGGAGTTTGGTCTGACTTGGATTGAAAAAACCCAACCAATTCTTGCTTTGCTGTAAATTCTGTTTTCCTAAACATCTTTATGCACAACAGTATGTCACAGCAATAGATCATTATAATGATGCAAGATTGTATTTCAACATATATCCCCTTACAGTCTCCATCTGGCTCCTTTTATGTTTGGTATCATCACTTTCCCTGTTTGGGCCTTACAAAGCAATTAATTTACCTTTCCTGACTGTTTGCCCATACAAAACCCAGAGCACTGAAGCTACAAAGAAATTGAAAAATAAATCAAAGGAATTTCTAACACTTTTCAGTCATTTCCATGTGGTTCATACAACCAAAACAATAAATCCTAAAGGAGAACCACCATGCTTCTCTTCCTGTCAATCTGTCAAGCACAAAGACTGCACAAATATTTCACATGCAGCCCTGTCACCACCCAGAAAGACTGTTCCTTCCACAAGGGGACATTAATAACATATTCTGAAATAATTTACCAAATTCTGTAATACTGCCACAGCGAAACATCTTATTGGTTGTACAGGTGAACAGATATTGAAGCAATTCACTGAGTCTTTTATAAACTATACAACCCTATGAATTTAACTTTAAAATTGTGCCAGCCTCTGGGAAAAATCGTGTAAGAAATAATAAGTACTTCTGGTAAAATTGCTGTTGTTGGTTTATAGTACAAAGTTCATCCAGTGTCAGCAAACTAAGCATTTCATCACTAAACATCAGTGCATTTACAGTGCTGCAGGTTTGTCAGGGACGGTAACAATGTTACTACCTATGGACATCTCTTTCATTGCAAGAATGCTAGAAAGGAAGAAGCCCATGCAATTTAAATCTCAGGGAATGCTTTTGGTCAACAAGTCTATTAAAGAACAAGCATCTCTAGGTGTAACCTTATCGTAAAATAAGAGTACCAGGTGGGAATTGCAGGAGTAATTGTCTGGATGCTCAGGCAGTTAATGCATTCCATGATGGGGACCTATGATGATTGCAATTGACTTTGGTGCACACTGGCTTGCAAAAGGGTAAAAGTGCTGCTGAAGACTGGGCCAATTGGTCTCCCAAGGTTGTAGGCAGCTTCCAGGCAGATCCCCCCTTCCCATGGCAGAGGCCTGCAGGGTACATCCAGAGCAAAGACTGGAACACTCACTTTTGGATGGCTGAGTAAAGTGTCAAGATTCAGTCATATACAGAGATAAAATCCTAGAGTAGTTCCACAAGTGCTTTGTTCCTTCGGAATTGTGCATTCTGCAAGGCCAAGGACTGTAAACCTGCATGTTTCTAGCTGAACTTGCTTATATGCATATTATAACCCTTTAGACCTCCTTATATTATAACATGCATTGGCAATACTTAGGTACTCTCTTAGCAATAAATCTAATCATAATGACCCACAGTGCCATATTTCCTGTACCTGACCAAGGGTCTTCTCTCCACTACTCTGCTACACAGAGAAAAACTGTTTCAATTAAATTTCCATTCAAAAAGAAAATGGTAATACATAAAAAAGCAACTTCTCTCACCAAATGGTAACTGGTATTTGTCCAAATGTTTAAAAAGTGCTCACAGCAAATATTTAGGTAGGATTCAGATGACTTTGTCACTGGTTCATTAAGAACTATCATAAGATGTGTTCAATAATTCATTTCAATAAATGGCATGAGCTGTTGGTAGAGTGATGAAATACTGTGGGTGTGAGATTCAGTCACCTTAAAAGTATAGCTAATCTTTTCATCCACACACGCGGAAATACAGTGGTGTCAAAATCATTATTGGTTTCTTTCTCCCACTCCAACTAATGGTATGTTTTAAAGATAGAATTTACAACTACAGTGTATGTTCAGATAAAAGAGCGAATAATTCCTACAGGGTTTAACCCAATTTTGCCTCTAGTGATATGGAAGACACAATACAAATAATCCTGACTTTAGATTTCTCGGTTATGTCAGCCTGTAGTGCTATGCTTAGCACCTCCACAGCCTCACACTAAGTTTCTTTTTCATTCCACCTCCTCAAAAGGTGGTCAAGAAAAACTGCTCTCCTTTCCTATGTTCTCTCCATATCACAATTCCTCCATTTAGAGGTGCCTCCAGAGCAGTTTCTGATGGGATGATACAGCACCAGGGCTCCAAGGAAGCCACAAGACCAAGAGCTGGGGACGTCAAAGGCTTGGGGCTAAACAGCCTGTATATGTAAATAAGCTCAAACACACATGGTCCTCACCCTGAGGGAAACCAGGGTGGCATCCAATGAGGGAACCTCACTCAGGAAACACCCTTTCTTCTAAACTTCCTGCTTTTTATATTCTGGCTTTTTTTTTTTTCTCTTTATGCAATAGTGAAAAGAAAAACATACGGATTTGTTAAAATGCACTGAGTAGTCTCTAATGGCCAGTCGGAGTGATCACATTGAGTTACAAGAACACTCCAGAGGTTCAATGCATGGAAGACACCACACCACTATGAGAAGGATGAGAAGCAACATTTGGAACTACAGTCCTGAAATGCACTGGGCTCAGAAATGCTCCCTTGTTCTTCCCTTTGCAGTTTTTCCCCCATCTGCTGGTCTGAGAAAGACTGCTCGCTCCTCTCCTGGTGAGGCTATTGAGGGACTGACCCTGTCCATCTTGCAGAAGCACACAACTCTTTGGGGCATTTGTGTGTCTTGTGCATCACCACAAACCACTGCAGAACTTTCTTTGGGGCATGAAGGTAGATGTGCACAAAACGTGGCCCAAAAGACAGTAATGGCAGGGGATTTTTGTAAAACCACCCTATTTTCTGCTTTCAATGGTTATCTTTCAAAAGATAACCTTGACTAATAAGGTTACACAATAATTGAGATTAAAGTGACAGGTTGGCCAATGCTAAGGTTCTTTCCTGACCCAAATATTGGAATTCATCATACTTGCACTTTCAGTGACAGTTATTTTTCTATCATTGCTCTCCAGTAAGTAAACCCCATGAAAGTTAAATTGTAATTTTAAAATGCATATAAATTTAACTCCCCAAAAATGTCATCAACAGCACTGAAGAAATCAGACTGCTTACAGATGCATTTAAATTTAAGAAAATTATTCTATATTTCAAATAAAACAGGAAACAAACTTTCCACTGAAAGATGTCATTCAGAGCATAAGTTTAAGGCACTTTAAGGTACTTAAATTGACTTCACCCTTTTAATTGACAAGCCTTTCCAGTAGTGTGGTTTCATGTTACACTTAATCTGATGTTATTGCAGGCTACTGCTAAAAGGGGAGGTCCCATACGCTCATCCTCCCCCCTCCCCTTTCTCTAATATCGAGCAGCTGCACAGAATGAGTCAGATCAGCTTCCAGATCTGACCAAAAATGAGTATTCTTGCTGGGTTAGCAATTCTGACCATTCAGTGAGGTGATCCAAAGGTTCCAAATCATTCCAGGGCCACGCAATTCTTCAGTCACGAAAAAGAGACACAAAGCTGGCAAGGAAGGAGAAAAGCCAAAACCTTCCCTTTCAGCAGCAGCCTGTCTCTTCACAACTCTCACTGTACTACTCCCACCTACACGCCCCTGCTGTTCTTGCCTATCAGACTCTTCTCTGAGATGACCCTATACATCAAGTTCACTGGAAATGAACCAAATTTTAGAGAAGTGTCTGCTTCCCCTTTCCGCCCCCCTTCCTTCTCCACTGCCCTAGTTCTCATCTGTTCACATGGTAAAGTAGCGCAACCAGTTTACCCATCAAAAACCCATTTTTTTCAGGGTTAAATTTAGAGCACAGTTAGCCCCAGGCACTGCTGTCACAACCAAGAGAGAGACAGAAAAAGGGACAGTGAGAAGCTGTTGGTTTAGTTCAAAGGTGTAACACTGAAACCACAGGCTCTTGCCACTTTACTCTGCAGCATGGCAACTTAATTTCAACTCATCTCCATCAGTAGCATTAACTACAGAGACCATATTTACAGAGCAGTGTCTCAGGAGTACTTGAATACTCTCTTCTCTGTTCTGGGGATGGGAGCTGATGCAACTTTGCTGTTGCTCCCATCCCCAGAGGAAATCTGACAGGTTAGGTCATTTAAGGCAATAAATCATTAAATTACAGAATTTTTTCCTAGAATGTCAATCTGATTGCCCTAAGAGCAAGAGATAGCTTCAAAGCCTAGTCCAAAACTTAATGAAATCTCAGCATGAATTTAAAGGTGGAAAAAATAGTCATCACAATGGTCAATATATTTTAAAAGTCTTACCACTGAAACAGGGTCCATGGCTTCTTGCTTGATAGGGACTGGGTCAAACATGAGCATCTTTTTTATTCACCTGTTCTGATGCTGCTGATGTTCTGGCCTGCAAGGGAAAGACAAAGGATTAGAAAGCCACAGCAAATACCCTAATCAACTTTCTGAATTGTAGAGAACGTAGTATTTTGTCAGTTGAAGTGGACATTTATCCATCTATAACATAGATTCTTAATTATCTGACTGAGCTTACTTGAAATATTTTATTTACTGTAAGTTTATTCTTTCCAAATTACTATTGAAACAAAGGGACACCTGCTTACTTTAATGAAAGTTAATTTAAAATTTATTGTGCATGTCAGCATACCAAGACCACAGAACTGTCACTTTCATCAGCTGTCAGTGTTTAAACACATCACAGTTTAGACTAAGCATTTCTCATCAGCATTACAACTTCAGAATAATCTTCTTTGTACAAGTGAACTGATTCCAGAGAAGATACTCTTTTGTAAGAGTCCTAACAGAAATGTTTATGTTCTCATGAAGTGACGCTGATATCAATGAAAAAAAAAAAAGATTAAAATCCAGGGCTAGCTTGGACTACATTCAACATGGTACAACTACTTAACACAAAAAATGTGTCACTTACTTCCATGACAGAATAGATTTACTGACAATTCAACAACTATTTGTGCTAACTGTGCAAAAGAAAAGCACTTAAAAAAAATCTGCTTGCATTCTGTGCAGCTTCAGTTGTTTTTCCTTATCCAATCTCAAAGTGCCTGAAATAAAAGTACTTAGCATAATGCATGTCATAACTATCATACTACACATTTGCCATGGTCATCTTGGAAAGATGCTGTGAAGGAGGAGATGTCTTTGAGTCAAAGCCGCGAGGGTACTGAGTAGAAACTAAGGAAAGGAAAAGAAAGTTGTTCACAGTAACACTGAAATGTTGGCAAGCTTTTTATAAATGACTTGAGGTTATACATTATATGACTGATGCTAAAGGAGCAAGTTCTGACCATACACTGTACAGTTCACAGTCCTGCCTGGAAGTGGTATGACCTCTATTAAAATGCGAGGACAGAAATAAATGACACAAATTCAATTTTGGCCAGCAGATGGCACTGGAAAGAAGCAAATACAGCCAGACTCCACCATCCAGGCAATTTACCCCACGGAACAGGCTGCTGGCTCACCAACAGATTTGTAGCTATGGCTGGAAAATTCTCCCAGAAATGTAAATGAACACTTTAAGACAAACCTGATCAAAATAAAACAATTCTAATAAGCCTACGCTAATGAACAATCTTTCAATTAATGTGTGTTTATAGATCAAAATTTGTTAAGAGCTTCCAGAGAAAGATGGCATGAGTTGTTATAAGTCTGCCATTAATTATTCAGTCATATGAATAACATTTAAACACTTCTGGAAATATATTACAACAGCGTGCATTTTGAATAATGGAAACAAACAAGGAGCAAAAGTAAATTAAAGTATCTTCCTAATTCTTCTTACAAAAGTTGAAGGCCTGACAAAAGCAATTTGCAAAACCAAAGTGAAACAAATAATGCTGCTAAATGTAATTTCCAGTTTAAACTTAGTATGTGGTTTTAGTTTATGAGCAGTTGTGTAAGATGGCATTACTTGCTAAAAGTTGTGATAATTCTGTAAATACCTTAAGTATGTTTGTGAGAAGGTTATTAATTATACTATTTTTCTCTGAATGGTTACCTTTTAGATAACTGTTATCTAGTTATCTTTTCCAGGTTCTTAACATTTCACATAGCTAGAATTGACGTTTCAGAAGACTGTCTTCCCAGAAATATATCCACATATCTAAGCATTGCCCATGTTCTCACACATATATATGTATTGTGAAAACAGAAAAGAAGTCATACATTAAAAATACCTATAGTAAAATGTAGCCATTCAGACCTCCTATAGAAGACGGGAGGGAGGAAGGCAGGAAGGCAGGCAGGAAGGCAGGCAGGCAGGAANTCTAAGAAAATGCAGTGATGAACATCCTTTCTGACACTTTTTGTAATTTTAAAACTGGATTTTCTTCAGTTTAAGTTACTCCTTTTCAACTTTTACTCCAACAAAGTGTGTGGAAAGACACTTGATACACATTTCACACATCATACTAAAAATCTGAGTGTTTTCCAAGATAGCTCTAAATTACTGTGTAGGAATTAGGCTGACACAGACAACAGAAAGTGTACTGCTCTGAATAAAAGTGAAAAATAAATCTTAATCATTCTCAAGTGCAGTCATCTAAGGACAGCACAGGAAAACTTTACTTTTATTGCTGCATCATAGTATAGAAATCAAGCATCTCTTTATCATATGTTACTCTTAAGCAGTAGACTTCTTTTCCATTTGATAGTGACTGGAAGCCAGTTTTCAAGAAAGGAAAATTAATATGTAGTGCTTGGTCCTGTCCATCCAGATCTTATATCAGATCTGCCATCAGATAGGACTGCTACAGAGTCAATATAAACCAGCTTTGGATCTGGCATTTAAAATTTAGCTCAAAAGGATATTCTCCTAAGGCTGTAAATACACTCACAAAACAATGCTGCTTGTATTTAAAAATAATGCTTCAAACTGATAGCTCCGACCACATGCATGCACACTCACACACAAATAATGCATACTACTTCTACTAAGCAGGTAGTTTTTCCCAGTATATTTCTAAAATCATGCCTACTAACTCTAAACCTCCCAATCTCTCTCTCCTAAACATTTGACAAGGGGGCAGTAGGGAAGGTAAACACTCTTATCTGTCTTTATTACAGAGGAATGAAAAAACAGTTGGGTTCTACTTTACACAGTGATTTCAGAATGTACTTGTTTGAAAGCCTGCAAATTGTTTAGCATATACAACTAAATTCTGGAAAATTAAAATACCATCTCTCATTCCTGAGATGCTGTGGAAAAAAAAGTGAGGTGACAACAATATGTTCATATTAAGTCTACTAAAAAATAAGGGCCTTTGTCTTTCACTTTATTAGGTAAACTATTTTGCATTAAAGAGTTTTCTCATGTGGGGTAAAAGAATTTAAAATACATGTAATCTGAAACTAAATAATTAACTACAATCCGGTAGGCAAACATTCCACCCTCTCTTTTTTCTGCTCTCCCTCTTTTTTTCTGCTAACAAGCCACCCAGTTTTACTTTCTTGCCTCCTCCCATTCACTCCACCCTGTGGATCTTTGCCAAGTCAGTCCAACTTGTCCAAACAGGACATGGCTTTTGATAAGATTTTGCTCACACCCTGTACTTCAGAAAGAGGAATGAAGCAATTGGGTTTTGTATGCAAATAAGGACAGGTGCAAGGTAAAGTCCAGGCAAAGTCCCTCAGTATTTTCCTATCTGAAGTCCAGTGAAGACAGCAAACCAGAAATAACACAAACTCTGCCCTTATGATCTAATATACAGCAAGGTATCCATTCCAGAAGGGAAGTTCATTATTGTTAGAGCTCATCACCTTGTCAGGATTGAAGACTTCGTGATGCTAACTTCCTGACAGGTGTGTGGTTTATTATTTCAGAGGCATAATTAAACGAAAGCTTAAAGTTACTTAGCATGTATTCTGACAATAAGGGCTTGTATGCATTATTTACCCTGGATTAAATGTGCAAAGTGGTTTAAAAAAACTGCACCCAGACTACACATCTGCACTGCAGAGCAGCTGGAAAAGAGCAACTGCAGTGCAGCTACTCCCAGCAGCTCTGCACATCTACCTTCAAGGTCCACCAACTCTGCAGACCTGTTATGAAAGGAAAGGGTGGGGCAGAGGGCCAGTTTTGACTGTGCACATCCAACAACAAAGCTTCCTTCTAACATAAAGCCTCTGCTCTCATTAAATACCTGGAAGAGCAGTCAGTGACCTGACTCCTGTGGCAGACAGGGGGGCGGTGACCATAAATTCCATCTCTCTTTACTCTGCCTGAAAGCACATACAGGGTTTGCTTCCTCAGTCTTTGTGCCTGAGGGAAGCAAAAGAATGCTGCCAGAGGTACACTGAGGCTTTGTCTAGAAGCTTCAAGGTATGATTGTTATTGTCAGTATAATTACAGAATAATGTAATGATATCTGCTAAATTAGCACTGCACGAGTGCCCTCTGCAAAGACACTGCAGCTCTTGCAGCATGTTGGTATTTAGCAGCCAACATTGAGTCATGTGGCCAAAGCTCTTCAGTCCAAGCCCTTTGGGGCTCAGGCTGTTGCTTTGAAACTGTGACTTCTGTGAGCCTCGAGTCAAACTTCCCCTGGTACTAAGGAGAAGCAGTACTATCAGAAGATTCTCCACCGATGAAATCCAAAAGGGTAGGGAGGTTTTCTGAACCCAGGTGAGAAGTCATCAGTGGAGCCTCCAAAGGGACTTTGACAAAGAGAAACCAGTTTCTAAAACAGCATTCCATAGGGAGGATACAAAAAGTGTTTTCCAGGGCTAGTAACATGTTTGCACTTACTGTACCAGTTTCTCATCAAGATCTGAGTCAGCAAAAAAGTGTTTCTAAAGTTCCATTAACTTTAATGGGAAGTAAGCAAATGCTTAACTGGGCCCAAAATAGCAGCAGGCAAAGAAACTCTCCAACTCAGCACAGCAGTCAGACTCAGTCAAAGCAAGCAAGTGCAGGGGAAGGAACAAGAGTCCAGACATGGTGCTGGGGGAAGAGACCAGAGCAGCCAGCCCATGAAGAACAGAGCAGAGGGAGAATCATGAAGAACTGGCACACCAGGAAAATGTTTACTGATCAGCAGCCTTCTACGGTTTTTTATTCACTTGATTTCCACTGGGAAACAGCAATAATTGTTGAAAAAGTTAGGACGTTATGTAAAAGAAAATGATAACTTCTCCTTGAAGTTTTATTGATAGGCATGAAGAAAAAGAGCATTTCTATAGGATTCTGTTATTTAGTATTTCAAACTATTTTTGCTTTTTAGCAAAGACTTGAAAATCTTTTACCTTCCTCCTTTCAGGACTGCAAGCAGGCTGAAAAACCTGTGGTTTTGCACAATTTGTGCATCATAACTTCATTGACGTCACCTTATTTGACCTAGAATGGCTTTGACATAATTATTTATCACCTTTGTAGCAGACTAATTGGTATTTCCATTAAGCTTATGATAATACTGTTGCAGGCTCTTTGAAGCCACATGCTTGAAAATGGCTTTCTTGTATGTAAAAATTTGGGGCAAAAACATTCTTGAAGTGCTCATAAGAAAATGTCATCTTTACCAAGGAAAAATTAAGCCCATGTAAACCCTGTTCAACCTTCAGTTCTATATTTACTGAACCTAAGAGAAGGAGAAAGAAAAGCTCTTGAGGCACCTCCATTAGACAATATTCTCCCTTATCAGGGCAGACTGCTGTCTGGTTTCCTGTCTCAAGCTACTTCTTAGAAGGAGAAACAGTCTAGTAGGGATAAAAGATCAGACTTTTGAAAACAAGTGAAGTATGTGGAATGGTATGATAATCTTTCCCTTCCAAACCGAACTTTGGGTTTTTTTGTTGTGTTTTTCTTAAGAGGTTAATTTTTAAGATAATTTAAAAGGAGAAATATTAAACCTTTTTATTATGAGGAAAGAGTGACAGAAAATACTGTTGTATTATGTAAAAGGGTTCTGCTATTTCAGGAAACAAATGAAAAAGAGATCCTACATTTTTTATAGTAGGGGAAAGAAGAAAGAAATCTAATACTAGAGAAAGGAAGTGTACATTTATGCATAACAGCCTAAATGATTAATTTCAACAAGGATCTGAATACAGGGCAAATGTCGATGAACTTCTATGTACCTACGGAAATGAAAAAAACCCAAACAAAAACAACCAGGCGAAAGAGCTGGATAGAGCACTGGGTACAAATGTGACAGTGATCAAAGCAGCTTAGACTCTTTAAAAGTGGAAAGTCTGTCATGCCTTCATGGATCAAGTTAGTTTGCTGGTAACACACACTGACTGCATGATAGGCAGACCACACATTTGGTTGTGTTTTTTTTTTTTTTTTCCATTCTGATTTAGTTTACTATTAAAAACCTGTTGGAGCTCTGTCTTTCCATTTGGCTGATCTACACTCACACTTCCTTCCCCTGGGAACTCTCACCTACGGCTACAAAACCCTCAAAGGAAGCTCTGACATCAAGTGAATGCTTAACAGGGAAGAGTTAAATCTCTCCTAAAACCAGCTCTGCCAAACTTCATATTCTGGATTGGAAGCAACTAGCCTCGGAATGAAAACACAAAGCTTGAATGCTGACAGCATAAAAGAACTCTAAAAGACCTCCTGTTAGCGGTGTTAATTAATATTTAAAAGCTGGTTTACAAAACTATTATAATTTTAACCTCAGTTCCTTATTTTGTAGAACTTCTGGCTACAAAAATTGTGAGCCACAAAATTTACTGCATTTATTATACACCAGTTTCCAATATTAAAAACAGTTAAATGTAACTCTTTTCCTCTTACACTGGAAAAAAAAAAAAGCTTAAATATTTGAAATCTTGTGCAAATTAGCAGTACTAGAAACTAAGACATTGAACTGTGTTCTAATGGATAAACTCATTAATGGTGTTCTAAACAGAAAAACAACAAAATAAAAACAACTGAGAAGAACAAATTAAAATAATCAATAAGCAACTTACCAAAACTGTGTGGCCAAATACTTCTTGTTATCTGGATTTCTGAACAGACAAAAAACAGTTTGATATAAGTATGTACATGCAATTAATTAAAAATTATTTTTCACACACAATTAAGCCCTGAAAGAAATTTAAAGTATGTTTTTTAGATACTGCCTAAAAGATATCTGCAACAATCACAAACAGCTACCTTGTAGTACCCAGAAGAGCAAGAGGAAGGAACTCAAATATTACTTTAAAAATTATTGGGGAAAAAAAAAGAAGAGTAAAATGGAAGTGTGGAAGTATTTCTGTGTGTATAGAAGCCATGCATATTCCAGTCCATAACTGACACAGAAGAACAAACACTCCAACTTGCATTTTCATCCAGGGCCTGATTCAAAGTACACTGAAGTTAATGAGAGTCCTTCTCTTGATTTTGAAGAGCTTTGGCTTGGGTGCTTTAGCTCTTCTTCTGTCTGACCAAGGCAAGAGAAAGATTTATGTTTTTCTCAATTTCCTCTCGATATTTCACTATGACTGCCTACAACAGGGTGAGGGGAAAAGATAATTTTTTTATGCCTGTTTTTATATTTATTTTTATGCCTTCAGAAATGGAAAATGTGGGACAGCAGAACCTATTAATGCCAAAGAAAAGTTAGCCAGGAGTGCTTCATTTTCTGTATTACATATAGCAGACAACAAATCTAGTTTATATAAGGAGACAATTTGAGATCTGGAAACACGAACTGCTTATGGTGGGTCATTCAGGTTGGGAAAGGGTGGAAGCCAAAAACCTCTTAAAAATACAAGCTTACAGACGTGGATTTTCTTCTCACTTATACTCTTTAAAGACTAGTGCAATTCTGTGACTTTAATGGAGCTATTCCAGATCAGCTGATGAGCAAGTGAGAGCAGAAAACTGGCTCACAACTTTCTGGAGACTTGAGTTCAAATTTTCAGCGAACAGAGCGAAGCTCTCCAGTTCATCCCCATAACGATATTGGAGTTGAGAGTGTGCGTTAAAGGTTAACTTGGAAACCTCGTTATGACATAACACAGGCATCTTAAGCAATCCTGAGTGTGTAGAGACATGATAACTCATCGGGTGGGGATTGGGAGTTGAGGGGCAGCGACAAGGGGCCTGGACGAAGCTACCGAACTGCCAGAAAACAGCCTGAAACAGGAAAGAGCACCACATATGCCACTTGGAATGTGTGACGCAAACCCCAGCCTTGAAACAAAGAACAGGAAACAGCTCTGCTGGCTGCGCTGGGGAGAAAGCACAGAGAAACATTTAGGCGGCCCTCCCTGACCCTATATTCATGAGCAGCTGGAGTCTTTTAAAACAACAACAGTGGGTGGAGGTGTTTGTTCATTGGGTGTGAATAAAAACACTGTCCTTATGTAGGGGACCTGCCCTATTTACAAACAGGCTCCCTTAACATGAGGAAACAGGAGATTTTTAGACACCACAGGTCATGAGGATTTGCTGAAACCTTCCCTTAGACCTTGGTTTATTACTGTATTTACGGAATGCCAGTAGCTAAACAGAGTTACAGCTTCATGGCATCAAAGAGGCAGCGCCCAGCCTGACAGTAAGCACCTTCTTCACAGGCAGAGCTAGGGATGAGGCCATTGCAGGAGGGATTTGTAAAGCTTGGGGCTGCCCCCGGACAGTGGCTCACTCTTGCTCAGTACTGCTCAATAGCTGAGGACCAACTTCACTCAGCGCACTCAAGAATATTTTTCTAAGCCAGCACATGCTTAGCTTTCCACATCCCTGTCTCATATGCACTCAGACTTCATTTCAGAACCCGATTTTCCATGGATATAATACTTCTATTTTAGAAGCACCCAAATATACAGCTGAATAAATGAAATAAGCTGACAACATGAGGCAAACGAACAGCACATCTTCTCTAGATGTCATACAGTGAATAACTTCAACGTTTGTTTTCCTTCAAAGCTATGGCTTCAAATACTCTCTTCTCTTACATACTTTGCAATGGTTATTTATATACCTTGGGTGGGACATCTAATATTATCCAATGTGAGAATATGCTACAGCAAATTACATGGATGAGTACCACAGTAATACCAATGAATACTGTGGGGTTTCAAGTGGGGAGTTCAATAATGCACATGGGGTGACAACTGGCTAGTACAGCAGCAACGTGTGGGTGTAGATATTATGCCAAGAGTATCAATTCCTTACTTTTTTCATACTGAATAACTGGAAATATAAATACTTTGGTGGTTGTATAACCCCCATCTCTCTTATCTCTGAGCCTTCAACTAATCTCACATTTACATCGTTATTTATCTTAAGACTTTTGCTTTTGGCTAAGCAGGTGTTGCCCAGGTCAAATCCTCACAGTACCTAAGGGCTCCCTCGCAGCTCTGGTACTCAAGAGGAAATTCTGCTTGGATTCCCAGAGAAGGGAGAGACCATTTAGTATCCTTCGCTACCCGCCCCCCTTGCCCTTACCCCCCAGTCTCCCCTGTGGTCTGTGACATAGTGTGCACAGGTGAAAAAAAAGAAATATTGTGAAAAATATTTGCTTGTGAGCCTGCTTGTGAAAAAAACAAAAAGGCTACTGAAGTCAGCTTCAGGTTACTTGTATTTTGATATTAGATAATATATCCTTAAAAAGACAAGAAATTTAGTTTGAAATAAGCATCCTCTGGGTCAGGCAGGATTATCAAATCCAGATGTAATTCCACTCACACAAAAACCAGCTCCTCACGTGATTATCATGTCAGTGTACCTTAAAAATATCCTATGAAAAAGTCACTAGTGAGCAACCACGTAATCTTGTTTTTGATACCAGTAATGTACATTTATTGATATTAGTTTAAATAAACTCAAGTCTTCAGAGCTCTCCTATCAAGACACCCAAATTCAGCTTTTCCCAACAATAAAACCTTCAGAGTTCAGTTCCACAAACAGTGACACTTTCTGAATTTCCAAAGGCAAGGAAGCAAATAAAACACAGCAAGCAGTGCAGGTATAGTAACCAAATCACAAGGGAAGTGCACAAAACAACTTTAATTATTTTTTTATATAAATCTTGAATGACCACTCGAGCTATTCTAAAATAGGTCTTTCTCCCAACCTCCGGTTGGTAGCTGTGATCTCCCAGCGCGGGCTCGTGTTGCTGAGCCTTCTTTTTCCAGGGCTCCCCTAGCTATGCCAGGCACTCACCTGACAACGGTCCAATGCAAATAACCCCTATTCCCATTTCGGTTAAAAACAAGCAACCACTCCCCCCCCCCCAAAAAAAAAAAAAAAAACAAAACAACCCAAACCCACCAAACAAACAAACAAAAAGTGCTCCCCCCCAAAATAAGCAAAAACCCAAACGGCATGCAGCAAAGGCAATTCCACACTTTGCTGCCGTGCTGTCCCACGTTTTACCTCCGCCTGCACGGCGGCCAAGCGGTGCTAAGGTGAGGTGACAGATTTTTGTGAGGGGCAGAATTTTGGGCGCTGATTTCATCCTTGCCTTCACCGGGAGTTAAACTGGGGACACGCGCAGCGGGTGGGACGCGGAGCGGAGCTCCTGCCCCGGCATCGCCGAGCGAGCCCGCTGCACTCTGCGCCTCGGTGTGCCC
>VXBX01000450.1:775413-1007237 GCA_013400415.1 Scytalopus superciliaris
GGGACGGGCGCTGCCGGCTCCCCGCGCCCCGCCGCCTGGGGCGGCGATCCCCTCCTTCCCTCCCCCGCCCGAGCCGCCCCTGTCTGCCCAGCCCCTGCCTGGCACCGGCCCGGGGCAGGTTTGTGTGTGCGGGGCCCAGCCCGCCCCTTCCCCCGGCGGCGGGGCCGCCCTGCCCGGGGGGCGCTCGGTGTGCCCCCGCTGCCGGGGCAGTGCCCGGTGGGGCGCTCCGCACGCACCGTCTCTGAAACGGGAGGCACTTCTCGCATACCCGAATACACCGAGGGACCTCACTCGAAGCAATACTTTTTGAAAAAATGTATCCTGGCTGACTGCCTCCGTTCCATTGGTTAGGGAAAGCGATGCCACTAACTGGCTACAATGTGCTTACACTGGTTATAGTGTGCCGTGTAAAATCGCGTCCTCTCCTGATCGATACATGGTACCTAAACATGAGGCTAAGGAAAAGAGGCGAACGCTGTGCTTGGCAAGGCCCTGCCCAATGCAAACTGTGTGGACAGATGAAAAGCCAGGGATGCTTGTGAATTGAGAGATCACACTGTGGTTCTCCAATTACTTGCTTTGTTTCACCGGTAAAGTCAGTGGTGGGGGCTGGCTGAATACCTCCGGCCCCGTAGGACCAGTCTGTGTGTTTAACTACATGAATATTACCCTAATGTAATATACCTGGGGTCTTTTGTATGTTTGGGTTGAAATTTCTATTCTCTTTGATTATTATTGACCCAGTCAGTAATGCTGTAAAAACAAAACAAAGAAGGAAGGGGAAAGGATCTGGGAAGTGTTTTGAAACACCCAGCTGTTTGCATGCTCAGTCTATGTCTTTATTTCTAGGGTGTTTTAGTACATGCCCTGATTTAGCTTGCTAGTCTGTATGGCTTTAAAAAAGCAAATTAAGACACCAATCTGAAACCCTGAAGGGTATGACTCAGTGACATAACAATAAATTGTAGTATCTCCTGCTAAGTAATTACACTGTATCATGTCACAACAAGGTATTGTTGAAATACTATCATGTAGCTCATAAAGTGTCTTTTTTTTTTTTTTTTTTTTGTTGTAAGCCTATAAAATAAACAGAATTGCTGTGTTCTACACATGGGCACAAAACATTGCATTAGGGCTGTGAAAAAGAGTTGCAGTAGTTTTCTTGCATGAACATGCTCAAGATCAAGCAGTTATGTTCCAGTTTTGCATTCTTTTATTCTGGGATTAGCAGAGGTTAAACAGCTAACTAGGCTTAGGTCAGAGGCAGAGTTGTTTCAATGTCAAATCACAAGAAATGCCAAAATATTTAGTAGTAGCCAGCATGCTGCTCCTGGTGAAGTCACTGGCTTTTCTTGCTATTATCTAGTTCTGGCCTCAAATGAACCTGTTTTAATCCAGTGTAATTTTACTGTCTTCTTGTGGAGACACAGAGGAGAGGGAGAATTGTGAATGATGCTTCTGCAGTGTCAAGCAATAGTCTACACCTGTCAGCATTTTGTTACCTTCCTGAGTTTGGTTTTTCATAACTTAACAATTCCAAAACTTGAGGGAAAGCTCAAATTCTGAAGGTAGCAGAATCTCATTGATTTTAATGGGAATTGAAAAACCAGGAGGGAGAAGCTGGGATCAGAGGGAGTCCTTGCCATCTGGTTAGCAGACCCGGTAGTTTTAAGCAGGTCTGGAAGTGTTTCTAGATCAAAGGGCTGGTTGATGGCAGCCTTTAACATCGTCCAGCACAACACCTCTTCCCTCTCTGCTCTGCCCATCATCCCCATTTCAAAGGCTGACATGCTGAATGGCTTCTCTCTCAAAACAGAAGGAAGAGAAGTGGTGTGCAAGTCCCTGGCATTGAAAGAAGAAAGAATGCTGCTCGAGTGTCCTTTGGTTTGTAGCACATGTCATGAGATGGAGCATTTGGTATGATGGGGCCTTGAGGATCCATATTCCCAAGCATTAGAAAGAATGTTGGCACGTACAAGTATCCGATATAAGCAGACAGGAGGTGTTATGTAGAGTGAGTGGAGGTTAATGTATGGATCTCTGGTGTGAACAAATCAGTATTAAAATGTTAAATGAAAGGGTATAATATGTTCAGATGTCTGTTAAAAGTTGAAATTCAGCCATTTGGTGAAATGAACCTTTTCTACATTCAGTTAAATTACCACTGTGATGAATGTGACTTAAATTGTACATAAATTTATGGCTTTTCAGGGTAAACTTAAGGGTAAAAACCATAATCTGCTTCACAAAAATCAGTGAAAAATTAAAGAAGTAGTTAAGAATTTTGTGTACGTTTTCAGTCCTTAATTCAAATTCAGGTAAAGTGGAAGTAGTTTGCTGGACCCAAGCAATGCAATTGTTAAGCTGGCATTCCTTCCAAGTTGCTCCATGTTACAGAATGGCTATATATATAGTCAGCAAGTAATATTTTTGCAGGGAAAATGTCCACTGGAATCAGTGGATTTTTCAGTTAGTCTACAGATACAGGGTAAGGCCTTGACACCTTTGAGGTATTTGGATATCTGTGCATAAACTTTGAGCTCTCCAGAGTTTCAGGTCAGATATTCACCTCATACATTTGGTACTCACTGAACTGCTTCTGGAAGGAATGAGGGAGAGGTCGTCACATAGCCAGCAATGTTCATTACTTTTTTTAAACACAATTCACATCTTGCAAGAACTATACGTTTTATACTTAAAATGCTATTAATTTATGGCACCCCAAATGTTTAATCCCCAAAGTGCAGTGATGATGCATGCTTTAATTCCAAGTTGTTAGAAATGTATAAGTTGAGGCAGTATGAATTTAAATTGAAGTTCAAATGATTTAAAAGCTTAGGTATGCCTGTGCTGCTGTCATGGACATACCTGAGCTGGTTTAAAGCTAGTCCATTGGGGAGCTCTGGCAGTGTGGACCTTGTAGCTGTCTGGGAAAACATGCACAAAAAGCCAGGTAAATACTTGAGTGGGTAGGCTGGCCTGAACTCAAAGGCTAGACTACTACCAGTGCCTAATTTAAAGCTTGCCTGGTTACATTTACACAGCATTGTAGTCACATCAGTTGTGACTATAGTATAGACATATCCTTCTGTGATTTCTGTGACTCAGCCTTGTCTTCTGCCAGATGATTCTCATGCTGTTCTGGGAGTTGTGTGGGTAGTGTCAATTCCATGGTCCCTGGGAAAGGCCTTTGCAGGTATTAAAAAACTCATGGCACAACACAGGATACACTTTTATTGCATATTTTATCCCATATTGAAGCAGTGGACTCTGATCTCAGGCACGTGAGCATCTGGTGAGTCAACCTGAGTATTTGCATAATTGGGACCTTATTGCTTGCTTGGAGAAAGGGCAGGGCAATGGTGAGAAGCCAGGCTTCCCAGCTCTGTCACACAGGTGTGGACAAGAGGAAACCACTAGAGGAGCTTGGGCAGAGCGGGTGTTGAGGTGCATGGGGCCTAGGGAAGAGGCAAATGTGTGAACCCCTCCCTGCCTCTCTCCTGCCCACACGTGGATGACAAACCCTGCTGCCTGACCTGGCCCAGGTTCCTCCCCCTGCCTACCCCTTCCTGTGGCCTGAGGACCAAGAAAATGACTGTAGTTCCTCACCCCTGACATGACTTCACATTTTCTGCAGAAACAAATTTCAAACACCACAACACAATATTCTTTTGTGTTCACTGCCTCGCATAAGGAAAGGATGGACAGCTGCTCTTTCTAGTGGAAACCACTGAGTCGCACATGACTGCTTCTAATAAAAATCAGCTCTCTGAGGGTCAGCCCTCAAGTCCACAGCAGCAATCAAAATTACAGAGGCAACGTGTGAGGACTGGAGTGTGTGTGTGTTGGGTTTCTTGTTATATGTTGATATTTTTGAGAATATGCATGATTTTGTTGCAGGTGCAATTGCTACTGAAGGCTGTTGAGCTTGAATTTAATTATTTGAAATGTAAAAAGATCGTTGTATTAAGTAGTGATGTCCAAGATATAGTTGAGGGACATAGCAGGAAGAATAATAATTTTAGGAGCAATAGCCAGTAGGTATATGTGAAGATTGTTGGGTCTGGAGACCAAATCCTCATCAAATTGATGCTGATGTGAACTCAATGAGAGGTGTGGATGATATCATAATTAAGAACACAGTCTCAGTGTGTAGGTACCCTGTCTCTTGATACTGTTCTTGAGCTTTGTTACTATAATGATGTTTTCCTCAGTACCTGGGCTGGAATTTTTTCTCAGAATGCAGAACAGGAAACACAAAGATGACATGATTTGCTCATACAAAAATATATGCAGTCAGCAGTTTGGTTATAAAAGTTCTGTTGCTTTTAGTCTTTGTCCACTGTTCCTTCCCAACAGAAAGCAATGGGAAACACATGGATAAGAAATTAGTTACTCTGTTGACTTTCACTGTATAAAGATTTGTTCTGCATTCCAAAATATGCTCTGAAAGTCTTGAATTGATGGGAAGTGAAGAAAAGTATTTCTGCTCTTTGCTGTTCTCAAAAAATCTTGCAATACATGAGTCAGAAAGTTGAATTGTTAACAGATCAAAGTTGACTTTGCTGTGCAAAAAGTAATTTAGAGGTGTCTATTTATGTCTGTTGAGGTCCATATCTCTTGACTTTGCTCAGTTAGTCAGCTCAATGGAGTAACGCAAGGTTACTCCTAGGGGAAAACCAGATCTTGGATCTTCCAGGACACAGTTAAGGCTATCTAAATATTGTAGGCTATAGTTAAGGCTGCTAGACCTTCAGTTATTATTTATTTGCTTGACTGATGAGAAAATAGATAAATGTTAAGATACTTCATTGAGTTTGGGTTTTTTTTCATTAATTTATTTACCCATTTTGTCATGTTTAATGATGCATGGCTTCAGCTTTATATAACTTGAGTAGGACACAGATTGACCTTTGGAGGTCTCCTATCCAGAGATCACAGGTTATGTGTCCTACAAGAATGTAGGAACAACTTTGGGTCTAATTAGGGTGATTGAGAATTGTCTTAAAATATGGGAGACGCTAACACCCATGTTTGCCTGTTTGTTCCTCCTTTTACATTTGAGGAGTTTGCTTCTGTAGTTTAGGATGTACCATCAAGAAGTAAAGTGTCCAATTCATGTTCTGATGTAACTCCATTGACTTACTGGAATTTCCACAGTCACAAATGACTCATAATGCTCAATATTCAAAAACAAACTTGAAAAGCATGCAATTTTGGGAAACAATGTTTGGTTTTGGTTTCTTTCTTGTTGTTTCCTTGCAAAGCTGGTATCGTATGAAAAATGTGTACTAGCAGAATTTGAAAAGTTAATGTAGAACTGATAAATGTTGTCTTTCTTTTACTCTAATGTCACTGAATACTTACTGAGAAGTTAGCACATTTCTTCCCTGAATTGTGAGGTCCTGATGTGACTATCAGACAAAATGTAGAATGTAATTCATTTAACTGAAGAATATCCTGAAATTGGTGGGATATTTGTCCCTTCTCTTGCTGTTTGAAAAACCTTTGCAGACTGACCAGCTGCCATCTTTATCCAATTTTTGTGTGTTAAAAATATCACTATATAAAATAAGTATTTCAGTAAAGGCTGTGACAGCCTGGAGAAGAAATGGTGCCAGGAGCAGCATCTCCTGAGCACCTAGTGAGATTACTGAGAAGGTGAAGCTGAAGCTGAGGAGCACAGTGTGATAATGGGAGACAGTAGTCCTAAAAGTGAGAGAATGGGGGAGGGGAATTCTAGCCAAAACAAGAAAAAACATTTTGCCATGAAGTTTTGGAACAGGTTGCCCAGAGAAGCTTAAATGTTTTCAGAAGGTTTCCATGATTTGACTGGACAAAGCGCATTCTGAACTCAGAGCTGAACCTACTCTGAACAGGAGATTGGAATAAATGACCTCCTGAGGTCCCTGCCAACCTGACCAACAGAGATTCTGTGATTCAGCATTAATTACCACTTTTAGGGGAAGATAAGGATCATTATGTGCTTTAAAATCCAGGTGAGCTTCTAGCTATAAAACGTTGTATGTGTTAAATAGAAAACCTGAATGGGAACAAATTGCAAGTTAAAATTACCGTAATGTAGACATTAGCAACAAAGTAGAGGAATGGCCAGTGGCTACCAACTTACATACCTATATATAGTCCTATATGGTCCAGCAAGAATGGTATCTGCTGGGTAAAAATGGAGACCAGGTGCTATTCTCTATTTTAACCAGCAATGCTATCCATTTTTATTTTTTTCATTTACTGTGTATTCTAAGTATTAAAGGCAAAAAACCCCCCAAAACAGTTGGGAAAACATGTAATTTCAAAAATATTTTTTTGTATATCAGAATGTCAATTTTTTTTTAAAAAACTGTGTTTTCATGATACTTCCAAATTATTTTTGTAAAGCAATGATATTTACCATTTCAGTGCATAAAAAAAAAAATAAATTAATGTTCTGGGTAATATCAGCTACAGCATGAAATACAGACCTCTTCTATAAAATTTAATTTTTTCCCTTCTACACAGATACCTAATAATACCATTATTGATTCACCTACTGTAATGAAAAGTGGTTTTACAGAGAATTTTAAGTATATACCTAGCAATGCAGTTTCTGCAGTAAGGAAAATACATCTTTCTATCTCCAAAGCAAGATTCTATACTCGTAAATTAATGAGAGCAAACACCTGTTAGATGAGTATTGCTTTGACCACCTGTGCCTTACACTTCCAACTACAATATGAAGACTAGATGAAATTTCACTTATACAATATGGACAAATACTTTGAGACAGTACACCCAGCAGAAACTTGAGATGAGGATTATCTTGTAGGTCTGGTTTTTCATCCTAGCTAGGGTGTGTTACCTTAATAAGTAAGCCAAATAATTACTTATTTACAGATTCAGCAAATGGTAAGGTCACACTGGCATTTCTGAGCAAAGAACCACACTGAACTGATCGGTTAAAGTGGCCTGAATTTCTTTGAAATCCTCCAACAGTAGTTATAATTCAAAAAAAGCCTATGGGATTGTAAATGAAAAGGTATTGGGATAGAAGTGGATGTGGCATTCAGAACATCCAAAGTCATGGGTTGTTACTGGGTATCCTGTCTACAGCTCAGTTTATTTTTCAGCATTTCATTAAGAAATAGGGAGTGACCTTTAAATGACATGAAAGTAAAGAAAATATTTCACAATATGTGCAAGTCTTCCAATTGTGCTCATTGTTTTTTCAGTACAATACAAAAAGGATTTGTACAGTATGTTTTGCCAAACACCTTCAAAATTTTTCAGGAATCAGACAAAACTATGACCAGAAAAACATTTTCCAGTCAAAGCTTTAAGGAAAAGCTCACCATTTCTGTTCCTTAATCTACATCACTTCATGCTAGTATTATATTTTCAAAAATGATCAGGTTCTTTTTAAGTCTTCAGGTTTTCAATGTGCATCTTGAGACACTTTTGAAGAAATCAGGTTGTCAAAAAGTGAGTCTCATGATTTAACCCCAGCTGGCAACTAAGAACTACACAGCTACTTGCTCTGCCCCTGCCCCCAGTGTGATGGGGAGGAGAATCAGTCTAAAAAGGTAAAACCCGTGGGTTGACAGGAATAAAATAAAGTATAATAATAATAATATTATAATTGTAATTAAGAGGGAAGCAACAAAAAGAAGAGAGTGCAAAACCCAAGAAACACAAGTGATGCACAATACAATGGCTCATCACCCACTGACAAATGCCAAGCCCATCCCTGGCCAACCCTCTCCCAGTTTATATACTGAGTGTAACATTTATGGTATGGAATATCCCTTTGGCCAGTTCAGGTCAGCTGTCCTGGCCATGCTCCCTCCTCACTGGCAGAGTATGGAAGACTGGAAAGTCATTGACTTAGAGTGAGCACTGCCCAGCAAAAACTAAAGCATCTCTGTTATCAACATTATTCTCATACTAAATCCAAAACACAACCCTGTACCAGCTATTAGGAAGGAAATTCACTCTATCCCAGCCAAAACCAGGACAGTAGGGGAGTCAGTATATCATAAAAATTGTCCTCTGCTGGTATTTCTCAAGACAAACTGGGCTATTTTTTATTTGATTGTTTCTTTTGTGGGGTTTTGTGTATGGATTTTTATTTTATTGCTGGTGACTGAAGGAGGAAATCGAATTGAAATGTCTGTGTGTATATCTATGCACCACAAGCACTGGAGTCATGACCACCTACTTGCCTTCTCAGTGCTGGATCATTTACTATCCCTCTTTATATTTACATAAACTCTGTCTTTTAAATACACAAATGCAATGGAGCTGTGTCTGACCTCTTCTACATGCTTTGGGAAAACTTTACTTCCTTAGGTGAACTAACTGTACCTTTATTTTGAATGGTGTTGGAGATTATTTCAAGCATAGCACTGGACTTGTAGTTTGTGAAGAGTATCTAAAAGGCCTTTGTTTACTTTAAAGCTGTGTATGGGTTAAAAGCTCTGATATCAGTATAATTGACATTTGAGGAGCTGTGAGATATAAAACTGGGGTAGCAGGTAATGCAGGGAAGGTGAAACAAAGCTTCTGTTCACAAAATCCACTTGCCTATATTGCCAGGTGATGTTAATTAAATCTAACTTCTAGTCCTAAATGACTGTCCCTGATATTTCTGTCTTATTGAGCTCTCTCCTTGTTTCCCTAAAGAAGCACCAGCATCTGTACTGGTTGTAAAAGGAGCATTTGTAGCAGTTGTCAAGAAAGGCAAGATTACAATGGACACTAGTTTAAATTAAAACCAATTGGACATTTTACATGTCTGGGATGCAGGGAATTTCCATTTCAGCTTTTCTTCAGTCATTTTCTTCAGACTTTGGTGTTAGCATCACATACTTGCTAAGGGAATTTCTCTTTGCTGCAGCTCTGTGAAATAGGGAAGCATGATCATCATTTCAGCCATAGAAAACAGGTAGTGTGAGCAGGGAAGGGTGAAAACTAGCATCTAAATCAGTAGATTCTTTGCTAAATGTTCAAATGCCTACCTCAGTTTGGAATTATAGACTTAGGCTTTGGTGTTTCAAGAGGTGAAGAGTGAACCTAGCTTTCTTGAAAACATCAGCAAAGCAGTGAACCATCCTTCTCCTTCTTACATGGAGGTGTCCACTTGAAATTCAGCTGTATTTGGTGGAGCAACAGATGGGCTCTGAGGACAGTGGACTTTTCCTTAGTAATTTGCAGAATTATGAACATGATGGTGAAAAAGCCAAATACATTTACAGCTTGGCTTTTTCCCTACCATATGATAAAGAAATATTCATGAGTGATGGAAAAATGCCTGAGGCTGTGAGCATACCACCCTGGTTAGGTAACATTGCTCAGAGTTTGCTCTGGGCAAGCTGGTGATTTTTGAACCATGCTTAGCCAGCCACCACTGCAGGTCTTGGGCACGGTGACATGACAGCTGACTAGCTCTGCTGTTTGGGCTAGTTAGCTGGGGGGCATGGCCACACTGACACCCTGGGCCTAGAGTGAAATTCTGGCAGTGTGCTTGGCTTCTGTGCACATCATTGTCCTGAATAGGCCAGACAAATGCAATGAACCTTCAGTCCTGTTTCCAAGTTGCTATTACCCTTTCAATATTTTTAATGATTGTCCTATGACTAGTTTCACCCAATTGTCCCCAGATGCTTCAGCCAAGTTCAGTCCCCTGTGGACCTTAGGGCAGGCACACAGCCTCCCAGACCTAGAGAGAGGTGTGAAGGGTACCTTTTTCTCCCAGCACTTAGGCACCAAATGCTCTCTACATCAGATTTACACAGAAGGGTGTTATGTCCCTCTTGACACCCTTGCCCTCACTTCTGCAGAGGCTGGTTATGTAACTTTGTGAAGCTGAATTCCAGTATCTATAGTAACATTTAAACAATAATAAAACAGTTACCCAAACAGGAAAAAGTTACTGAAAACTATCCAGAAATTAGATCTTAACTCTTGTGGGTCGCACAGGCAGCAAAGCATGGGTTGTTGGATCTATAAAACTGTAGATGAAATCCTTATCCCTACTATGTCCTTTCACACTGTACAAGAGAGTTGGAAGAGAGGAAGAGATTTTAGAGAGGAGACAATTGACCTGACACAGGAACAGGCACAGCTGGGTGTGGCCACTTTCCAAAGATCCAAAGATGCTTTCAGGAGCTTGGTAAGAGGGTTTCATGAGGGGTGGGTGTGGGAAGAGCCACGGGAATGTTAAAATAGCTGCATTTCAAAGCAGCAGTGGGAGAGCACTGCTGCTCACCTGCCAGCTGAAGAGTCTGTCTGGGATGTCCACATTATATGGGACTAAGAACAAGATTATGAGAACATGAAGATGGTTTTTCAGTTTACTCTCCTCTACACTGAGGGCATGCTCTCCTCAGACTTTGTTGGATCCCTTAAGAACAGCAAAACTACTGTTATGGTGAGAACCTCTCAAAATAACTGCTTTGGGAAAACCTTCTGGTGAGGCATGGCAAAAGCAGATCCACATCAGTGAGAAATTCTACCTTTCAGAAACAGTTATTTAGAGATACCATCATAAAAACCTGCTGTAGCAATTCTGAAGCTTAATTAATTTAAATAAGTATTTGTTAATAAATAATTCACAAATAAAATAATTTATAAATAAATAAATATGCTGTATTTATTTCTGCAGGCATCAAATCTGCCCTGTTATCTCTTCAAAGCATACAATATCCAAAGCCTTCCTTTGGCCTCTTCCATTGTGCTTGTTGCCATCTCTCTTCTTTATGAAGCCTTTGCTCAGACAGCATCTGGAGAGGCCAATATTGTGCATACACTTCTAATAAAAGGCCTGGACAAACTGCTACTAGTCAGCCAGGTATTCAATGAATAGTTGGAAAATCAGAATTTGGGGTTTGTAGAGCCTATAGTTTTGTACAGAATATATGTATTTTTCTTGGATAACAATAATGACTCTCATTTCTAATGCAATTTTCAACCTTTTTCTGTTTGTTCTTCTATGTTTGAATACTTGACTTTTTCAAAAGAAATGTGATATAATTATAGCATTATATTCCAGCACAAGTTTCATCTCTCTTTGAGTGTGCTTATGGCAAATAATTATACATTCAGAATACAGAAGTCTCAAATCAGAATTTTTACTACTTTGGTTTCAGAGATGATAATAAAACATGTCAGTTATTTAAGATGTAATGTGAAAATAGAAAAGATGCTTCAATTTAAGGGTCAAGCTTTAAAGAAATACTATTTTAAAAAATATGACGAGTAAGGTAACATTCATTTTCAAAAACAGTGGAATTCTATTACTTTAGAGAAATAATTATATAAGTCAAAATACAAATTAACTTCCTGCAAAATCTGAAATCTCTAAACTCTCAACTCTTCCAAGGAAAATAGTTGCAAACAACAGTCCTTTGGGGCTGGAAGTTCTCAGAAATAAGCAGTTTAGAAAGTTAGAACTTCATATATGGGCATCCTCAACTTAGAGAAGTCCTCAGTGACACGCTTTTTCCACAGTTCTCCAGAAACCAATACTTACTCTGTTAACAAACTAGCTTTTAGTTACATGACTAATTAATAAAAAGGTCATCAATCCATTTAAACCTTTTTAAGCTGTTATGATCAGGGCTGGGGAAGAGATCTAAAGGTGAATGGAAAAAGGATCAGATGTGGAATATTTGACCACAAAGATCATAAATCTGTCTTGAGGTGTATAAAACTCCAAAACTAACAATAGTGATCTTGGCAGATATTAATGAAGAATTGGGAGGATCAGAAATTCTAGAGTGGAAAATCAACATACACACCCACTCGACAAAATTAATCCATGTGTTAACAGCCAGCAACAGCCCATTTTATGCATAAATCCTATTTAAATCCTCACACTGGAGTAGAAGTTTAGGAGAAATTTCAAAGACATACTCAATAAGAGAGAATTTCAGTCTTCATGAAGTCTTCTAGATTGTACAATATATGTGTCTAACCTAATACACTGCATATATTTCTGGCATAATAACTAGCAATGTGTAAACTTAAAATGCTGGCTGTAAAGATTAGGTAGAATTGGAACCCAAGCAAAGAAATATAAGATATAAAGAGTAAATCATGAAGTCTCTCTTTTAAGTATTGGTCAACAGTAATGGAGTATTTAGTTCAGGCACAGGGCTTTATATATCAAAACCAATGTATGAACAGTGGTCCAGATTCTAAATGTCAGTATTGTCAATAGTTCCAAGGAAATGCAAGAGGCTGCTGTGGTCGGGTTGCTCTTCACTAAGCTATACATACAACAGAGTCAGCTATGTTATTACTTCCTACAGTTTACAGATGAAATAGAATGATGGGGTAAGAACCGAATATTTGCATCTTTTTATATTAGTAAACATCTTTGATGTTAGTAAATATCTCAACAAATCTAAGAGAATCAATCTTGCAATCTTAAGGAATCAAATAAGTAATATTATGTAGCTATGTAGACAGGCATTAGTAAGGCAAACTGGTGTTACAGTTTTTTCACTTTAATTTTAAATAGAGATATATCATACAGGTGGGGAGCCTAATGAAGAAGAACATGCCCAGATTTTACTTTCTTTCCTTAAAGATCCTGATCAAAGAAAGTCTAAGCCAGTAGGTTCACCAACAAGCTATTGAGTCTTTACAAAGTGAATTTCCCTTGAGTGGTTGCCACTGTTTTAAGACTTGCAGTAAGCATTGCTTCATTGTCGCTGTGTAGCTGAGCAAGAATCGTTTGCTTTAAGAGACACTACATCAGCTTTGTATTTCCTTTGTGACATCTTCTCCTCAAATGGTGAACTATTAATTGGGCTGATTTGCAGGACTGGTGAGAATTCAACATTTGAAAGCATGGTAAAATCTGGTTACCTATCACCACCCAGTCTTCTCAGGCCAAGCTGATTTCTTTCCAAATACACCCCACCCCTGCATTTATTTGTCTTTGAAGGTTTTTCTGTGGTGTTGGGGTTTTTTGTTTGTTTTTCTTTCCTTTATAATTTCAATTATTGCTTGAACTTCTGTCAGTTTTACAGACTAGAGCTCCTGTTTTTGTACAGATAGAACACATCAAACCAGAGCTTTTTTCTGTCTTAAGAACAGCTCACATATCTCAGTGGATAGGAGAACATGAAATGCACAAAAGATGAGTGAAAGAAGTACAGTGGAAATAATTCAGACACAGATAATCTGCCTCCTTTCTTTCAGCCAAATCTTCAGTTTTTAATTCTGAAATAGACACAAATCTTGAAGAAACATTGATTCAGTGAATACAGACTAAATTCCACATTCTCTTCAGCTGCGTTGCACCCAGAAGTTATTTTCTCCCGCATATTTAACAGTACCTGGGTGTGCCTGGTGATAACTGTAATTGAGACAAAGCAAAGCCGCGCAGGTCCCTTTTTATGCCAGTGGCTGGCACACTGAGGAACCTTGAAAACTCTCTTGTTTCTCATACAGGGTATCTGGAATTCCTGCCATCTATGTGCAATGAATTCAGACTGAGATCTTAATACTGGCTTTCTTCAATCGAGTTTTGTTATGCACTTGGCATGCTTTCACACCCGAACCTCCCATCTGCAGCCTGCACCTGCGTTGCTCAATATTTAACTCAAAGATCTCTGAACTTCCTGGACCATTAAGGTGTCTTTTGGTTTGTGGCTTGCTGGTGTGGCTGTTGCTCACCATAAGAAGGGGGTTCAAATGCAGTAAACAGTGTAGTTTCCCAGTTTCCTCAGTTTTGTTTCTGTTCACTGAAAAGAGCTCCTTTCTGGCATGCTGCAGCTTTTCCTTAGCATGAAGCTTGGGGCATGAAGAGCAGAGTATAGCATTTACAACCTGAAATTAAAATGCTATTGCTTTGCATTCTTACATTTTCTCTTTCTGCACAGTAGCAGAGTGAATGCAGGGTGTACTGCTATCTTTACCACAAACAAACCCACTGTTTTCTGCTCTCAGCTACTGAACTGTTTGAAAAACAGCAATTCCTTCTTTGTCTTATGACTGTTTCTGATAAGCTGGCAATAAAAATTCAAGACTCCCATGCAGCCTTTTTTATGACAGAGCTGAGCTGCTACATGACATACCCTCCCCACCCAGTGGGATATTCAGCAGCTCAGTGGATAGAGACACGGTGGGTATTTGTCCAGTGATCTTGCAACTACATTGCACCACAAATTATTCACCCTGGCTTTATAGCCATAGCTCTCCCTTCCTGACCTTGTCAGTAAGCGGAGTCCAGCTTGATAAAGTGAAAAATATCTCTGGGGTTCCTCTTTAGGTGCATGCAAATTTCTGGTGAGCTGTATACCTTATTAGTAAGAACAAATACTTAAGTAACAAGTGTTAGCTCCTAAGAATTTTAAAATTGTGTACAAACATTTCTGGGTACTCTCAAATTTGTCTAAGTATATATGTTATTACAGATACACATATAGTGGCTTGGATAACCTATGAACTTCAAGATTTATTGGCCTTTTATGTATGGAAGGTGACATAGTACCTGTGAAGACTCGAGGTCTGCTCTACACTAGACAATATGTTTGGAGCTCGCAAGCCTTCCACAGTTATGATCAGAGGAAAGATTGCTTTTGCTCATATCCCTTCCTTCCTGGGAAACAAACAAACAAACACTTTTCTGATACAGCTGTCTCCACTGGAATTTTACTGAATCCAGAGTAGTGAAGTATCATTTAGAACTGCTCTGGATGTGGCACTTTACTGCTTTCTTCAAGCTATCTGGAAGGGATTAGTGGGCATGGAGTGGCCTTCCAGTTCCCGAGAATTCTTTGTGTGTGACCATTTTTTTGTTGTTGTTCAAAGGCAAGGCACTACAAGCAATTAATAACCCATATAAAACTGCTGTTGAGATGTCTGCCGACAAGAAGTAGAAGGATGTTTGTTGAAATGGCATGGTTTAATGGTCTTAGCACAGGATTGTGATGGAGGATCTCCTGACTTCATCTTGTGACTTTGGCAGTGATTGCCAGTCTGTCTTTTGACAGATCATATATTCTCTACTTACCTTCTCTGAAATAGGTTAAAAAGTTTTTTCTTAGCCTTTAAGAGCCAGAAATAATTAGTTTCTGTTTATAAAATACTGTCAAGACATAAACCATCAATCATCAGTCTCATCTACCTTTAGTTTTCTGAGTATTAGGTATCCTACACATGCTCTGCATTCAGTGGAGAGAGACCTCTCCAGAGGGTGACACCTCCTCATGTTGTCTGCATGAGAATTTTTTTTTTTTTTCCCCTGAAAGGAATTTCCCCTTTGCAGTCATTATAGAGAGAATCTAAATGATTGACTGAGGCTGACTCATAGATGGCTAAGGTGAAGTGAAATGTATCCTATCCTAGACACTGCAGTTAAGGTTGTTTATACACTGTGCAAGAGACAGAGTTTGCACTTCCCATCTCTGGTGTCTGAAAGCAAAAGACCTGCTTGAATGAGAGTGATTAGTGCTTCATGAGGAAATACCCGAAAAAGAAACAGTCTAACCCAAATTAGAAACAACTTAAGGAAAATCTTCCAGCAAAGCTGAGTTGTTTCAATGAATTAGGGGGAACAGGCTCCAGGGCTGCTTGGAGCCTTAGGAGCAGAACAGGGACACAGGATCACGAAGTGTTTCAAAAACTCCGGTTAGAGAAGAGAAGATACAAGGAAAGAAAAATAGCAATTATAGATATTATCATTGTTATGGAGCAAGGCCAGTGCAATAGCCCAACTGCAAGCACACTACATTATTGGGAAGCTGAGGCAAGGGAGCGAGTCTTAGGCCATCCGTCTGAGTGGACCAGTAGAGACACAGTGCTCAGAAGTGATCTCAACTGCAGGAGGCAGAGTGCCAGCCACATTACGAACACAGACTCCTTTGCCAGCTGATCTTTTTGGCATGGTTGGTGTCAGCAAAGCAAAACACAGCTTAATGAGATTGCAGGAAGAATGGCAGGTGATGGCTGTATGTGGGCAAAACTTCATTTCAGTACAAAGCTGCAGTTTTCAACATCGTGTGTGGTGACAAAGTTGAAGATAGACTGGAAAGCAACCCCTGGGTGGGACCACCCCATCCATCCAGAAAGATGGTCTTTGATGAAAACAGGCTGAAGTCAAAGAGCCAGGCTTGGAACACTCCAGGATTCACAGCTCATGTTAACAAACTGTCCTCTTGCTGAGAGCCAGATTTCCAAATCCTGGCTGCTTCAACATTGCTAGTCCCTCCCACAGTCCCCTGGGTTTAGTGCATGTTTCATGCAGGGTTTCCAGCTCTCTGAGTGCTTGTGCTCAATGTGTGGCAGTTTGCAGCAGGGATGTGGCAGTTTGCAGCAGGGATGTGTCACTGGGCAGCACTTGGCAGAGGGGCCTGGGAAGGGATGAGGCAGCAACAGCATGGACTTGGGTAACCTATGGACTTGAAGGTGCCTTCAGCAGTGACTACCACTGGCTGAACACCTGTAGCCACAGCAAGCCAGAATGATTTCAGGAAAAAAGTAAACATGAGGAAGCATTGCCTGAGAGCTCTTGATTTAACTTGAGTTTGAGGTGGTAGGGCCAGTCTTCTATGGATGGCTGAACCCCAGAAAACCTGTGGTTTATACCATACCTATAGGATTAATACCTATTAGGTAGGATAATACAATTCAAAAGGACATTTTGGATCATCTGTGTCTCTCCTGTTGCAGACAATTGTATCATACAATCCCTTTCACAAGTTAATTGTGTCTCTCTGTAAACCCAGTTAGATTTCTATTTCCACTTTTCTTATTGTCTGTTTCAGAACCCTATTTCTTTGCTGGTTAAAAATCTAAATTACGGTGAAAATGTCATAATTCAAATTTCCATCAAGTATCAGCATTTTCCAATAGCTGAAAAAATTATTTTAGCTTCCTGGTGTTAATGCTGTATCCCTATTTCACTAATAACCTTCATTTCCCTAGGTTAAATAAAGGAGCCTATTGTGTTCTGTATGGTAGCTTATCCATTCTTTGGGTCATGACAGTCAACTGCACTGCTTTTGCATCCTGAATTTGTCCCTTCTGAACAATGGGTGACCAGAAGTGTATACAAAATATTTCAGAAGTAGGTGGAGGAATGCACTGCACATTGTCATGGATATTGTTCCATTTCTAATGGAAACATTTTGTTGAAATATCCCAGGCCCACATTACTTAGTTCATCATTACAATTGGGTCTGATCCTGTGGTCTTGGTATCATCAGTTTTCTCTTCTGTGTTTCCAGGTAATAACCTCCACCATGCTGCAGAAATTCATGTTTCTAATCCCTAAACACAGGAATTAATGTTACATTACATTTATGTTAACCTACAGAAACATTTTGTTCAGTGCTGGATTTGTAAAGCATTTAATGAATTGTCCCTGATTTATATCAATGCAGATAGGTAGTTAATTCATTATTATTTTTATTTCACATAAAACAGAAAAAATTGGATGTGCTCAGAGTGTGTGTTGCCTAATTTATGAGAGCATTAGCATTTGGGTGGGTTAAAAAATATATATTAGTAGTAATATTGGATACTAATAGGATACCTTTAGTTTAGATTTCTAAATCCTTGTCCCAGTTGTGTACAATTTTACTAAATTTAATTCAGTTTCACAGTTGTCCCTTTGCAGAAAGAAGAATGTATGTACTGCGTCTGTCATTCCAAACACATTGACTAACTTTTCCCCAGATAAAAACATACTTTCTTAGTGCAAGATAACTGAGCAGTCAGAGAGTTTAACCAAAGTTAGCTTAATTAATACACCTTTGCAATTCAAGTATGACAAGCTTGCAGAAAACTGGATGAGCCGAAGTTCTCCAGCCTAGAGATGTGGAAAGGCCAAACACTACTTTTGGTAGAGAGGATATTATGCCAAGCTGTACAAAAAATGGCTTTATGCTCTTGGTATCACCAATATTTCTGCTGTTTATTCTACAAAAAAGTCCTCCATTTTAGAATAATTATAGGAGGGTAAAGTTCAAGGATAGCATTTTGTTTTAAGAGTGTGTTTTCCTGCCCTTGAAATGCTTGTTTTCTCAACTCTGTAGTTGCACTACTGGCATTATTTTTCTTGACATCTCTGTGTATACTTTGCATACAGAACATTCATGAAGATGCAAAATTATTACATACAGTGCAAGAAAGGCTTATTCATTGTCTTTTTATTACTGTCAGTTCTTGAGAAATGGAAAACAGTGCTTGCTTTCTTTTCATTCTTTTTAATTTTTTTGCTCTATTTCAAGCCTACAGAGATGGGGCCTTTGGGAACTATGGCATTGTTTTTCCTACTTTGAGGAAAATGTAACTGTCATCCAGCAGTGCCTTATCTGCCACATTTCTCTGCTTGAAGCAATTTTTTGTAGAAGTACTTGTTTGTAAGTGCAGAGGATCTTTGACTACTATGTGCCCTCTGGCTTTAATAGTTATTCCTAAGAATCTGACTAATCATACTTCTTTAAAAATAAAATCTGGCAGGTTATCTTGGTGCTAGGACTGTTTGAAAAACAAGATAAAAAGCTTTATAAAAAGCAATATTAACCCGGCCAAACAATGCCATAGTCTCCAGAAACATTTCATGCTCCAGGTGAGTTTGATGTTCACAAGAGAAAAACAAGCCTATGGGTAAATAAGGAACTTAGGTGTTTTTTTTTCCCAGCTTTCAGTGCAGCAGATGGCCAAAACCATGATCCTGATGTCCCTCGTGTCACACCATGTCTTTCCTTAGGCTCCAGTGGACATTGGGTTTTGTTTTTATCTTCTTGACGTCTTTGGGATCTGTTGTATGCAAATACTAATTGTCTTTTTTTTTCTTTTTATTAGAAACTTTGATTCATTAATCTCTTTAAAGAACATTAAAAACCTGGTGTAAGGGTTGCTATAAAAATTGCTAAATGCTAATAATGGTTTGGATCTTCAAAGACAGGGAAATGAGGTAGGAACCCATAGAGAGCTCAGTCCACTAAAAGCCATGGGAAATTTAACTGTTAAAAATTGTTTTTAATTCTGGCAATCCTTGCCACTGTGTGCAGAGTACATATGTGAATTAAGCTATATCATGTATAGCAAGATAGCAGGTAAATCCATAAAGGTCAGCTGGTTCAGCTCTCAGGAGAATAAGGAAATTGTGGGTAAAATATGGCTACAACATTTGATAAAAATTGAAATCATTCTTCTGTTGGTAGATGTCTGATATGCCTTGCTGAAGAGGATCACAAAGAGTTTTTTTAAAGAGGAATTGGGATCAGAGGCAGAGAAAAAGCAGGGGATGACTTGCCAGCTAACCCCCTGCTGCTCTAAAAATACACATTTTTAAGTTAAAAATCAGAAGTAGGTTCCTTAAAGTTGAAATTTATATTGCAACTTGAAAAGAAATAACAAAGAATGAGATTTATTTTATTTTCTAGAGTAGTGACACATCCAGTTTCTCCAGCCTTGAGCTAACTTGTCCTAATTTTGCAGGAAAACCTTGGTGCCCATAGCTGAAAGTATCACTCCATGCCTTAAGACAAATTGTAAGCAATCCACAAGCCTGGAAGCTAATCTGTGGGGATGAAGCCTGGTGTTCCTGTGAAACCTTAAGGTCAGAGCCTAAGAAAAAGAATAATGACAGAAGTGCCTACAGGATAAGAACATAATTTTGTCAAGAGTAGCAAAAGAAACTATAATGTTCAACCCCAAAATTAATTTGAATAGCAGACATTATTATTGAACAATTGTACAGAGTTCAAAGCAAAGTTGTCTCTGCATTTACCCTCCCCTTTTTATGATTCACTTGAAATTTATTTTCTGTTTAAATGAACTTGCTTACTTCCCATAAATTCATTCCTCTTTCTATAAGTAGATTCATGAAGCAGAATTTATGTCTTCATGTTACACAAACTCCACACCCTTTGTGTTTTATTGTACTGCCAGTAGTTTCATCTTGTTCAGATGTTTGCTTGCAAGGAGATATGGGGCTCTGGTTATGATAGTAGTTTATTACCTGTTTTATTGTTGCCATTTGGCCTATGATTTTAAAGGTAACATGAAATGTTTTCCTAAGAAAAGTTTAGCCTTGGACTTGTGTCCCCAGTCCTCCGAGATGCTGAACATCCTCCAACTCTTGTGTGAGCAGAGTACATTTACCATAATGCTGGGGCTGAGCCAAATGCTCAATGTCACACAAAAGGAAAAAAAAAAGAAAGGTTCACCTTAATTTATCTGTTTTCACATCTATCAAAGAATTATTAATGTTTTAACTTGGAATATACTTCCCAGCATTTGCTATGTGGGTAATGTCAAGTCACTGTGCAGTTCACTTTGTGAGCAGTTACCAACAAATCACTGTGTCTGAGGCATGGAATTAAAATTGCACTGTTGCAGTGCAGTGCTTCAGAGACCAGATTTCATTTCCTGGGCTATGCCATCAATTTGGGGAAACAATACTTTTAAAAAAATTGTGTATTTTGATCACAGGTCATGCCCAAAGTCTGCCTGCTCACCCTCAGGGGTGCAAGAGCCCAGCACAGCCTTGTCATTATAGCTCCTTGGTCCACTGGAATGATGTCGTGTAGGTAGATCTGATGAGCCAAAAGGTCCTAAAAACACATCCCAGAATGGTTAAAGAGCTGTCTAGGCAATATGGTGGTGCTGTACAAGCTATAGGCACCCTATGCCTGGTAATAGGGGTGTGTGGGATGAGAAGCAGGGAATATACCCCTGCTGGAGGCTGGTCTCTGGCTGAACCCCTCTCATCTCTACTCTCTTCTGCTTACCACTTTCATTTCTTTTTGTTCTGCAATTTTTTGCCCCATAATACAAGCAAGTTTTTCACCAGAGGGTGGCTGGGCACTGGAAGAGGCTCCTCAGGGAAGTGGTCACAGCACCAAGCCTGAAGGAGTTCAAGAAGCATTTGGATGATACTCTCAGGCACATGGTGTGACTCTTGGGGATGGTCCTGTGCAGGGCTAAGGGTTGGACTCAAGGACCCTTGTGTGTCCCTTCCAACTCGGCATATTCTGTGATTCTGTGACTCTTTCACCTTAAAAAACCTCCACCTTTGATCTCAATTGCTCCTGTAGCTACTGCTTCTGCTTTTTCCTTTTCATGAAGTTTTTAAACACTGCTAGGATTTCTTCTCAGTTTTGTGAGAGACTCTGTTCAGTCCAGTGTTCTGCTCCATACAAGTCTTAGCTGAATTTTAGAACTATCCTGCAACTGCAAATGTCTTTATCCCATCAGGTTTTTTTGGCACATAGGCTGGACTTTCTTTCCACCATAGCCCTACTCTTACCCCTGAGTGTTTCTGCAGCATGACCATCACTGCTCTGTGTGGGTCTCATGGAGTCTGTACTTGGTCCATGAGTGCCAAAGCTTTGCACAGAGTTGTGTGCAAAACAATACAGCAACAACTGCACCTGGGGCTGGATGCACAGTTTTCACACGTGCATGTGATAAATAGGTAAACAAAAACATGGATAATGGAAAAGGACAAAATCCACAATATGTTGAATTTTGCACGATAATTTTGCTGAACTTCTGCAATGTCACTGCCCTTATAAAGGCAGTGGCAAGGTGCTTTTTGCATGTCTCTTTGAGTGTATCTTTCTTGTTTGAATAATGACCTTTTTGGTTCTGTGCAGCACCTGGGGGAGTTACTTCCAGTGGTGAGTGCATGAGAGAGAACAACCACTAACACAGAGCATTTTCTGCTGAATTCAAAAGCCCATGTGGGTCTTGCTGACCAAGGAGACACTGTGCGAGGGGGTTTATACCTTTGGTCTTGCTGAGAATCAAAAAGGGTTGTTTCAGGTTTTTTTCTTACCAGCTTTTATATAACATCTCAGGCTGTGCTTGCACAGCAAGTGGTCACTTAGTGTGGCTACTGGTTTTTCCTTTGGTCTTTCTGATACAGAGCAAGCAAGGATTTGTGGTTTCATCCTTTATCAAGAATAGAAAAACGGAGACAGTAATATTCCACATGTGGCTCCATTTATGGAAATAACCTTCTTAGGGCTGATGAAAGAATTTTACCATTTCAGTTTAGAAGAAGCGACATTTAAACCAAGAGTTTAATTTTGATATAAAGGTCTTCAACCACTGAAGAGATGTCACTGGTACTAAGGTACTCCTGCTTGGGTCTGTTGCCCCAGACTCATGTCATGTCTACACCATATGTCAGTGTGTCAATTACCTAAAATACTAAATATGTGCTCACAGGGTGGAAGCAGTCAGGTGCCATCATTTCCAAGAGAAGTACCAGTCAGTTCCAGTCCCAGAGCTGCATCACTGGTTAGGATGAGAGTGTTTCCATTCCAGCAAGTCTACCTGAAACCCAAGATTTATTATAATACAGTCATTGCATGCTCACTTATCTCCCTAGCTTCCACTATAGAACTGGCAGAAGTGTGAACAGAACTATGCAATAGTGTCTCCTTCTTTCCCCTCTCAGTGTGTCTTTCGTCTCTTGGCGATCAGTTGGTCCCCTCGCTATTTTCATTCTGATTCCATCCTTGTGTTACTGTTACTCTAGGTGTCCTAATTTCTCCAGATTTTTCTGGTATCTGAACTTGAACTTCACCATAGAACTTCAGAATCAGCTGAACTTCCAAGGATTTGGACTTAAATGACATGAATTGGATAACTCATTTTCAGGAGAGTTGGGTCTGAATGGAGATTTTGGGTCTGGGCCTGAATTTGTGTTAGATCATAGTTTTGAATGTTTTGAAAAACCTACAAAGATTAAATTCAAGTCCAAAGTCCTAATCTCTGGATTTAAGTGCTCTTGTATCCAAGGTTCTAGTTTCCCATAGCAGATAAATATAAAACTTAGATCTATAGTTTTGCCTGTGGCTTATCTCATAGTTCTGTTTCACAACTCAAATTTACGTCCTTCTCCCAACACACATTCATAGTTCTTCTGCAAAGGTATCAGATCAGGTTTCAGCTCTTTAAACATTGATAGTGGGTGTGCTGCCTTGTTCTGTAAGTCATTGTGTTGGTCATGCTCACTGCTCTAAGCACTGGATCGTGTACTCAGGGTTGAGGTCCCTGGTACAGCAGCTGCAGGTCTGATTTTTCATGAGCCACACTCCTGAACAGCCAACAGTTAATACGAATTCTCCTATAAGCATCATTCGTGAGGTTTGGGGGCTGATTGATTCCCACCAAAGTAATGGAAAAAAGCTCCTCTGATTGATGTAGGATAAGAACTATCAATCTGGGTATCTCCTTGAAATGATGATCTCTCATTAAATAAGCAGCAAAATGCCTCATTAATTTTTCTGTAAATGAACAAGTCAGACCATTGGGAAAATATGTTGTCTAGAACAGGAAACCATGGCAGAAGAGTATGTATTTTCATGTCACAGCTGTCTGAGGATGCAATGTTCAACAGGTAAATTGCTACCATGGAGTACACCCTTGGGTCTGCAGTGGTAAGATGACAGACCTTGGGTCATGGCCTGTCTCTGGTGTGGAACTGACAGCAGTGACCTCTGAAGGAAAAAGAAATCAGGTGCTAGAGAGATGGGAAAGGGGAGAAATGAGGACCTAAAACTAGAAGGATATCCCAGCATCCTAATACGCTTGGCCATTTAGCCTAAGCCTCATTATGTGAATAAAACTCAAATCCTAAGTTTTGTGACTTATACAGAAAAATCTCTGGGGAACCAGACACTGATGAAGAGCATCGTAATCTTGCTGTATGCATAGCAGCCTCTGCTGAAACCTAAACCCTGGAGCTCCTGAAACATTTTTATTTGTTCATGATTGAAAATACACTGAGGATTAATTAACCTTTCTGTTTTCCCGCAAGATACCTGGAATTCTGCCACATTGTTCTCATTTAACATTTATCTACAGAAATATGAGAATTATGAGACTGCATTTTGGTTAAAAGAGCCAATTTGTCATGAGATAGTTTGATTTAGCAACCAAGAAACATCTTGAAGTTAACTAGAGACATATTTTATATGGATTGTCAATGTTATAACTGACTGATTTGACTCCATTTGAGTGCTAGGGAAAGGGTGCTCCTTAGTTGAGAGTGAGAGAGCTAGATTTCACCCTTGGTTGAGCTGGGAAATCCCAGGGATCAACAGCTCTAGAGAACATTTGTATTGAAAGAACTTAGCCAGCACCAGCTTACTCAAGGGCTACATGAAATTTCATGTGTATGTTCTTGAGCAGGCAGAGGTCACCAGCATTGAGGCCGTGCTGCTGAGAACGCAGCTGCGCTGGGCAGGGCACGTCTCCAGGATGGAGGATCACCGCCTCCCTAAGATTGTGCTCTATGGTGAGCTTGCCACCGGCTGCCACAAGAGAGGAGCCCCGAAGAGGAGATACAAGGACTCCCTCAAACAACACCACAGCCTTAGCCATATTGACCACCATCAATGGTCCGCTCTGGCCTCCAATCGGGAGGCATGGAGGCACACCATCTATAACGCTGCTGCTTCCTTGAGAGCACACACAGGATCAGTCTGGAAGAAAAAAGACAGCACAGAAAGAACCGTGCCTCGCCAATACAGCCTGTGGAGACTTTCCACTGTGCCTTTTGTGACCGGACTTGCCTATCGCACATTGGCCTTTTTAGCCACCAGCATGCTTGCAGCAAAAGTGGGTAGAGCCCTTCTCAAATCTTCGTTCGCGAAGCCCAGCCATGATGATGACCATGAAAACAGGCCTAAAAGAAAAAATAGTGGATCCTGTTTGCATATTGGAATTAAGATTAACAAAATGAGAGGCTGCTTTCCATTCCTTTTGCCCATGAAGACCTCTCTCATTGGGAGTAATTGGCCCATTCATCAGTGAACCAGCCAGCTAAGGCATGGTGCACAGGGTACTTTGGGCAGTCAGGTGCTGGCAGAGATCACTGATTTTGGCATAGGTGCTGATTAGGGAGGGTTAGAATTAGGAAGGGAGTGAAAGTGGAGTTCAAAACATAGACATGCAGTAGGAATGCATGGTGAAATTATAATTATTTTGTGTCATATACTTAGAATATACACGATAATATTTAATCACAAAAGGATTTCACAATTTTCCTATGGAAAGTATTTATCTTTTCCTGGATGTAGGTGACTTCTTCAGGATCTTCTTGCAGAAGTGGGGCTTTCTCTTACAAGTGACTTAGATGCTCTAAAACCAAAACTGGCCCTGGGTCTCAGTACTGTAAGCACAACTTTTTGGAGAGGTGCCCCTGTTAGTTGAGCTCTGAGGCACACATAGCCTCTCTGAATGTCCCCTCTCAAGTTACTCATCAGCCGAACAAGTACAATGTAGAGCTGAGACAGTAAGCATTTGTGTACCCATTGCATAGTTCATATTGTATAGGTGCCTATAGAAAGTGACCAGAAAAGGAGCCCCTGTGAGTGTTCTGAATGGGAATTACAGGCAGAATAAATGCTGGAAAGTGGCATAGCCAGTGGGCTAGCACAACACTGAAATTAAGTGGCCTGAGAGGCTGCATAGGTGGTTGCCTCCCTTGCAAGAGCAGGAGGGATGGAGCTGCACAAATACTTTGGCTGTTCAGAGGCTGAGGATTTTCTTTCTCAGTTCTGCTGCAGTTTTTGTATGTGTTTAAAGCAAAGCAATTATATGAGGTTGTACTGCTTGAAAATGATGAAAACACTATAGCCAGCCATGCCACTAGCAGTCCTTGCCACACCAGTATGCAGCTCCAGTTTTGCCATCTGATTCATGTATGTAGATACAAGCTAAATGAACATTGCATGCACATGCAGGCAAGACCTACAGAAAAGTCCGAGATTTAGAAATTCCATGGAAATTCCTAAAAAATTTGGCCCTCTCCCATGAATGTGCTTTTCCACATCAAGATATGATAACCAAAATTTTGTTTGCCTGGTGACCTGTTTACATAATAAAGACGATTTATATTATTGGGCAGATTTTTATATAAATCTTTAGAATATAACCCCCTCTCTTTGTATAACTGTGTGAAAGTATGAAACTGACTGCAAGTGCAGTAATGTGTAAGTTATTGATGCCCCAGAGCCATAGACTATGACCAGAATTAGAATACCTCCTGGAAAAGTGGGTCTGCTACTGAGAAAGTTTCAGGTTCATAGAAATAGCAAATTTGTACATCCACATTCTCACAGATGAGTGTTCAGGCATTCACAAAAAGATACAGTAGTTAATTAAGACATTTAACTCTGATGGTTGAGCTCCTACTCATTGTGTTATACAGTTAATTCTCCTCACATGATAAAAAAAGAAAGGAGGATGTAAGCTTTCAAGCCTGGGAGGAAGGCTGAAGGGATAAAAAACAACCTACCAAAAGCAGTTCTTGGCGTCTGCTGAGTTTAAAGATCTCAGTATTGATTGTCACAGAAAAATAAGAGACAATCTGTAAAAGAGCTGGTAACACACAGATTTGAAACTGAATCATCAGAAAAATGGGCTTAGCTTGATGCTGTTGAGATTAATAAACCCCTGAGGCAATTAACTTTTTGAGTTCAGAGGTATGAATGAGTCAGATTTTAGAGGGAGAGGTAGCATCTTTTGCTCAAACAGCACATGATATTGCAAACTGGGGACAGAATTACACAGAAAAAAGAGAAAAAGTAAGAATGAGACCAGGGGAAAGGGGAGTGTAATGTCCACGGCAAGAGCAGGGTAAGCAGGGCTGGGAAACAACACAATCTTTTCTGAGAACCATAGGGACTGAGGGCTGAGGATGCAGTGAGCTGGCAGTGAACCAATAGCTGAGGAAATGGTGGAAGAAGAAAGGGTTGAATTCTTGGAAAATTAGTTTTCTTTCTCTGGGAAAGAGGTTGTTTTGTTTCTGACAGTCTCATTTGAACAGAAAGAGGAATTTGCCATCTGTGGAGACGCCACTTCCAGAAAATCTTAACCTTTTCCTGACCAACTGTGGAGCAGTCGATGCCTCAGACACTAACTGCAGTAGCCCTAGTCAGTCTCATTTTTCACTGCCATCAATTTGAAACGTCAGGGTTCTTTATAACTTTGTAATACAAAGGTTTTCACTTCTTCTAGCATGACCTTTAGTGGAAGTACACTACTGGAAGTACAAACCTCCTTTCTTGGCCATAACTCACCACCATAAATGTTATATGCTTACACCCAGGGACATATTGCACAGTGTCACAGCTTTTAATGTAGTGAGTGATTGCGAGGATCTCTGGGAAGCTAATTTGATTACCTCTCCTCCATACACTGAAGTAAGAAAATTACAGTGTTTTTGTTCTGTTTGTCAACACTTGGGCTACTCAAATAGCCTAAGTGATGAAAGACCTGGAGGGAAATCAGTAAGTATTATTTGTGCCATAATCAGGTGTGCAGTGCAGCAAGATAATAGTTAACTTTGCATTACAGTAAATCATGTTAGGGCAGCACGGGAAAATAAAAGCCAACAAGACAGGCTAATTCTAAAAATAAAGCAGAAGTTGTTTGTTAGGGTGGTCTGGAAAGAAACAGGGCAGTAAAATTTGTAGATGCTGTATTGTAAAACACTACAGGAATGTGTAACAAACATGAAGAATTCACTGCTTTATTGTGAGGAAAGGAAAACCCTGGCTCGAGAAAACAGAAGTTGTATTCCTCAAAGATACTAGCTCGTGGAGGAATAGTTGAAGACAACTGATAAAATGTTTGGAAACTGAACTTTCCCTTTGGAAAATGCTGCTCCACAGGGATCAAGATGTATTTCACAAAGCAGAATGTTGAAAGCAAATGGCTTTTTCAATGGGAAAGTTTCAAAGAAATTCAAAATCGAATTGTGAGATCCCATTCAGATATTTTATCTTTCTTTTAATTCAGTTCTTTTGCATCACTTTTCTTGAATTTTGAGCTTTAGTATTCTTGTTGCATTTCAATATTTATTTCTATTTAATTTATGTTCATGCATGTATATTCATGTGTGTGTTATGTAATAATCTTTTACCAGTATTAACATTTTTTACTAATTGAACTATTTTTCATTTTTCCTGTAAAATATATGACCTCTATTTTTCATCTCAAATCTGGTTTAAAACACGCTCTGGCATGCTGGAAATTCCCCATGACTAAGTGAACTTCATTTCCTGATAAGCTGGCCTGCCGGCTGATAATGTAGTTGGGAAGCATCTCTCCAACATCTACATTTTTTTTTTTTTTTAAATAAGTACTGGTTATTTTCTTGTCCCTAAATTTTCTTAAATTCTTTATTGCTATTTCCCCTTAATAGTTACAGTGATGCGAAAATCCTCATAACCTGTTAATTAGCGCTCCTTCAACTGAAATAGAGTAACTGCCCATGAACTCACAGCATCAGAATTATTGAGTTTAGACCTCCAGACATCATCTACTCCACCCCCTTGTGCTCTGCTCTGAGCAGATCAACTGGGGCAGATCGCTCAGATCATGTTTAAATATCTCCAAGAATGGAGACTCCACAGCCTCTCTGGGCAACCTGTGCTAGTTCTTGGTCTCCCTCACAGTACAAGTAATTTCCTGGTATCTAGTTGGAATTTCCCATGTTGGAGTATGTGCCTCTCATCCTGCCACTGTGCATCTCCAAGGAGGGCCTGGCTCCGTCTCTCCACACTCCCATGCCACAACTGCTGTTTTTACTGGGCATCTCAACCGGTTACCAGCACTCAGACTGTGCACTCCTGTCTTGCAGCTTGCACAGTAGCTATGGTTTAGGGATATCCTGACAGGCGTGAATGGCATCTTATGGAATATGATAATATAATTGCTCTTATCTCTTACAAGATAATAAAAGATAATCCTTTATCTGTGATTTGAATCCATAGATTTTTACCCAGCATGGATGAAGGACTTCAAATGGTGCTGTGTGTTTTGCAAATGCAGTAGGTCTATGTCTACTCAGATGGCACAGTAGTTTACTATCTGGACTCATTTGGCTTTCTGCAAGAACCTACAAAATTAAGTAAAAAATATTTTAAACCAGTCAATAGTTATCTGGGATTTTTCACATTTTTAATCTAGGAGGGTTGGTTTGGTAATTCAAGAACAGTGCACTTGGCCTGAAAGAAAATAAGCCTATGGTAAGGATTGTCACTGGTTATCACATTTAGCTAATTTTTTAATTTCTTATTTTATGAAATAGTTTGATTACAAAATGAGCATGCCAACTCTGCTGGCTGGCAAAAGGCTTTGCTGGGGTCTCTGATGCTCATGTGGAGCCCTAAAGAAGAAAGATGGTGCAACAGCAGCACAAATAGGTGCAGGCTGAACAACAGGAGGGGTGGCTGGCAGGAAGGGCTGTCCCCACAGCACTGATTCAGCAGCCAGGAGCTAATTGTGCAAGAGGAATGGCACTTTTAAAGTGTTTACATTCTCTTATCAGAGCAGTCAGTGTAAATAATGCCTTTGTCAGCAGTATGGCTGTGACCAAAAATCTTTGCAAATGCGGTATAAGGACTGTCTGGACCTCCTATAGCAAGGTAAATCATGCTGTTTGAGCCCTTGGAAGTCCTTTGGAAAGGTACCAGAGAGATATGCCATAGTCAGAAGGTCGCTTTCTCCTATTTCATCTAATTTCAACCATCACAGTTCCATTAGCCTCAGAGAACCTATGCTGGTTTAGGTCTTGTTCAAAGTACCTGAATGTTCTGTGACAAGAAGTGCTGTAGCTCTACCCTTGTATATAGGTTATATATGTTATAGCCAGTATCATAAAATGAAAAGCTTTTCTTACTGTGTGACCATTAAAATTATATATGTATGTATATTTGCTTAATGGAGTTCTTTAAGAGCCTCTGTCTGGCCTGTTACAGCAACAGGTTGTGTCTTTAACTTCTAGGACCAGAGAAAATACCAGTAGGAAAAAAACAGGCAGAGGGGAGATTTGTGATTTGTAGTGTTTTCATTTATGAGTAGTTTTCATTCCCACTCCATTCTCACATAGCAATCTGGAGAGGTAAACAAAAATATGACATTTTTTTTTCAACCAGAGATGAGTTTTCAAACAGAATGTAGGCACCTAAGTCTCTGCTTACCACCTCAAAACTACTTACCATTACTACTTACCACAAAACTACTACCTCATTACTACTTACCATGCTCCGGTAAAACAATTAGATTCCCCAAAGAAGTAATTAGACTTAAGAAATCTGAGCTTGAACATCAAGTCCCAGGATCAGTGGGAGGTCACTGAAGTTACAAATAGATTTACGTTTACTTTTATTTATCATCTTGCATCTTTCAAAAATGTAATTGAATTAGCAGCTGAAGATATTAAATTGCTTATAGCAGTATAACTACCACACTGTATAAATCTGTGATACATCCCTTACTCTGAATACTGCGTGCTCTTCTAAAAAAGGATACAGTAACGCTATACAAGGTATAGAGAAGGTCAACAAATATCATTGAAGATGTGGAATAGCTTTCATATCAGCAATATTTAAATAGACCAAGATCCCTGAGCCCAAGGAGAGATAACTGAGGGAGGATAAAATAGCAAATGATAAACATAGTGAAAGGGAGGAAATGTGTGTGGGTTGAACTGCTTACTGTTTCTTGTCCTACAAGAATTAGGGGGGATCAAATGAAATCATCAGGTGGGAAGTTCAAATAAATGAATAAAGGGAGATGAAACTTCATGCAACGTGTAGGATTAATTGGCATTTGGTATTGTGGATACTGGGGGCTTCTGTGTTTTAAAAAAGTAATTAAATTAGAGTAAGAAGTTAAGCATCAAGCACATTGAGGGTTCCAAAAGGATGCAATAAGCCAAAGCAATACTTAAACAATTAAATTTATTCAGTAGAAAACTTTTGGACATAATTTTCAATAGAATGTTTATTCTGTTTTCTCTTTTTTTAATCATTAACTCTACCACCTCATGTTTTAAAATTGAGCTGCTCAGAACAGGGGCTATCCTGCACATTTGTCCAACACTTCTGAATTGATAATCTGTAAAGTGACAAGTATTCTTGCAGTGCTTTCTAAATGATAAGCAATTTTGATTGGTCTCCCCACTAGTGCCTGATTGGTGTATACTTGGCTGCTTTTCAGGAGGAAAATATCTTAAGGTAAAGTACCTTCAGTAGAGTCAACAGCAGATCCAAAGAAACAGTTGTGTGTCACTGCTATGCTTGTTATATCTTTGCATGTCCTGCTGACATCTCGGTCTGCAGGGAGCTGACTGAAAGTAAGAGATGTCACTGCGGCTTATACAAACAGGTGAACCATTATGCCTAATACAAATAAGTACCTTTGCAAAGTTTGCTATAAGAACAGCAAGAGGGTGGAGCTACAAACCTTGTCACACAAGAATAACTTTCAACAGAAAGGTACCACCTTTACACAAATTGAACTTCTACCCATGCCACAGAATCCTTCTCAAGGCCAGGCACAGATGGTTGCTGCTGAGGATCCTGTAGCAGTTTGGGTGGGAGAACAGAGAGCGCATCTCTTGGATGACACTGACACAAAATACGCAGCCTGAGAAGCTGCACAGGTCCTCTGCTGTGGCAGATGCCTGCCTGTTGCAGACATCTTCAGGCCCCGTCCTTTAAAATACTGTCAGTGAGTGGGGAGTGGAGGTACACCTCCTCAGAAAGCCTTCTTGAAACAATCACAAACAAATAAAACACATGCAATTGTACTTGCACACTGCCATATGGGTAAGCCTGGGGAAACATGTTAAAGAAAATGCTCTAAATGAACACCAAGAGTTTAACCTCATTTTTGGTAGCTGTTTATAGAGAGCCTTGTGGTTGTACTATTGAAGATGACTAAAGGATTTTTTTTTTCACCCCCAAATTATGTGGTACTTTGATCAAAAAAGGTAGGGAAATACTGTGTTAGAGTTACAGACCTTCAGCTCCCGTAATCATGAGCAAGCTGTGGTGCAGGGGTCTGGCTGCCTGTTCTGTGGCAGACAAGCTGTGTTCAGCCATGCTAGCTATAATAATAGAGTTCAGACATTATAACCTGCTTATGCTAGTGTTACCTGAACAGACTGATGCTGTACCTGGTTCCTGAAGGGGCCTGATCATTTTTAAAATGCCAACAGAAGTCCTCCCACTGAGCAGACCAATCCCCTCACCCTCTCCTCAAGTTTTATTTTCAAGCTGCAGCAAATAACTTGTCATTATCAACAAATACAAGCAGAAGAAAGACAGTATGTTGCTTCCTTTAAGGTAAGTAATTTACTGAAATCTTGGCTTTGAGCAGATGATTTTATAAACTGCTCTTGCTGCTTCTTCAGTACAGTATATGCAGATCAGCTGTGGTTTGTAATCTGTGAAGGCGTTATTGTTTGCATTACCCACATAAATCTTCCAGCATCTGCGTATTTCATAAGGGAAAAAACATTTCTGCCTATTACAAGAACACGACTATTGTAATAAACTCATGTTATGACAGACTGTAATTATTGCAAGCAGTTTCCCCAAAGCCTATAGCCAGGGCGTTGCACTGAGACAAGAGTATTTCCAGCAGCCTAGAGAGGATCATCAGATCAAGCTGCACAGTAACTCATATTTTCTGTCTGTCCTGCCTTACCGTAGGGACTGGAGATCAACAACCCGATCCCCCAGGGCTAAATTTGCTGCCTCTTGCCCACTGCCTGTGGAGGAGCTCAGGGAGGAGCTCCCTCGCCCCGGGCCAGTGGGGCTGTTGCAGAGGGAGGGGCAGGGACGTGCAACGCCCTTGAGTGGCTGCGGCACACGCCCTCAGAGATAGGGAGAGACACATAGAGACACACAGCCAGCTGCACAGCCTCTGCCCGGAGTGGGCATAAACGGGCTCCTACCACCCAACAGGGGCACGGAGCAGCAACTGTTGAAGTTAAATAGTTTTAAAATTGCTCCCCAGGGCATTACTGAAGTCGACAGCATGACTCTCTGAACTACCAGTGTTGTTGCTCAACGCACAGAGTTGTCTTGCAAAGATCTGTGCTAGTGCTTAAAAATTGCATCAAATCGAACCGGGAAACTGCTTTGATCTCAGGTAAAATCTTAGAGGGGCTATTGTGGCTTGCAAAGAGTGAGCAGAAAGGTTAGTTGCATGATTTATGCTCAACCATGAAGTTGTAAGGTAGCTAGATTTCAGTTTAATAGCAGTATCTCCACACACAAACTTAGCCTAAGAATTGGTTCCTCCAGCCAACTGTTAGATTTCTGAAAAACACTTTTCCCCATTATATGAATTGAAAAACATGCCTGACAGAAAAGCAATACAATCCACTGCATTAAGTAAATTAAAAATTGCTTAATTGATAGTTCTCAAAGAACAAGATTTCAAAGGCTTTGTTATGCAGAATAGCAATTCACAATACTGATTGTTTTTGCCTTCGATTTCCATGAATCCCTGACTGTTTCCCAGGCCTGTAATTTTTTCTCTGGAAACCTCTTGGGCTGTAAATCCATGACTACTAACACTGGATCCGTGTTTGACTGGATCTCCCAGAAATACATGTTTGGTTCAGATCAGGTGTGGCACAGGATTGCGTTTCTGTGTAATCATACCAAACACATTTCTGTTGCTGGCCTGACTGGTGAAACTCTAGAGGGTGTCAGACAGGCATGGTAACGGGTCAGGCATAAAGCCTGCAGGTATTAGTCAAAGTGAACCCATCAGGGATTTTTTTTTTTTTTTTGCATTATCTGAATTGGCAGAGTGGGTTGATACTATATCAGTGCTTTGCAGATGCGGTTCTGGTATTTGTGATCCCAGTCAATATACTTCAAATCCAGATTTACATAGCTTTTGCTATACCAGCAGTAACTGCCATAAGTGTAGACACTGCATTTCTCAGGTCTGTGATTTCAGCATGAGGGCAGATGTGTTGCCTTGTCCTGCCACAGCTGTGTTGTACAGGAAAAAGCCACCCACCAGCCCAACCCTGTGTGGCTGCCCGATGCTATGAGTGAAGTATCACAAAGAATGTTGAGAAAGGAGTTTTTCCTCTTTTCTCACTTTATTAATTTTATTTGATTTTGATTAAGTACATTTTCAAAATACCATTTTGTCAGCTCTTTCTCTCCTACCCTCCCAGAACAACAGAGAAGGAAAATAAAACAACTTTCCCTGTGAGGGAGTTGATTCTCCAGCAGAGGAAAGATGGCCCTATGTCTTACATATGTTTCATGTATACTATATTCCACTGATTGATTCTCAGCCAAGTGACACACAAAAGACATGCCACTGACACAGGAGTGGGAGCGGGTCAAGCAGGAAAGATGCAGAGGAGGAAAGGAGTGCTGGATGAAAGTTAGCCTGGCCCTAATGAAAGCTGGGGACTGGGTTTTGTGCAGTGGTTTGAGCAGAAGCTGGTTCTGCCCACTGGACTTAATTTCAAATTCAGTCTCTCTGTGGTAAAGTGGTACCTGCAACCCCAGATTGCTTCCTGAGGGTTGCTGAAGAGGCTGGGAGAAGACCAGGTACCCCAAAGTGTGCTAAGTCAGAAGCCTTGTGCAGAGGGGCTGGGAGCATGCAGCTGCTGCAGTTATCCACACCTGCCATGGGTGAGGCATTGCTGTGGCAGGGAGCTGAACTGAGTTTGATCCACCCTCTTTTTCTCACAGCTACGTCTCTTCATTACTCTAATGTTCTGCTTATTGCACTGCTACATGCAATACCAGCTCCTCCTTGCATCTCCTGCACCAAGGTGTTTTTAAAGGTCTGTCACCAAACTGTGATTAAAAAGTTAGTCCCACCAGAAGAAGAAACTAGCAAAGCAGTGAGGGGTGGGGGGGGATGGTTTTGAGCTAACTGAATAAAACATCTCTAATATAGTTCTAGGGAGCTAGAGCAGAGGAGCTATCTAAGCCAAGGTGACAGTAAAATTGCACAGATATGAACCCTTAAGCAATAGCTTATAGGAAATATGTATGAGGTATAATGAATATTATTGAGTTTGTAATGAAATGAAAACTATCAAAATTTGGTTTTCTTTGGAGGGGCATGTTAAGTGCCTTTACAAAAATATTTTCTTTCTTTTTATATTATCATGGTTGTGCTGACTAAGGATTACTGAGAAGTTTTACTGCTGGTGTATGTGTACCAAAGACATTTTGAATAATGACGTATATTTATGTACCAAGACATTCATTATGCAGTCTTCATATGAAATTCAAACACTGATTTTACAATTCATGATGCAACTGTACAATGACATTTATTCAATATACATATATATACATACATACATATATATATATATATATATATATACATGAATGAGACATTTTTTAATTGCCAAAATGAGCATTTTGGACAAAAGTAGTAATTTCTTTTATGAGGGCCTAAGTCAGACGTAGCCACAGTCAGTGATATTAAAGAATGCTCTGCCTGTTTAAAGCTGGCTTTCTGAGGTCTGAAGAGACATAAAAAAACATAACTGAGATTCTCTTGCAGCTGAAATATAATTAAATCCACAACTGCTACTGGCGTCACATCTTCTAAACAAAGTGAAAGACAGATTTGTATTCTGTCATAGCACACCAAAGTGGAAATGCGAAGATAACCAAATTTCTTCTGTTTCAAAGGAAAAGCTGAGTCATGTTTGTGTTCAGTCAGGAAGGGCACTAGCTGGGAAAGAGCCAAGGCAAATGCGAGCCAAAGAGGTTCCCTGCAGCTGAAAGACTTCTCACAGGCAGAGGGGAGACACGAATGTAGGGAAGTGAACTTGAGCTGGTGTGAATAAAGATGAGCTTATAGATACTTCCTCTGCTGGCCTGAGTGATAGCACCACCAGCATGTCATCTCCTAGCAGAAGAGACCATCCTGCAGGTGAAGATACTGCAAGATGCAGAGGAATTTCAGATATCCAAGTCCTTCGTGGGTAAAACAGTTGTGAAGAAGAAGGGGCACTGTATGCACTGGTGGATCACTGAGGTGAGTGGCTGTCGGTATCAGCCATATGCTTCTCTGCAGGCAGGTGTGAATGAGCTTTGCCTTGCCCCAAGCTGAGCAGGGCTGAGGGATCTGGTTGTGGAGTAACACGGGCACAAAGGTGCAATCCCTAACAAGAAGGCGGCTGGGGGTCACCAGCGACTCAGGCTCAATGTGTTGCCAGTGTGTGGCTCCTCACTGACTCCCCAGACACGCATCTCCATTTCCCTGCAAATGCACACAAGCATGCAAAGCCATGCTGTCAGCAGCATACCCTCAGCTTTCCTGCAGCACATAACGGTTTTATTTGCTTTACTCATAACCCCCTCTTTGCTAGTTCTCTCTCTCTTTTCAGTTCTGTGTGGAGGGAGACTCCCTAGCAATCAAGCTGCAGAAGACTTGTAGCAATGTAGTAAAGCAAAATTTCTGCCTCTTGGTGAGGCTGGGTATTTCAATATGTTTAAGGGAACCAAAACATTCCCTGGCACAGTCCTCTAATTTGGGAAGTTACAAGGATGTCACCTGTAGATACAGCAGAGACTTTTATGTTTCCTTGGGAATATTGTAGTATGTAATATTGGATACCATACAAAAAGAAATAAAGGGTTTGAATCTGACTGAGAAATCTTGGTTGAAATGGCAGGGACTTGAGCTGACACTTCAGTAATTAATTATTAAATGTCTCTGCTTTTAACATTAGGGGTTTTAACTGGATTAATATCCTGACGCTGTTGTATTGCTGTGAAACTTGATTGGCAAAGTGATAAAGCAAGTCATTGAGAAAGATGAAGTTTCATAATGGGAACAAAGACTCCATGTCAAAGAAGAATAAGTTAGAAAAAAGGCTGTTTTCAGCACAATACAACAGGTCTATTTTGGTGTTATTTATTATCTGGTTAATTTTGACATCTTATATTAAACTCACTATTCACTACACTGTAAACATGGACACAAAACCATCTTTATTTTGTTTCCTGTATGCTGTCAATGGCATCTGGATTGCCCATATTCATAAAGATTCTCAGAGCTGTACTTCAGCCATGTGATCTGCAGGGCCTTCTCCCAGACGGGAGTGGAGTGCTTTAACGTGTAGGGACAGGAAAGGAGCACGGAAGTGGCAGATGTTGCTGGGAAGGCAAGACGAATGTCAATTGCATTTTCCCACAACAACCTCATCAGTGTGCATCACGCATTGATGAAAATGTCAGTGGATTTTTTCAAATGTGTTTCTGTTATTAGCACATTGATCTATAAAAAAAGTAATGCAATGTTTGCAAATACTCAAATGTTTCTTTTTTCATTACTTTCAAACTCGCAGTCTACATAAATACAAATCATCTTGTGTCTCACAGGAGAACAGATTGTGGAACTCACCAGTTAGCTGTCACTCATTATCCATACACATTTGAGTTTTAATTTTCTTAGCTAAAATTCAGCATTTAGTTTCTTAGCTAAATTCAGTACTTGCGGTCTCTTTGGGGTAGGAAGAAAACTAATGAGAATTTAATTTTCTCTCAAAGTGTGTTACTCCCTAATTTATCTCCTGTCTTCCAGTCCTTGATTGCCTTAAGGAAAGGCTCAAAGAGGTGTGTGTAGCTTTTTTCTCTTACACATCCAGCTTTCTTTTGCTCTTTTCTTCTGAACTTCTCTACAGCTTCTGATTAATAGAGGTCTAATAGCTCTGGGGGTTTCATTGGGATCCATGTTCTGATTGGCATGTTTGTTTCAACCACGTTTTTTGGAGATAAGTGACAAGGGCAAAACCTTGCCTTGATTCTTCTAATGCAGGAAAAGGTTGCATATGAACCATAGGGACTCAAAAATCAGATGGAAATAGGAAGAACAAAAATGTCATTTTGCTTTGAAATCTTATGATTCTTTGGGACCTGATTCATGGCTGTGCTGGGCTTGGGCTAGGATTTCGCAATGACATGTTTGTTCACTTCTGCCTCCCTATTCTCCATTCTGTGCTTCTTAGAAGTGTTTCAAGGAAAGAGCTTCTACCTTTCCACCTTTTTTTTTTTTTTTTTTTTTTGGTCAGATCATCTTTCCTGTCTACAGACTGTTTGTATGGCCGCAGTGGCCCCCACATTACTGCGTTCATTCTCACAGTGCTGCTGACAGGGAGATGATCACAGCTACTGCAAGGGGAGTGGAGGCAAAATGGCTGTGAGTACTTTACCCCCGGGGCATGGGCTTCCAGGAAGGCTGGAGCAAGGGTCCTCTGGCAGAAAAGTATCCTGTGTTTGCCACTCCCACTTGTATTTGGCCTGAGTTCAGGCAGCTCACAAATCCTGTATGTACCTGTGGCAAGAGACATTTGTCTCACTCCAGGTGTTCTTTTCCACCTAATAAAAGGTCATAGGATAAGTTCCAAGGGCAAATGGGCCAGGCAGAGGCTGTACAGAGAGACATGGGACCTGTGTGCACTGCATGGAAATAAGGGTGCCCTTGAGTGCACTTCAGTGTGTTAGGTGCATGTAGAGTTCATCCCTCTGAGTACCAGCTGGACTGCCCTAGAATGTGCCCTGAAGGTACTTCTGGAAGCAAGTAAAATGGATAGGAGGTGAATATGGACTTGAGTTTCGACTTTATGACATTGCTGCACCGCAGTGGAGTTGCACTCTAGAGATTAAGGGCTAGATTAACATTTAGGCTGATATCTGGCTAACCTGATGCTTGCATGTTCTTGAGATCATCAGAACCCCCTGTGCAAAGTCTGCTTGGTTTGAGAGGCACTTTGATGTCCTTTGGTGTTAACGATAACAAAAGTTAAGGCTATAATGCACCTACATTTTTGCTGTCAGGATGCATACAATCCTTCCTGCTAAATGTCTCTGAGCTGCTCAATACCTGCTTACTGAGGGTATTCACAGCTCCAAATGTCTCTACCTTGCCTAAAATGTGCAATCTGAGAGAGCACATTTTCTGCATTGCACCTGTCCCAAAATATAAGGAGCAGGCATCCTGGCTTCTACATGCACTAAAACCTAAAAAAACCCCAAACAAACAAAACCAAACCCGCAAAACCTTTCACAGAGATGCTAGAAATTCAAGTCCTGATCTCTCTGGGTCTAAACCCATGTCTCCTATAAAAAGTGTCCAATTCAATAGACTAAAGGAAATGCTGCAGTGGGTCTCAGCTCTTCCAGTATAAAGTACTTAAATGTTCATTGGATAAAGGTTGGAGTGTTCATCTCAGATCAGTGCTCTAACATCTGGGCATGAGAGTATGTTTTTTCTCTCTGGCCATAAGGAGCACTTAAAAATTATGTGCAAAGCAGTGCCATTGAGACTAAAAAGCCTGGGAGGCTTGCTTGTTTAGGAGACAGAAGACCTGAGATTAAATCCCTGCCCTAAATCAGGCGGAACAGAGGGTATCCAAACCTGAATCTTCCACCTCCAGGGTGAGTTCTCTTGACCCTGAGCTACCAGGCACTATCTCTGCCACTATACCCTCCTCCTCCTCTTTCCATGTACAGTCACCAACCTGGTTTAGCTTGCCTCTGATTGTAAGAAGGAATCTGCTTGCAGCCGGGCCTCAGGCATTGGTGCCTTAGGAGAAGTTTAACTTACTACTTGTCCGTCTCCTGCCACTTCCTAGGTCATGTTCAGCATTTTTGCACCCATGCTGCATGAGCATCTTTGTCTCCTTATGGGGTAAATGAAGAGCTTGTGAAAGGCAGTGGGTGCCTTCATGCGAAAGGGTGAGAATGAAACCTAGATATTACATATCTATCCCTTATGGTTTTGCCCAAGTCACACAGGACGTCTCTGAAAGTGGAGTGTGCTGCCAGAAGTTCTCACAGGTCCCATACTCCCATCTGAAATAGGACCATGTGTCTTCTCCCTCTGCAGATCCATTTCTATCTCTGATGCTTTCCTGTGCTGATACAAGCAGATCCCCATGCCTGGATTGTTCCTCTGTTTTGTCTTTATAAGCCTTTGGGCAGGGTTTGTGTCTCCCTTTTTGTTCCACATTTACATCACCATTAGTACTATCAACATAACCTGATTTCAGTAGGACCTGATGGACTCTTCTGGGATATGCTGAACTTCTTGCAGGACATGGCCTTGGATAATAAGTCTATGTGGCCAGTTACTCACTTGAAGATGGCTGATTACCAGTCCATCCTGTAATCTCTTGATCGTCCCACATACTTTTATTTGGCAGAAGCAAAGCTCTTGTTAGCCAGAAAATATTGCTCCACACAATGTCAAAAATACAATATTTCTCATGAAACTTCAGCATTTCTGCTTTTGAAGACCATCCTGCATAAATGAAAGGGCTACATTTCAGTTCAAAGATTTCTACTGTGGCAGAGAAACCTAAGGAGATGGGGGATAGGGTATATAGGGTAGGGCATCTCACTGTCTCTTAGGGAGGGGAGGATTGATGTCCCAGTGCCAAAAGCAATGATTTATCAAGTGAGCCATGGCTGCAGGGTCTGTGAATGGTGCACATCCTCCTCAGATTCATCATATGTCTTTAAGTACTGTTTGTGAAAGACATCTCAGGTGAAAGGAACTTGTTATTAAGGACACCTAACTTCTGGTGGTATGTAGAGCAGGGGAGAGAGAAAACTCCCAATGACTTCCTCCTTAATATGTGTCATGGTCAGGAGAGCCTAAGAGGAGTGTTTTGGAGGGTGGCCTTGTACTCTGAACACCAACTAAAATAAGAGTGGAAAGATTGGTTTGAGTAGATTTTCTTTCTCAGGAAGTGACAGATGATGAGTGCTGATACACAAAATCACTTCATTTTTTTGGTGTGATATCTGGGATTCAAACCACACTGGTTGGCTGGACACCAAAGGGCAGAACTGTTTGCCACAGGAAAGCCCATAGGGTTGATGGTGAAAAATTAAAGCAGATTTTGCAACTGGTAGTGACACATAGTTACAAGTTTTCTCACAAGCTTGAAATTGCCATGATGATTGTAATTTTTAAGGTCAGTTACCAAAATGCAATGCTGGCTATCAAACCTTCTTTAAAAACTAATCAGGATTTGGCAGGAAAAAAAAAATACTGAAGGGATTCATCCTCTGTTTACTGCAATGCTGAAGACAGAAATACCCGTTGTCCTTTTTTCAGTAGTCAGTGTGTCAGTTTGTGATGTTTTGGGAATGTTAGTCCACTGCTTCTACTGTCAGATGCTCTAAGTGGAAAGAGGGACATTGGCATTTGGCTCTGGATGTGAGAAAGTCTGTGGAAGTGTATGAGGCAGCGAACAAAACCCAATGTCTTGTAGACTCAAAAACAGAGTAGGATGAAAAAAAATAGTGAGAATTCCTGGAATCTGTTTGCATTGTATCGGCCAGGAAAACAGATACGGTTTCGGCTATGCCTGAGAAACGGGACTTTTTGACATGCACTTTAACACCACGTCGCGGCCGTTCTGCATCTCGTGCAATTCATTAACGGGGGGGTTTAGCCCTAGGAAGAGCAACAAGCAGCCCACGTTACGCTCTTTTCCCCGCTGAGGCTCCCGAACAGGGGAGGCTGCGGGCAGGGCACGGGCGGTGCCGCAGCCCCGGCCCGGCCGGGGGAGGAGGCGGAAGGAGGGGTCGGAGCGCAGTGGCCGGCACTGCCCGTGGCGCGGCGAGGACACCGGGGATCGCAGAGCACCGCGCTTGGGAGCGAGGAAACCATTCTGCCCTGCCAGGCGCTGTGGGAGAAGCTGGACATTAAAAGCAAGCCACCCGGATAACTGCGTTCAAACGAGTCAGCAGAATCGTTCTCAAAGGTGTCTAATTGCTCACGTGTTCTGTGATTCCTGAAAGTCCTTAAGAGCTGGGAATCCAGAACAGTTTTTGGTAGATACCATATGGCCTATTGCAAATCATGGGCAGAATGACAAGTTGATTAAGACTACACTGAAGAAAAATTAAAGGAAAAAATATAATGAATACCAAACACTATTACTATATATGAATTTGATACTGTAAATCTAATTTGTCACTTTTTTTTTAATGAGGTGGCAAGTTCGTTTGATAAGTACGATGGAAGTGACCAAATTTGACCCAACATCACGTGAGACAGCAATTAAGAAAGCCAAGCAATATAAAATTAACATGGCACGTGTTATGTTGATTGAGAGCTGGCCAGCTGACATGCCTTGTCATGCAAATGGCGGTTCATCACAGAATCATTTGGGTTGGAGGCACCTTTGCAGGTCCTGTAGTCCAGCCCCTTGCTCAAAGGAGTACCAGCTTCAAAGGCAGATCAAGTTGTTTAGGGTCTTGTCCATCTGAATTTGCTATGTCTCCACAGGTGGAAACTGTACAATCTCTTATGTAGTATGAAAGTTCCTCTTCCTTTAACAGATTTGTTGTATCAAAGTTATTTGAAAAATTATTCTTCTATCTGTGGTGTTCAGTACTTTTCTCCAATATATATACACACAGAACTAGTGCAAATGAAATTTGCAAAGGACATTAATGCTGAAGAAACTAGCAAATGTCAGAGGGGTAGTATTATAATTCAAGTGACCTTTGATTGCTTGTTTTAAAATGGTTGAATATAAAGTTATTGGAGACAGAACAAAAATCTTAGATCATACAGATGGCATGGACAAATCTTGGCTGGGGAAGAGTGATGTTCAGAGTGACATGGTAAACAGGGTGAATAAGTGTCTGAGCATGAGCTGGTGGTGTGGGTCATTGAAAAACAAACTTCTGTAGCCCTTGAAGTTAAAAATATGAGGAAATTGGTTAGAGAAGCTTATAAAATCTATGTCTGTGCTAATCAGTAAAGTGGGCTAGGCTCATCTCTCTGTCTGTGTGGAGTATTGGGATAGCACAGCTTCCCTCCATACACTTGGAGTCCCCTGAACAAAGTGGCCTCACCCATACTCCTTGCTTGAGCGACTTGTCCCATGCTACCCCTCAAACCACACTCAGGCATTGGCTGGCAGAGGGCTGGTTCACATGTTCCCAAAATGTGCTGTGGAACTAACCATGTCACAGTGTGGGCAAATGTGTGCCCACCCATACTTGCACGCACATTTAGTTTTCCTCTGCAGACCCTGCTGTTAGTTTTGTGCGTAGCATGGTTTAACAATTTGCTGGTGTCCAGTCTGGGTATTCACTGGACAAGGAAGAATGGTGCCCCATTAGCAAGTGTGCACACAAAGTCCTGAGGAATAGTAAAATGTACCTCATAATGTTCATATTTGACTGGGAAGAAGGTAAAGGAGGGACCTGTCTGTAGTCTGGGAACAGTGCAGGTAGGTGGGAGACTCTGATGGCTAGAAGCTGAATCAAAACAAGCTTTGACAAGAAGGAACCCCTCAGTTTTATAGTTTTAGTCTTACAGCTAGGTATACTCCTCATAGATGTTCTGAAGTTCAAGATGGGATTCATGCAAATCCAGTGGACTGTGCTATGTAGGAGGGCAAGATAGAGGATCACAACAGATTCATAATCTTTGAATCTTTGAATTAATGAATGAGATTTTGGGATACAAATGCAAGTTTGGCACTGCTGTTTTGACAAACAGGAGGACTTACAGAGCTTCGAGGCTTCACCTTTCATCACTGCCTTAGATAACTATATACCAACTGGAATGATTACCAGCACAGAATAGACTTGGTTAACACTTCTTCCCTTTTTATACTGCTACTGGTGATTTTTACATTCTCATCTCTCAATATAGAGACACTGTATATAACAATATAGAGTTATAGAGACACTGTAGAATCCATTAATCTATTCATTATAGAAGATTTTTCTTCATCATAATATAATATTTTTTGTCATTATACTTTTATTTTTTATTAGTCCCTATCTTCTGGTTAGTAATAATTATTATCAGCTTCCTTTTTGTTTCATAGCATTTAATGTAATACCTGCCCTCACATTCCCTTCCTAAGGGAAAGGATGGTTGCCCTTTGTATTTTGGAACGGTGGCTTATTGAACATCTACAAAGTTTCTCAAGAATTTTACAGAATTATTCACACATTTGCCCTTTCAAATTACAAGATGACTAGATTAATGGTTTGGACTTCACAGTCTTCACATGTAACTCATGGCATATAATCCCTTGTGCCAAAAATACTGACACAAACTGTCTTCAATCCAGCTCTAGTACAGGTTTGCTTTATATCAGAGGCAATTAATCTTTAAATTAGGAAACAATTACCTGTACTTTTGCATTTGTTTGATGGCCACAGAAGACATCCAACATGCTTCATTCAGATAGAAGACGTAAGTGATAAGGCATTTTTCTTCTCTGGCACCACATGACTCATTGTGAATCTAGTCATTTAGCTAGCTGATTTGATTTGATAGTCTGCAAAACAGACCACCTGTTCACTCATCTTGAACTCTGTAAGTGACAATATTAATTCATAAGCTTTCAAAACAGTTTTCTTCCCTAGTGCCAGCAACTCGGAGATTAGTTGTAGGGGAGCACACCTCTAACAGGTCTGCAAAGAGAGCAGCTTGGTTGGAAAGAGCCTGTGGTGGCTGGGTTGAACACACAAATTGAATGGGCAGAACTTTGCCAAACTTTTTGGCTGTGAGTGATTTCTGAGCTGCAGGTGCGTAATGATGTACTTTACATGATGTGCAAGGCCATCTCCTGTGTTCCCTGTGCCTACGCAGCTCCTCGCAATTCGCTTCAATATACTCATCATGCTGGGCTCTGTAACACTGTCACGTTGACTGTTGTGTAACTCCAGTCCCTCTCATCTGTTATCCAGCTATTGGTGCTGATCATTAGGTAATTATATTTTTCTTCTTTTTTTTTTGCGTTCTTTGGGCTCATGACTAATTTTGTCCTCAACATCTTGGTTTTAATGAGTGTTCTTTGAGTCTCCCTTCTCACTCGCTCCTTTGTTAATAGTTTGCCACCTTCTTAGTTCATACGGTGCACTTGTCTCCAAAAAGTAAATTTTTCTGTGGGTGTGGAGGCCTGCTGAATGCCCTGCCTCCTCTTTCTATATTCCACAGTTTCAAGCCCACCTGTTATTTACCTCTTTAAAAATTAGGAAACTGTCATTTATTCTGCTTATCATGATACATCAAGGATTTCTGAAAATGCAGCCTTTTCTGGTTTATTCATCTCTTGTACAACCTCCTGAATTGACAGCAGGTCAGTCCCTTCAGGATGGGATAATGAGAGCTCCTGGTAATTACTGCTTACAAGTATAAACGATCATGCCCATGTGCTGAAGGGACCAAACTAATGTCAGCCAATTAAAAGCAATGAGAAGAAGATCATAGTTCCTGGGCTGGTGTGAGCACTGGTAGACAGTAAACACAACTCTTTGCCTGCAAGAACTGAGCTGACTAACTCTGCTTTTGTTAATGTTACATGGCCTCTTTTGAATGCTTTCAGGTCTTCAAAGGAGTCACAATCCACAATTTGAGAAACATTACTGGAGTAGGATGAACTTCATGGGACACTTGTCATTAGTAAGAGAAAACAAATCAAAGAGGTGGCTCAGTCCTTGTTGAGGAAATGATATTTCTGAATCCATATGGATCATAAATCATCAAAGGACCCTGCAGCAGACCCACTTGCCTCTTCATACACAAATGACCATAATGTCCCATATATGCTGATAGAGCTGTCTTCTTTCCTGGAAAGGTAGTAAAAGTAATCTGCACTGCATTAATGAAGTGCCAGTGCGATTCAAGTTAAAGCCAATGACAGATCTTCTGTTAGGTGTAGCTGTGCAGAGGTTTATAATGTGTACAGCATTAGGGTGCCACAGAGGAAGGTGTTCTTTATAGGCTAAACCGTCCGCATGGAAAGCACATGAAACAGAGCAGAAGGCTTTCCTTAGCCTTGCTGGTAAAAAGAAATTTGAGACAAACTCTAGGCCAGTATACATTGCTGCTGCCACTAACAGTTTTTGAGAATGGCATAATTAAAAGAGGAATCCTAAGTGGAATAACACATGATCATTTTTCAGCAAAGCTTTTCAGATGGGTCCCACACCACTGAAATCAATGGGACATTCACAGGACAGGATGGAGCTTTAGTAGTTTGTTGGCTGCAATCCTCCATTGACATTTTCTGGGGCTGCCTGAGGTCAGTGCCACAGTTAAGGATAAACAGCAGCATACTTCAGCTATCTAAATAGCTAACTTAGCTACATTTTACTTCAAAACCTTTTCATACTGAAAATGTAGGGAAATTGTCTGCTGACTGTAAGTGAAGGTTTTGCTCAGCAAATTAATTCTTTGAACTGTTGCTAGATGTGGTTTCAAAACAGTTCTAATTGTATACCACTATATCCTCTTAAATAACTATAAAATATGACTCTTCAAGGAACTAGAAATGTGTTTCAACGATGTCCCTTCTGCTAGCATAGCTTTGTTGGTTTGTTATGTTTTGCATTAATACTTTACATAGAAATAAGAAAAATACTCTACTTACATAAAAATACTGTCTAGTTTCGGGAATGACATTTAATACGAATAGTATCAGAAGTCTCCATCACGTACTGTCAGTTCTTAGTGATATAATAAAATGTCCATCATCTGCTATGTGTAAGTTTACAAGTCACAGTCTGTATGCATGTGCTTAATAGTGAGTTATTGCATTGAATTTCTGAGGCCAGTTAAAATTTAGAATTGAAAATAATCCATAGGTAATCAGTCCTAGATTAGACATTGTCACTAATTTACCTTTGTAAATCTAGAAATTTTACACTACTAACACAGAGAAAAAGCTGTAACATATGGCCCATATAGTGAGTCTATAAAGGAACTTTTAGAACTGAGTAATTTTTTTTCTTTTAATCCAACACAAAGTAACTTAGTGTGTTTTATAGGAAGAGGGTTAAGCAAATAATTCTGTATATAGTAACACATGTAGGCTTTTAAAATTTGAGCAAAATTCAAAAGTTATAACTTTATTTTTAGTAGTTTATTTTTATTCAATCAAGAACATATATTTGCTACCAAAAAGTTTCAATTTGGTCTAATTAATTAATTAATCTTATGGATGTGCTCAGGTGTAGATCTGAGAACATTTTGAAGCAGATTATTCCACAAAGTGATACCAACTGCTGTGCTCTTTCTGGATCACAGCTTCATAATTTGAGGTCGTTAAGGAACACAGCATGAGACATGATCAGAGCGAGGCCCTTCCTCAACCTGGAGTGCCCAAAATCAAGACAGTACTATTTAAAAGTAAACTTAAATTTGTCCTGCAGCATGGTAGGCAGGTCCCACATTTCCACAGAACAGGAAGGGATTAATATTCTCTCCCCGCAGGTGGGAAGGAAAATTCCACCTTGCCTCTACACCTGCCAATGCAACCCAGCAAGGAAGGCGGGAAGAATATTTGAATGGATGAAATAAAAAAGAGAGGACTCAGGCCTGGAACTGTGCTGCTGTGTTGAGGGATAATGGCTGATGTCTAGGACAGAAACAACCTCAAGGGATGGCCCAAGGTTATGATTAAATTTGTTAAAAAGAAACATGAAGAGTGGGCTGAGTCTCTTTATTTGTCTAGTAGCAACTGGAGGAATTTTAACAAGAATTTGTCTGTGGGGTTGTTGATTTTATCTGAATAGTTTAGCAGGTGTGACAACCACTCCTGTGAATGGCTTTAAATCTTTTTTTTTTTTTCCTTATACAATTGATTTCTTCAAAACAGTTTTTAAAAATCTGGCTCTTGTTACCTGTGATTTCCCAGGGGTGGTGGTGTGCATGTGCTCTCTGTCCTGCTTTGGATTCTTTGCGTACATTTTGTGAATGCCAACTGAAATAAATTCTGGTTTTATTATTCCTTCCACTGGCTAGCTGTGAAAACTGATGGCATGCTTAGGACATATCAGGAAAAGTTTTGATCATTTTGGATGTCATGCTGATGTCTTGAACCATGAAAACAGGTGTCATCGGTGGCAATCTCCACAGAGGAGCTCTTCCCCTGTTATCTAGTTTTTCCTGTCTTGAGAGAGTTTCACAATGAACACTTAATGTGAACAAAAGCGATGTAATCAGGTAAACTGGGCTGCACCAGATGTAGGATTACAAGACTGAGGTGGCAGAGTTGCATGGGCAGTGTGTGAGCTGCTTGATAACTCCTGTGCCTTGCCGTGGCCTGAGCCATAGAGCAGGCAGAGGCTGAGGAGGAGCAAATGGGTGCAAATGGGTGCAGCAAAACAGCCAGAGATCTGAAGTGACATGTCCAACCCCATGCCCCAAAAGCCATCTGAAAATGTCTTGTTCTGTACTTTTTTCTGAATTCCACGTTTCCCTTTCTCCCCTTGAGAGCTGCAGCGCTGGTTCTTTACTCCTTCCCAGTGCTACGGGAGGAGGAAAGCACAGCTACTGCCTTGACAACTGATCTAGAGCCAGCCCATCAGGAGGATGATTTTGGACACCATTTCAGCTCATCTGTTTTCCTTCTGCACTTCTGATAGTGTGGTATTGATATGATCAATATTGAAATAAAATGTTGAAAAAACCATTTGACTGTGGCCATTAATTTTGCCTTGGTGATGAACCGTGTGATTCCTTTAAAATATATTCTTTTTTTTTTTTTGTCATGAAAATGTTTAAAACGGGTTTACAATTTGTTTTAATACCATGCCAGCTGCTTGTAATCTGTTACATTTCTCTGATGTTGAACTCCTATTTTACCATCTGTCTGGAGTTCTTTGTGATTTTACTACTTTGTTGGGACAGCATCATCCCAGTGCCACAGAGGAAGGTGCTTTAAACACAGACAGAGTGGCAACCTGCAAGCACCTAGTTTAGGTAGATGAATAACTTCTGTATGGTCATGGCCTATGAAGTCCCTTTGATTTAATGCCTATTGCAGGTGATCTGGAGATGTGGGACACTTCAACTTCATTTTTTACTTTTTAGAGACATGTACTGAGCATGTACTGCATCTAGTTGAGCAGCATGAATACAACTGAAAGAAGCATTCAATAACAAAACACATCCTGTAGTAAATCCCATGAGAAATCATATTAGCTAACTTGCTGCAAGTAGAGTTGACCTGCTTGTGAGGGTACTTCAACTTGGACATAGCTTTTCCTGCTTATTGAACTTCTCTTTCATATTTGTGTTCTTTGCGCATTCATTGCCATGACCTGGGGTGGTTGCACAAATGACGTTTTAGACATGTAAATCTGACTAATAACACCCACCCATGGCTGACAACTGAGCATGAAGCCTGACACCATGGGATGATCTAATCCTTGGAGGTATCTCTGGCCTGAAGGAAAGCAGGGAGAGAAGGGAAGGGTGGCTTCTCCAGTGGGTGAGCCACACTCTGTGGCGCTTAACTTAGGACTTGCTCATCCAGCAAAGCACTGGGAGAAGTGTGGGCCTGTGGATAGCCATGTCTGGTTTGTGAAACACCTTTTGCATAAATTCGTTCAGGTTTCCAGATAGATCAGCTTGGAAGTTGAAATTTTACTTTTCCCCAAGATGACTTTTTTCTGATGATCATGAATGACCATCTGATGGGGGAACCAATAATTTGCTTCAGCAGGCACCTACTCCAGTGTAGGAACTGTTCTCACCATCCCCAATTCTGCCAGCTGTGGCAAGGTGGCATCTGTGGAAGCAAAATTTTGCCAGGAGATGACCAAATCAGGAATACCTTCATGAAAGTCAGCAGAGTTCTAAATCTCAAGCCTCTGCTGAGTCGTGTCACCCCTCTATCCTCCTAGATCAGCATCCAAACTATTAGAGAAGTAACATAATGTCTGGTTCAGTTTCTGGTTTCAGTTTTCAGATTTGACTAATACAAAGGTACAAAGATGAGAGAATTTGGAAGAACGGACACACAAGAATACCAGCCTCTTGTAAAAAGTCCTTTGTTGTCTCCATTATTGATGGATTGTCTTGTGACATGAGGTGAGTGTACAAGAAGGCAATTTTGTATCCCTCACTGTTCAAGACAGGTTCAAGTCCTTTTAAGAATCCTGCCAGGCCTTTGCCTCCATTGAATATCATAATTGAAGTTGCACTGCAATAGGTAAAATAATACCACTTTATTTGTTCATGTGATACCTCCTAGGAAACTGCATAGCTCTGGAAACTTGGCCATAGGTACAGTGAGGTTTACTTTCCTAGCCATTTTCCTCCTTTTCTTGGTTTTTCTTTCAAGCACATCTCTTTTTGGGTTTATCCTCTGAGTGGCAAGCACTGACACTGGGCGGGAACCCGGCCCCAGGGATTTGGGAGGGGAGAGCTTGGATGCAGCCTTTCCCTCCCTCCAGGGCTGCTACGGGCGTTCCCTTCATTGCCAATCCCAACCTGCCAGCTGGGGTTTGGCGAGGAGAGGCCCCTGCTACACCCAGTTCCTGATGGGTACACTCTCCTTTAGGGCATGCAGTGCCTCTGGCTGTGCTAGCAAACCACTGCTTCCCCATCAGCCTCGGCTTTGCCTGCCTCCTTTGCAGTAATGCAGAGAAGAAAAGGGTTCCCAGGTTTATTTGCCTCTCTTGTGTCCTTTATAGATGCTGTGACACTAAGCAGACTTCATTTACATGTAACTCACTGCACTTGTCCCTTTAAATTATAAAGGCACACAGCTGTCTATAAAATGGCTTAACAGGTACCTACAACATATAATTAGCATTACATGGGCTCCTCATCTGGGCTAGTACAAACAAGCACAACCTTCTGAATACTCACAGCAGGCACAGGCTGTCTGAAGTAAAAAAAGCATCTGCCTGTCAGAGGCAAAGTGGACTTAAGCAAGCCCTTGTTGTTACCATGGGGTTAACATAGAGCCCCCACACATCTGAGTACCCCTGAGGATGGTCCATTTTCCTTGTAGGCGTGCTGCTAAGTAGAGCCCTGGGGTTTTTACACTGGCCCAGGGTTTTTTGCCAGTGGGCAACCCTGTCCAGTGACTGTGTGATAGATCCTTACCTGAGCTGACATAAGTCTGGAAATCTGCACTGTTTCTGCAGTGCATGCACAGATTAGCTACTCCATATATGCATAGCCAGCCTGATAGCCCTGAGGATTTCAGACAGTGCTGTTTTGCTTGTGAATCTATAGTATGGTAAATCTGAAGTGTCCAGGATTCTGGATTTGCCATGCTCATTCATGTTATTCAACTGAGTCGAGCATGCACACTAAGCCAAACAGTTTCCTGAGCTTTCACACCTATTGAACATTCACAGATCTTTTGTGTAGAGTGTGTGTAGTTAGTCTGGATGCTTCCTGAAATGTTGGGTTATTAAAACATGGTCCACAGAGCTCATTCACCCATAATTCCATCTGGGATGTCCCAGAGAAAGTGTTATGAAAGTCTGACTGTTAAATTAATGTAATTTTCTATCCTTAAGGGCATCTCAGCTACTTACCAGCAGTCACGGTTTTATCCTCTGAAAAGAAATCTAAAGTTACTCTTGACTAACCTTAATTAGTTGGCAATTTAATGTTTGCATTCTCTTGTCTTCAGAGCAACTGATATGAGCCTGCTCTCAGCACTCAGGAGTACCACCAAGCACCCAGAGGTAAATACTCTTCTGGTTTTATTCCTCAGTCACTTCATATCTATTCCTGCACAGTTTTTCCCTTGAATTTACTGGACTCATTTACAGGCTGTCTGCCAGGATAGCAGTGGCCAGAGTTAGGTGGGATGCTGCTAGACATGGGCACTTGATCCTGCCTTAAAGAGGGACTCATTTGTGAGGCCAAGCTTGGGTGGTGACCCCAAGTAGTGTGATGCCAATCACCACAACCAACACAGGGAAGCTCATTGTCTCATCCCACTTGTGGGCTTGAGGAAACTGGACTGTTTCCAGTGTTAAATATAACATGGGTGAATTCAAAAGTGTGTGTCATGTCACAACACTGAGTGTGAATCAGATCATATTTCAGTGAAATGAAAAGCCCCTGTGGGTAGCCTTGAGAGGCAGCTCCCAGGGAACCTGGGTGCAGATGCAGTTTCAGGCTAGGGTGCAGCATGTCAGGAAATTTTGCTCCCCAAGGGCAAAGTGGGCAGTCCTGGGTCTTCCTAGGTGTGTTGGGCCAGGCAGAGTGCCATGCCTGTGTGTCTGTGTGTGTGTACATGCTCACACAAGCACATAGGTGTACAAGGGCTGCAATGATTTGGTGGGGGCTGTGTGGCTGTGATGTGGGCAGAGGTCAGCCCTTGGTCAGTATGTGCAGCAAGAAACTCATTAGTGTGTCATGGGAGATTCCCAAGGAATGTGGGATATCTTGAGGAGATAGTGGTTCTTGCAGCAGAGTCCCATGGACCAGCACATCATCAGCATGGGACAGAGGGGAGGTGGGGCTCAGAGGGAGGTGGCACCCCCTCCCACCTGTCAAAGGGAAACGGGAGCTCTGCCTTCATTTGCACTGTGTTTAGATATCAGGCTTTGCAGGCAGGCACTGTCCCTTACTGTTTGTACAGTCCTTGACCCACTAAGTCCTGACCTTTGCCAGGGCACTCAGGCACCTCTGCAGTACTAATGAACAATACCAAACCCTGCAATATTAACTCTTTACATGCTCTCTACAGCAACCCCTGGTTACACAGTCAGGCAGGCTCACAGAAGAACAAGATGATCAGGAGGGTAAGTCTGTTCAGATGTGAAGGAAAGGATGGGGGTGCCCACTGGTAAGACACTGAGTGTGGGAATGGTGGCAGAAATTAGTTTCCTGGAGGAAGCTGAATGAGATTTGACCAGTGACTAAAGCACATTATAGAGATGTTCCTAGGACAAGGAGGGCATCTGCCAATTGGTTTCTAAATGTCTGTGTAATAGGAAAAATGTTTTAAAACACTGGAGAGCTTATACCTACTAGTGTGAGAAGGTGTAGAAATTTGGTTGAGGAGTCAAAGTGGGAGTAAGGAGGTTTAGGAGCCCAGTGGCCCCCACACAGTCAGGACAATATCTCCTCCTCTGAGCCATGGTTCTATAAAAATGGATTGGTTTTGTTCCTCTGAGGTACCAGGTCAATTAGATTCATGATATACTTGAAGGGAGCATGAACTCTTGGCAGCAGGAACTCCAAGCCCTTACTTGCAATGGCCTTCAAGGGCAAGTAATTACACTTGGCTCAGTTTATGTGTCAATATTTCACAGAATTAATGAGATATCCCCCTACTGTGTGTATAGGTACTCTGCCCTTTAAGATTAGCTCTGGGGAGAACTGATTGCCACTCCTCCCAAAAGTTCAAATTCCCTAATACTTTCAGAGAGTTTTTATTTCTCTTCCAGCTAAGCTAAAGTAGTGTGAATTCAGTGAATTACATAAAGCAAGACACTCCCTAGTGCTATTTTCAGTTACTTTTGAGATTAGATCAAGTTGCCCTTTCCTTTGAAATGAAAGTAATCCATTTTTATGTGTTTGTTGCACTCTCTGTGTTACTAACATGAGAAAATCAATATCAGGGAAGGCAGCAGTTCAGTGTTGTGCTTCTCATGGCTAATGCACTAAATTATCTCATTGAGGGAATTGAGAGGTATGGATTCTTGAGATGCTATGATAGAAGGCTCTTGAGATAAAAGGTGAAAAGCAAAGGAGCAGAAAGGAGAGAAAATAAGCTGTTTAAAGTCAGATGCTGGCTTTATTTGACATGTTTTCTAAAAGTAATATTTTGATCAGGAAGAGCATTTGGGCACTGCTGATTACTTTATTTCTGTTCTTCATACGTGCACACATCTATCCATCCATATATCTTACGCTTTATTTTGAATGCACGTGCACATCCTTCTTAATCTGTTTTCAGAGTTGAAGGTGTGCTCATTAAAACCCTAAAAAAACCACTTTGCACCCCATGAAAGACAACTGAGAGCTTCAATCCGCTGGAACCATCTGGAATGCCATTCCTCATCCTGGCATCTCAGAGGAAGCTTTGGGGATGCTTTATTGTCCTAGTCTTTAGAAATTTATTAGGCAACAAATCATTGGCTTGCTGACTTTTCGTCTAGATACCAAATGTTCCCTATCTGGGCCTGTTTCCTTGTATCTCACACCCTGGGCATGTTACCTTGTTAGTCTCTTGTTACTTGTGAGTTCCCCAGGGGTGGCCGAGTGTTTGTGTTTTGTGTCTGCCTTTGGATTTTTTGTGTACATTTTATGAATGGAAACTGATTTTTTTTTTTTTTTTTAATAGGAGACAGGAGACAGAGAGTCACCTTAGACATGGGGTGAGTCCCAGCTTAACTCAGGGGGCTGCCGATTTACCTCCTTCTTTGAAAAGACTCTTACCACATTTCCCTATGTAATCTTCTCCCCAGGAGTGATAGCGTTTTGGGGTGCGACAGAATGTCTTACAACCTTGATTACTGCTGTTAGTTTGACTTTGTAATTGTAAGAGGAAAACAAACAAAAAATCTACATCTGAATTGAGAGTTCCCTGAGTGGAGAAGCAGTCGGGAATTCAAGATTCTCACATAAGCAATGCAGACACCACCATTACATTGCAGTGGCCCTTTTTTACATCCCTGGTATTAATTAGCTCTGTCTTTTCCTTATTCTGTTTTGTACACTCATTGGGCAATCTGATGGTTTGCTCTTGTTATCTGATTATCTTTGAATGGAAGACACAGTTCAGCTTTCATCTGAAGAAGCTGGGTCCTATTTCTGTCTGGCTTTTTCTCTTTACATTCTTTAATACTGCCTTGTGGTTGCCATTCCCTAGTGTTTTGGGTTTTTTTCATCTTTTTTTTCACTTGTCTCCTAGGATATTTAGTTCCTTTTGATGGAGATAAGAATATGCACCAAAGTGCTTGCAGTTAGATCCTTAGAGTAAGCCACCTAAAACAGACACATGAAGACGGACTGTTTATCAGAGTTATGTTTGTTTTCAAGTGAGAAGAACCTTCTGAAAACCAGCTTTTTATATTTTAACAGATCGTTCCTACTTTCTGGAAAACGTGGCTGGATCTCTTTCTCATGGGCTTGTGACAAGGAAGGAGATGGGGAGACAAAATAAAGTCCATTCTTTTATTTATTTCCCCCCCAAACCCCAAAAAGTCAGAATATTCAAATCTGAAAATTCCAATTAAGATTTGAAAAGCATATTTTGCCATATAGCCTGCTCTTGGCTTTTATCTGCACTTATGTGAAATGAAAAGTCTTCTAACACCTGGCAGTTGAATCATATGTCCTGGACAGGAGGTAGATGAGCACAGGGGTAGAGGTGGATATTTTGATGTTCTTTTTTATCACTGATCAGGACTGTCAGGTTTTGCTATAAGAACCAGCACCTGGATGCAGAGATCATCACTGACTTGTGGTGCTTGACAGGGGATGCATTGCCTGGTCCCTCACTGGCTCAGCTCTGCTCTTTGGTGTTACCACCTCTGGGACCATGGTGGCTTGGACCACCAGGTCCATGCTATAAGATGGCAGCCCAACCTAAATGACTCCAGCCTCTCACCTTCAGGGTGGAGGGTGTGGGGATGCCACCAAGGAGCACCACAGACCAGAGGGGCTGCGTGATCTCCCTGGAAGAGCAGTTAGGAGACATGGAGATGGCTGTGCCAAGCCACTGGTGCCTTGTGCCTTTCTGTAAGCGGGTGGGTGCTTGACCCTGTGCTGTTGGCTAAAGCGAGGTGAGATGCACAGCTTGCCCAGCCCCAGCAGGCCCTTCAGTGCCTCAGCTCTGTGCCTGCATGTCGAATAAGCATGGTGGATGGAGCATGGAGCTGTAACAGGCATTGGGCTCTCCTCTGCAGAAATCACATCAAGGCCATCAGCAGGGGCCTTTATTGTCACATACTTGTCCTCTGCAGCTGTAGGATCCATGAGAAGAGGAGTTTAGGTCAGAAGAAAGCTAACATTATGGATGGAACAGGAATTAGTTGTCACCTACCATTTGGTCCAAAGTGATGGGGCATGATGAGTATGATTAGTGAGCCACCATGATGAAGTGGAGGAAGTAAGGAAAGAGAGTACAGTAAGGCTAGGAAGTCTTGCAGGTTGGGTGGCTATACTTGTTCTTGACTCCGTTAGAAGTCCTTTTTGAAGCTGTAGTTACTGGTGGCACACTTAGCTGATGGAAGAGCAGAACTTCCTGAAGGGTTTTGTAGAAAAAAGGACAGTAATTGCCATGACCTACCCATAGCAGGGGGTTCTTCCAGGAGCAACAACTAAAATGGAAAGGCAAAGCCTGTCTCTCTTCAACCTGTGACATACTCACAGGTCAAAACTATTGCTGTACAAAGCACTCTGCAGAAGTTACCAGTACAGTGGTAACTTCTGTTTTGTGCAGAAAAAATTGAGTTCCTGTTTTGGATTAGAGCAGATGGCCCAGGTTTGAACTGATATATTAAAAAACCCACACACAGTCACTCCTATAAATTTGTTTCTTCTTTCAGAAGCCTGAAAACTGGGTTTGAATTCCAGGGAAAGGGTTAAGCGTATCAGGAGATTGTCAGCCATTGGCCTGACTTTAAAACAAGGTGCCGGAGGGCATATCTTAACTTGACATGTTGCATTGTTAATTTACAGTTTGGGTGTGGAGGGACCTGCCTTCCCTTCTTTGTAATCTCTGCAGGTGTGCACAGGACTTCAAAGCCTGTTGCAGTGGAGCTTATGTCTGTGAGAAAGCCTCAGCTGAACAAAAATGTCCCAGGAGATGTGAGCCCCAGCTCCCTTGTGCAACACCCTGCAAGTCAATTTGTAAATGTGGATTTCTGCTACATATTGTTTTTGCAGAGGGAGTTTATCTCTTTTTCTGTATGCCACAAGTCCCACTGCTGCAGATTTTAGGTTTTATGCTGAAGTGAATTTTTTTCAATGATTTTTTAAATTGTGTTTGAAATCACATAAGCATACTAGTCACTCTAGGGTTTTTCCTCTGTTTCCGGATCACTTGTGAAATAGTATGGATTTCCACCATTGTTTTAATTAGCAGTATTTTGAGGCATCTCAGAAGAGAGAGTTTTAACCCAAAAACTGATCAGAGATTTTTCACATTGACAATTCACTATTGATAATTTGTCACGTGAAACTGGGCAGCTAAAAAGCAGCTAAAAGGTCTGGACCTGTTGACTAAAGCTCTTTAAATGTGGAACAGCTCAAATGCACAGAAACAGTGCATGGTGAAGCACAAGTGCTCATGATCTTCCAGACCCTGTGTACAGTCATTATTTGTAGGAAGTGGAGCTCTTGGTAGGTTTGGCAGGGCAGGGGCCACAGTTTTGCCCACATAGGCATTTGCACACAGGTACCTAACCATTAACATTGCACAGCTGAAGAAAGCAGAGATCAGTCTATCCCATTTTTTTGGCTTTCAAGCTGGAGGGAAGAGTCTTCAGCTCTGTATTCAGAATTATTGAGCTTTTTATTTTTTCCATCTTTGACATTAGTATAGAACAAGTTACAAGGAAATTAAGTGTGCCAGTAAAACTGGACTTCACAAATTTTGCTAATTCATTTAATGGCTCCAGTACTTCATTGTTGCTTGTTATTGTGATCAAAATTATGGAAAGAGGAATAGCAATTGCTTCCTTATGGCTCTGCTGTGGTCAGTGATTTCCCTTATAGTTTTCTTTGTCCATTTTATGTTTCCACTTACCAATTTTTTTGGGCCTGCTGGCATGAAATTCAGCGTTGCTATACAGCTGCCTTTGTACAGCAGAGAACATTACTCTTTGTCTGCATTTTTTATATTTTTGATGTTTGGTTTTGGTCTGATGCAGAATGAGACATGCACCTTTCAAACCCTTTTAGGGAAATACACAGGGTTAGGGTGTCTGATGGCTAGGCAGGCTGGTACACTTTCATGTGCCATGCAGGTGAGACACAGGGGATCTGAAAATGGCCTGTGAGATGCTTGCTGATTCCAGCTGTTGCTAATGCCTGACTGCAGTCACAGCTAGGAACTGGCAGGAATTCCCAGCATTTTTAATTAAAATGTTTGTACCTCTAACAGTAAATTATGAGTTTGTAAAACAATTGTTTTGTGTAGCTATATATTTATATCCTCTTTCTGCAATTTCACTCATCTCCTAACTAAAGACTAATTGAATACAGAATGGTCTGGGAATTTTTGTTTTGCTTGTTTTGCAGAGGTCACGAGGCCTTATAAATGCCATGCTAGTGTTTGGAGTCCTCTTTTGGGACAGAAAAGGTCCAGACTGAACCTCTGGCTTGACCAGATTCAAATATTTTTCCTTGTCCAGGGAAGGAACTAAACCCCATGATATATGTATTCCGGGTGAATATTCAATGTACCAAGCTAGTAAGCCTCTCCAATAAGAGCAGTTCCATTTTGAATTAAATATTCGTTAGTCCAGAAAGAGAAAAGAGTTACTCTTTTACCAGCATTCAAACATAAAATGTTCCTGAAGCTCTGCTGTTAATATTCACCTCATTGCTCATGACTGATGAACAGATTCTTTGATCTACTCAATATGTCTTATTCTTGTAAAAATGGGGTTCTTACCGTCTTTGAATTTTTGGAGAGTTTACAGTTATTGCATCATGCTAAATAGATTTAAGCATGCAATTTCTGTGAGTGAGAGCTTAAATCACTGACCATCTTCTTGTGGAATTTTATGGAAGCCTTGAAGGTCAGGAGCAGAGTTTTAAGTGGAAACTCGGCATGGAAAGAAGCTGAAATGACGTTAGAAGATGCAGTTGATATCAGTGAACTGGTCAGGGACAAGAAAAGACTGCCTGGAAAGATGGGTAAAATAAAACTAAACCGTGGATTAGGCTCCATATCCCGGTCTTTTGGGGAACTTCAAGTTATCACAAAGCCCTACATTAAATGGGGCAGATGTCCCAGGCGGGAGAGATCGCAGCTGGTGGCCAAGGCCGGGTGTGCACGGCTCGCCTGGGAGGGTGCCCAGGCTCCAATTGTGCATGTTCTTATCTGTTCCTTTCTGCTGCCGGTGTCAGATGAACAGAAGTTGTCTCAGTTTAAAGCAGCAGTCCAACACAAACGACTGTGTGACCTTTATAAAGGAAAATACTTATAAGACCCTGATTTTTTTTTTTAAGCTTTAGAAAAATCAATACAGAACAAAACATAAAAATATGAGAAGGGAAATTAAGAGGAAGATCTAGAAAGAAATAAATGTGGGGAGAGAAATCAAGAGATAAAAAGAACAAAAAAGAAATTAGTTTCAGTAACTGCAGCAGGTCATTTACTCCCAAAGTGTTAGCCATTTATGCCAGAGCTGTGAAACTAATAGGGTTTTTTGTTGAAAAAGGTTGCATATTCTCCCATCCAGTGGTTGTTAACTGTCTCCTAAGTATGAGGACTAGTCAGAATATCAAGTTACAATTAAAAATAAGAATAACTTTAAACTTACCAGCTACAACACTGAATAGTCCTGTGGCAAGCAGACATTACAATTTTTTTCTTGTGCTTGCTGTTTAAATGCAGAAAAAAATATGATTTTTTCTCTTATCCTGCACTCGGAGTTGGCCAGGAAAGGGTCCTAGCTAAGGCAGCAGAAAACCTGCAAGGAAAGGTAACAAGAAAACTTGTGGAGTGAGATGAACAAGAAGCCCCTTTTGAATGGGATCCTGAACTGAAGAGAGGCAATATGTTGCAGTGTAATTGTGGCAGCAGAACTTTTCCATGCCTGTGAAAAGGGATATTCTTATGTGTACCAGGGAACAATGATTATTTGGTTTGAGGAAGGGAATTCTGGTAAGAAAGTTGAGTGGAGATAAAGATACAGGTGGAGAGCAGAGGTAGAGTACACATGACAGAATACAGAGGATGGACTACAGGGGTGTGTGGATTTGTCCTGGGGGATCTTCCCTTTAGCTCATTTCTGCTCTTTTCTAGGCCTGCCCTGCAGCCTGACAGGCCCGCAGGTCTCAGCAGCGTGCAGGACACTGAGCAGACGTGGCCACAGCTGATTAAGGTATCTTAGAAGATGTGTCTTCCACAGGGTGCATTATTTATTTCTTTGCTCCCCAGCAGTTGCACGTGAATCAAAGGGAGTGAAAGTCCATCTCCCTGTGGAGAAGTCCCTGTCTTTCTTTGCAATTCTCTGGGGTGAACTCTACCTTGATGTTACCTGCCCACTTGCTGCCCTCTCCCAGCAGCTCCTGGCTTTGCCTGTTTAAGACACTGCTAAAAATCCCTCAGATAGGCTCAATCCAGCCATATCTTGCATTTAAAAATGATTTACTGACATTCATGCCCCATGAGATTTTCTGAAAAGTTTTGCAGACAAAAGTCTGCAGTGAATAATGCCAATACATGGAATAATATTAAAGTTTTAGGCACAGTTTCCTACTGAGAAGCAAGGAAGATGATATGCTTTTAAAATATTTAACAAGACATTGTCCCTTCTGCTGTAACTAGTCTGTCTGTGGAATGCATTTTCACAAGGTGCAGAGCTATGTTAGACAGGAAACGTATTTTAGTACTCCATTTCCTTTGTGTGACCCCTTTGACCATTTGGGAATTAGACGTGTGAAGATAGGAAATGCAAAATGAAGTATTAGAGGAGCAGCCAAACTTCAGATCTTGTCTTCACCGGGCTTCCCTCATGGCTGTGGGTAACGTGGGACCCAGGGGTCACAAGTTGCAGTGCTCTACTTTGCTTTTCTTTCAGGGTTACAGAATGTGGGACCTTTTGGTTCTGAGTGAGAACAAAATCTGGAGGAACAAAATCTTCCACCAGAGGCAGCTAGGTTGTAGGAGAGAAAAAACTAAACACCAGAGCAAAAAATCCCCCAAATACTAGGATTGTTATTTGAAGTTAATTTTCTGTAGGGCAAAGTAAAATAAAAGAGATTTTTTCTTAGCAACATTGTGTACCATGAGTCAAAATGTTTAGACATGTAATTTTCTGGAAATAGAATCATGGAATCATAGGATCATAGAATATCCCAAATTGGAAGGGACCCACAAAGATCATCGAGTCCAACTCTTAGCCCTGCACAGGACCATCCCGAAGAGTCACACCATGAACCTGAAAATGTTGTCCAAACGCTTCTTTAACTCTGTCAGACTTGGTGCTGTGGCCACTTCCCTGGGGAGGCTCTTCCAGTGCTTGACCGCTCTCTGGGTGAAAAGCCTTTTCCTGATACTGTACTTAAACCTCTCCTGACACAGCTCCATGCTGTTTCCTTGAGTTCTGTCACTGGTCACCAGAGAGAAAAGATTGATACCTGCCCCTCCACTTCCCCTCATGAGGATGTTGCGGACTGCAATGAGGTCTCCCCTCGGTCTCTTCTCCAGACTGAAGACAACCAGTGCCCTCAGCTGCTCCTCACACGGCTTCCCCTCCAGTCCCTTCACTATTTCACTGCCCTCCTTTGGACAATCTCTAGTAAAGGGACAATTGCAGAGACTGTCCTGATATGGAGTTAGGGAGACTTGTTTTTCTCTTTATCTCTACTGAATTTGTTGGTCTTACTGGTCTTCAAGCATCCTGTGAAAATGGTGGGGCCAAATGGAACCCATTTCAGAGGGCACACAGCTGCTTTTACCGCTGTCCTCTCACTGTGGCTCTGGTCCCCGCTGCCTGATTGAGCACAGTCTAATTCTAAGTCTTGTTTAATAACAAACCCTGTGTCATTGTATCTGATTCCCATGAGCCTGGAATATGCACTTGCTTGGATGCTGCAAGGTCCCTCCTGTGTGCTGGTGGTTTTCATGCAGCTATAGCTGGTGTCATGCTTGAAGAGCTGGGAGAATTAATCTGGCACTTAGTTTTTGGCTCTGCCTTCTAATTCCCTTCTGAGAACTGGTCCCTGACTTGGCTTCAGGCCACAGCCCAGTACAAATGGGAATGAAAAATAATGGATTTCTCTTAAGCAAATGCTTCCTTCCAACAGACTTCCTAACTTCCCCTGCATCTGACACTCAATAATTTAAGTGGAATTTGGGACTTGCCATCTAGTCTCAGTTTGTGGGACATTTTTTTTTATTTATTATTTTTTAGGTTTTCTTCCATGCCTTTTCTGGTTATATCAGAGCTCTCTGTTGCTAGTTACTGTGAAGTCATGGTTATGTGGCTTTTTTTTGGTACCATGTTGGAAAACTGTGAAAACTGCCTTTTCTCCCATCGGGGGTCTGAATGGGGTCCTTGGCATCTCTGCAAGGTGCTCCCTTTGCTGAGGCAGAGGAGACATACGTGCACCTCCTGAGGGTGCTACAGGTCCCTCCAGCCAGGGCTGCACAGCCAAGGAGAAGGTGGATTGATCTTGTACTGGGTGTGTAGACTTTACAGAAAGCCCAGGGGGAACTCTGGACTATGGCAGTCTAGGTATCTGTCTGCCAGCTCCAAGTGCCTGTCAACTAGCTAGTCAAAACCCACTTTCAGAAAGCTTTTTCCTTATGGAATTCTGCACCCCGAAGACAATAGCATATGCAATATCAGCAAGAAAAATTTCACATTACAACAGCAACTCCTAAAACTTATTCAAATCAAACTGAAAATAAGAAGAATGTGGAGTGGTTATTTGAAAATGCAGCAAATACAAAGGGATACAGGTTTTTATTACCCTAATGCTTCATTAAGTAAAGAAAAACAATTTGCATGATACTGCTTGACAGTTTTATACCCCTGCTACCAGGTCAGGACCTGATGTTCTCTGCAAGACTTTGATTAATAGTATTTTATAGTATATTAATAATATTTAATAATATAACAATAACATAGTTTTCAGGCAAAGATATACCATGCAGTTGTCCAGTCTCAAGGAAAGTGAAAAATCCCAAATATATGCATGTGTGATAAAGCAGTGCTGCATGGTTGCTTGTGCTTGTTCGGGGAATCTCCTGAACAGTAAACTCTGAGTATCAGGGTATTTGCTCTGTTTTGTTTAGTTTAAATTCCACTGAACAAAAATATATATTTTTTTTAAACAAAAGTTTAGTCAAAAAAGCATTAAGAAAAAGCAAGAGGAGGGAAAAAATGCAGCTAGGCATGTAACAGTCTGTCACACATCATTACCTGAGAAATACATCCCCCTGACAGCAGAGTCATGGCTCCTTTACCTGCAAGTGACAAACCCCATAAACTACAGTGCTACAGTAATAAGAGGCAGGGAAAAATGGAAACAGGCTCAAGATATTTTACTATGATGCCTGGTTCCAGGGCTACTACAGTTACCACAGAGAGCATGATTAATTGAACCTAGCCCTTGCAGCAGCTTGTATGGGTGGCAGCAGGGCTTTGGCAGTCTCAAGGGCAGCCTCCCAGAGTCCCAAAAAGCTATTCAAGGGGAAAAAAGAATTACTTTGCCCTTTTGTGCGTGGAATACGGATGTCTGGCAGAGGGGGCAGGAGCGGAAGGGAGTTGCAGCTCTGCATTGTCCTTCTGCTCTCATTGCTGACACACCCCAATATCCCTCTGCTTCTGCACAGATCCCTTTCAGCTGCCTGGTCTTAGCACCCTTGGCTATAGGAAGGGCTGAATGGTTTCCCATGTAGTGTCTGAGGAGTCCTCTCGCTACCATTGCAACTGAAGAAATCTCATGTTCACAGCACTTCCAAAAACTTACAGGCTTGACATTAATATTGATTTTGAAGGTCTTCCTGGTTTAGACTTTTCCCTTACTTGCTTTACTTGGGCACTTTCACCTTTGCACATCCACACTGTGTACTGCCACAGTCCTATGAATGGCTTTGTTGTTGCAGGTGCTGAAGAGCAGCTCACCCACCACCCACTCGGGCTTTCTCCCTCCCTCCCTCCCTCCATCCCTCCCTCCCAGGAGTCCTGTTCTGAACAATCCTGACCAACTGCAGCTTATTCTTTCCTTCATAGTCCTTCCTGCTCTGCTAGATCCCTCACTGGCATCACCCCAGTCCTCCTCCAATTCCTGGTGGTCATCAAGATGTTCACTTCCTTGTAAAATATTTCTGAGTATTCAGGGTGTTCTGGGCAGTGGCTGCAAACTGGGGAGGACTTGAAGGATATTTTAGTTTTGTGTATGCTTTGAGTCAAGGAGAGAACCCCCACACCCATGGGTGCATTGTGCATGAGAAGACAGCCAGGACCATGTCCCTGCAGCTCCAGTGGCAGCATCTCAGTGCTGCTCAAGTTGAAACACAATTTTGTACACAAGCCGTGGAAGCACATAGCAACACTAATGGAAATGATGTAGGTTTAGTTTTAAGCCATATTTTATTCAAGGTTTCTAAGGAGTGGTTACAAATAGAATTCTTTGCCCTTGGCTGTGGAAGGTTTTATGAATTCCTCTAACCACTGCTTGCAATCACATTTTCCCCTCACTGAGCAAGGATAGGGGGGAGTTTGCTAAAGAGGTGTCATTGAAGTGAAAACACCATCATTCGTTTCCAGTCAAAAGGAAAGCACTGCTGCCTGTGGCCCCTTAAAGGTGGGCTGTGGTTCTGCAGTTGTCTGCTGCTGCTTGAGGTGGGGATCCCACTGCTGGCTGATGCAGGTTTCTGCCTGCTATGCACTCCAGGCAGACTCGTCAAATCCCCTGTGCTGAGCATGAGATGAGCATATCTTGGTCCCAGCTCATACCCTCTCCCCTTGTTTGCTTGTGTTTCATACATTTGGGTTACAGTGACCCCACCATCATCTCATCTAGTCATCTTCTGGGACCTTCTTGGGATCATTTGGGATCTTGGGTCTGTTTAAAATGGAAATAGCTCTGCACAGAACAATGACAGGGTCATGTGCAAACATACTGTAACACTTGCTCCTAAATGCATCCAGTAATTTAAAGTAGTGTCTTTGCTCCCTTGTTTTCTAGGTTGCTGCTTCTCCTTTTGCTTGACTCTCTGTTACAGCATTATTCTGCAGAATTTCACATCTCTCTTAACATGTTTTTATTTTCTTTTTTTGCCATTAAAAATAGCAATGAGCAGTGTTGGCCAGTGGTTTTAAAGTCTCTGTGTGGTAACAATAGTCAGTAAATGGCTTTTTTTTTTCAGTCTATGATCTGTAGTGCCATGAGGATATTTCTGTACGGAGCAGTTTCAATAGCCAACCCTCTTTAATAGTCATTATTTATAGAAGTCCTGCCACACACTTTTTTACCCCTAATTTTACATTTCCTTTCATATTTTTAATATGTTTTAAGGATACTCTGTTCAGCAAACCAAACAGATATGGTACATAAATGAAAGATGACCTTTATCCACAAGGAAAGAGTTCTCATGAATTGCAGGAAGTAATAGACTATATGGGAAAAGCACCTCCTGCTCTTTTTCTTTTTTTTTATGTGCAGCGTTTCCTCCAAAGTCCATGATTGTAAAACAGAGCCTTAAGTACCCGCCAGAAGCAGACTCTTGAGTATTTCATAGTATTCAGCTTTACACAGTTCCCTGCCTTTGTCCTTAGACAAAAGGCTGCAGTCTATTAAATTTGTCTGCTCAATTTGAAATGAAGGCCATATTAAATAGACTTCATTGTGCACTTCTATAGATAGAAAATGCTTTGGGGGTTATCGGAATGTCAGCTGCAGCCATCTACTGCTATTTGGTATAAGTAAATGCTTATTTAACCAGGCTTTGAAATGGAATATGATTGACAGACTAACATTACTCTTTCCATACTCCCACTTCCATTATTTCACCTATTCACTGTGTTTTTCTAAAAGCCGTAAAATCCAGACTCCAGCTTCCAAGTTATACCTCCCAGGACTGCTCTTTTCCCTCACCATCTCCAATACTTTCCAGGTTGCCTTTGCTCACATGCTCCTACGTCCCAATAATTCGGCTCTTCCTTTATGACCTCTCTACGTTACAGGCATTCATTTACTTCCAGCTGCGCTTTGTACTGAGAAAATTTTCAGACAAGAATCACATTCACAAAAAACCTCCAAGCCCAAAACCAGAATTGTGAAAAATGAGGAATAAACAATATGTTTCTGGTATGAAATTTGAAGGTGTGCTTTTACTATCCAGCTAACATATACTTACGTGTCAGCAACAGCAAGGACAAAAGCAGTGAGGGGTATTTGACAAGCAGCAACTCTGACACCTTCCAGAGGCACTATGCCATTATAATGTGGTAAAACATTGCCAAAGTTTTCCTCCTTGACTCTTACCAAGTGGCCTTCTGACCCATGTCCACCTGTATCCATATCTGTGAGAGCCACACATACTCCTGGTGACTGATTTAAGTAAGTTTTCTATGTTCTTAGTGTTTACTTTTCAGCTGTACTAATGTGAGGCAAATGGGACAAAGCAGTAGTTGGTCTTGGTATATCACATTTTCTAAAACATTTTCGTCTTCTCAGTGTATACATATAATAATCATACTTCCCTGGACTCATTTTTCATGTCTGCATGGTCAAAACCTGCCACTTCTAAATGCAAACTGCTCAGTGATATAATCTCTAAAATAAAGTTACAGAAAGCACAGTAGGGAATCAAGCCAAGTGGGACAACAGAAAATCAAGATCATATTTACTCTCTTCATCACAAAATGCTCACTTAAGAAAAAAAGAATCCATCCTACAGAAACTGAATCAAACCCAGTGAACCCCAAGGCCATATTAAACAACTTCTAAAACAAGTAATAGGATACAAAACAGTTCAAAAATATTTTCATTATAATGTGCTAATAATACTGATCTGGGGAAACATTACTGGAAAAGATAGAAAGTTGGAATGGTGTTGTGGGGATGATTTCTTCTCCTTTTTACTAGCATGCCCCTTAACTCACATGATGTTTACCTTCTTCAAGTATGGTGATTCCTATTCAATTTATTTGATTGAGATGTTCATCATGGTCATCCTTTTTCATTCTGTAAAGTTTCAACTCTCAATGGCTGAACAATAGAGAGAGCTGCTGTAGTAACCCTGAGTCAGTTCACAAAACCATGGAAATTTTACACGTATTCTGTGTAATACAGAAATGTTTAATAAAGTAGTTTATTAAAAACTAAATTGGTGCTTTGATTTTTTTCAGTACCTTTGGTTCATCATTATTTTACTTCAGAATTTCTTTTAATGATATGTAAAATATTGAAAAAGACAAGACTCAAGCTGAAGTATTTTCATTAGCCAAAAGCATTTTGTTATAACAAATCCTCCCGACTGACTTTCAGTGGTTGATTGTACTCTTAATTTGCCAGACCTTAAAACAGCTTTTCCAAACTTACATGATCTTTTAGAAGTCACAAATGAGAGAAAATTATGTTCTTTGCTTAATTTAATTTTACATAAGGATGTTTATTTACAAGTTGTGTGAACTTTTTGGTTCCTGGGAATAGCTTTGGCAGTGAGATGCCCATGATTTTGGGACTTGATACATTTACTGCCCAAGCTAGTTCTTTGTCTCACGGAAGTTTGGGAGGTGCACCTTTGGACCCAGCTGCTGTAAGGGTACCGATGTTGGTAGAAGGACAGGGATGCACTCTTGCACTGAGACCAGGTGTAGGCATCCCAGATGGCAGGGACCAGGACTGCAAAATGGCAAAATGCTTTTGCCCAACCTGCGTCCCCCTCCCGCCCTCCACCCTGCGCCATGTCTCATTTCTGCAGGTGATACGTACCCATTCCGAACCTTAGAAAAAGGGAGCCATTGTCTGTGCACACTGCTAGGGGTAGAAACAGAATTAAACATGATTTTAACATTTTATTCCCATCACATAACTACTGGCTACACTTCCCACATCTGTATTACTTGTCCAGGATGCTTCTCATGGGTCTGTTCTTCCTGGCCTCCAGGTTCCCACTCAAGACATCAGCCAGTACTGCAGCCATCAGGACACATACAATACAGAGCAGATTAGTTGTGTAGCTGCAGATGCAGAGTGAAACAAAATCAATGCAAAAGTTACAGTGGCTCACCATACCATTAATGCCATTGGGTTATAGTACAGCTGACTTTTCATGCAGTAAATTATCCAGATCAGGCCACAGAGACATCTCAAAACACGCAAGAGTTTATGGCACTTGGGTACTTATCCTCAGAAGAAGCAACTGTGGATCTGAATGCATTTCCCAGTGCAGTTTGAAGCAACCTGCAGATGGAAGGGTGAACTGCAGGCTCACGTAGTGCTCAATTTCTGTCTGCATGTTGCAAGGCAAAGCAGCTCTTTTTTGGGAGTGACTCCCCAGACACACAATGTTTCATTTCTGCACTAGTGAAGAGGCACATCCCAACTAGAGAGCGGGGCTGCATACTTTGTTGTTCAAGGCCTGTAAGAATTTCCTGTGGATTCATTTCAAAATAATATAATCCAAAGTGGGTGCAACTTGTAGCCCTTCTCCTGTTCATTTCCATCTTCAGTGTCTCTCTTGTTCTTTTAAATAAAATTTCCACTGGCCAAGCAACCTGACAGCCTTTAATTTAATGTGACTAGGACTGAGGCTGTAAGGGTTTCTGCTCATCTAGATTTCCTGTAGCACCTGTAAGGTTACAGAAAGGTCAAAATCTCCATACTTCCTCCTTTCCCTGGAGAAGAATGGGATGCAGCTGTCACCTGCAGTTTTTTGACTAATTGTGATTATTTTGCAGTCACCTCTGTCTTGTTTCCCTCTCTTTTTCTGGGCTTTCTCCTTTTCTGTCACAACTGTAGTGCAAACATAATATATAGATGTAAGTGAATATAATAATGAGAAATATCCACCCTTTTGAAAAGCAGAATCATGTAAGCTGATTGTCATAAGCACTGTCATGCTGGTGTCCTGCAGTCCTTCCTCCTGTCTAGATGTCCTTTGAAACGCTTGTAAGCTCAGGGAGCAAAGGGTGCATGAGGACATACTTATCCAGAACCATTCTTTTGACCAAGTGCAGAGGCCTGTGCATGCAGTGATTAATTAGAAACATATTTTAGCATGGCAAAATGGTGTGGAAGCTTCTCTGATAGCTAAAATGCCTCAGAAAAAAACTGTTTTAATTTATTGTAGGGTTTACACTGGTTAATTGTGGTTCCTTTGCACATAATCCTCCCTCTTTAATTCTTCTCTGCTGCAAAATGTGCCCAGAGTTTGACTTGGTAAAGACAGGAAATTCTTCAATAGAGTAAAATGTCCAGTGTTGCATGGTACCAGATGACAGGAAAGATGACAGTTCTACTGAAGATAATTAAATACGTCTTTTAACCAGCTGTCCATTTGTAGCCTGTACAGAACATTTTTAATACATTAACTTGAAACAAGAGAGAATTGAAACAAATTCCTATGTGCACCAAAAGCTGGAAAATGGACTAAATACATGACTTTTTTTTTTTTTTAAAGTTACATCCTTACACTTCTGGCAGACCATTAAATCCACAGAATAAGAAGAAACATAGCCTTAAAGTTTGCTTAGAAAATGGGAAACATACTGCTCTGCAGCACAAGTTTTATTTTTTTTCCAAGAGACTACAGTAAACTCCTCAGATGGCCAAATTCTGAGCTATACAAATAAAGCTCACAATACAAAAATAACAAGTAAGTTCACAGGTCTAGTCTTCCTTTTTTTTTTTTTTTTTTCCTCCATGACTTTTTGGGTGGTCTCAGAAATCACATTCTTGAGTTTTAGTTCCATAGCAGATGGAACAGAGTGTTGAATCTTTAAGAAAAAATTGTTTCTCTTAAAAATGCTTGCTTAGTACTTGAATTGAACAAGTAGTCTAAGAAACAAATGACTGATTAAATTCACAACATATTCAGTTGCATCAATTAAAAAATTGCCAGTAATTTCATTGTCACAACTCTGAGAAATAATTTGAAATACCTCATGGGTGATTGGGGCTTCCATTTGTAAACTGGAAAGTAAATTAGGACATGGAAGGTCTACAAAAACAGAATAAATTTAAATATCTTAGTCCTTTGATGTAAGAACAATAAAGAAGTATAAAATGTGGGGCTATCCACAAAAGTAAAAGAATTTATGAGCCCAAAACTAAAGCGGATTTTTTTTTTCAAATTAATGGGTTTTTTTTTCAGAGTTATGTAGCAAGACCAAAATTATTTGACTGAAAATACTGAGAAAGTTGTACTGAATTCAGTGAACAGACTGTTTTAAAAATTGTTAAAATAACCCCTACTTTTCAATATATGTTTGGGGCCTTTTAAAAGGAAGTCATTGAGGTTGCATTTATTTTTCAAACTATTAACAGAATGAAATAAAATATCATATTTTACACCCCCCCTCCCCAAATGATTGTTTACTTTTCACCCCTTCCACTGATTTTCCTCTCATGGAATTGCACATCAGCTGCTGATTAATCCCATAGCTCCAGCCATATCTGGGATTTCCTGTGCCCAGCTTAAGTAGAGAATTTTCTTTTGAAAGTGGGAAGATGCAGAAATGTAAGCTCCCCTCCTGAAACCAACAGTGTTGTCTCTGATTTGTTTGAGTAAAAATGGAAGTAGGATTTATCCTGTGCTATTGTTTTATTTGTGTAAGAGTGGTATAAGAAAGAGACTTCCTTGCATATGCCAATGCAAGGGGAGTTCCAGGGAGCTTCAGTGTGACCCAGAAGTATGTCCCCACTGTACTTAGTAGTGCTCTGTAGGCAGTGGGACAAGACAGGTCTCTTGGTGTCCCCAAGGGATTTGCTGAGCCCTCCATGGGATCCCTCTGGCCCTACATCCATCCCAGCCAGCACCTACCCCATGCACATCCTTTCTGTGATGAACACCTACCTCCATGTCCTCTGCTGCTCATGAAGAGGGTCATTGCTGGATGGAGGGTCATTAAACACTCTGCACAACTCCAGAAGATAATCCATTTGACATTTGAGAGCCAGGGTTAAGCCCCAAGATAGAGCAAATGGCTAACATTTCAAAGATTTAAAGGTAAGGTGACTATAGACAGCTGAAGATCTGGTCAGTAGCTATTTAATGAATATTAATGATAGAAAAAAAAGGTGGTTAAACTTTTCACCACTGCTTTGTAGTTTGAGTTCTGTCTGAGATTTTGGACCTCAGCCAAATCAGTCCTCCTGTGAAGCAGAGGCTGGAGCTTTTCCTGCATCTCTGCTTCTGCATTACAGGTCACAAAGCACTGCCATACCTGAGCAGTGGCAGATATATGTGCATCACAGGCAGGAGTATGCATTGCTCAGTGAAATAGAGATTTCAGCTGCACTTGGGTGGGTGGGGGCAGGGGGAAAGTAATTTTTGTGCATTACTCCAAATGCTTCAACAAATTACATGGGAAAAAAATGTGGAACATTATTGTCAGGTTATAAGCCAGTCTCTATGCACTGTCTTTTCCTGATGTCCTACCTGTGCTGTACCTGCTGGCAGACGGGACATGTATGAGTTCCTGAACATATTTTCTCCATTTCTGATGTGGATGATGGGTGTACTGAGGAGCCCTGATTGGCACAGCCAGTCCAAGGCTCAGAGCTTGTTCTGTTTTCCTTTTGCATGTGCAGGGCTGTTGAATGAGAACAGTTTAGACTGTGTTCAAAAGTCTGGGCTGATTAGCCTGTAGAACAAACTTAACATATCATCACTAGACAGACTGATAGATAGACTTGCATATGCATATTTTTTGCTATAGGAAGTACCTGTGACTACACAAAGAGAAACAGCTTAATCAAAATACCACCTAGAGCAATGCACTTTTTCTGACACTACAATTTTTTATTGAGAAGAGGAATTAAAAAGAATGGTAGTTCCACAGAGTTTGGGAGACTGGCTCAAGCTTGCACAATGCTAATGCAACCTCTGACCTACGTTCAGGCCAGGAAGTTTCTGACATGATATGGGTGCTTAAGCAGGGACAGGAACATAGCAATGTGTCTTCAGCCCTTCTGCTTGAACACAAGGTGAATCCTGTGGCTGATGGTGCACAAAGACTGGAGACCTCAGAAGGAGCATAGCGAGGGAGGTTAGAAAGGGGTGGATCACTGCACTCCAAAGGCAATCCAGCTTTGGTACTGTCTAGGAGTTTATCACAACATCTCTCTGTGCCTACACGAGGTCTGTATGCAGCTGCACAACCTCCAGATAGAGTCTATATGTCATGATATACCATCAGTCTTCAGAACTCAGCAGAGTTTGGGTAGGAAAGCACTCGTATGCTTTCCAGTCTTTCCTGCCTACTGTTGGTACTGTTCCATTACTCTGCTTCTGGATGTCCCTGAAAAACCACAGGAACTTCCTTTCTTGTAGTGTTTCATCACTTTTGCCTCAAAATGAAACTAACCAAAATGAAAAACAACTGGATCAAAAAGAAATCTAGTAAACAAATAAACAAGAAAATCAAAACCTTCAAAAACTAAGGTGATTTAAATTCTGTATCTGGTTTTGACCAAACTGTGTATCCACTTCTAGATATTTTCCTTCCTGTCAGTTCATATGTTCTTTGCAAGAATAATAACATTTGCCTTCAGTCCCCTACCAGTCTCTGATCTGTACTTCTCTTTTACTGCCATTCGGCATCTGCTTTGCTGCTATGCTTCTGCTTATAGCTTAATCTCCAGGTTTTTGGTCAGGACTTAGTGAAAAATTATGCCTTGCTTCTTTACATTTAGGATCTGGAACACTTTTGTCACTTGGGCTGATGCTATTGTGAGGAAGGTTTTTTCTAAACCCCCTGAAAAAGTCTGTGGCTCTACTACCCCATTAACCAGTATTTTGAGGCAGGTAAAAGGTCAATTCTAAAACCTCACTTTAACAGAAACAAATAAGATCAATCAATAATTAACACTGTTCACATCCACAAAGTCCAAATTCCTGCATATAGAACATTTCTCGTGGCATATCCTGCTTGTCAGCTCGATTTTCTTGACCTGCCAGGAAGTGATAGCAACAAAATCATAGCAGGCATTCTGCAGGAGTTTCAGAGCAGGACTACTGGGACAGGCCTCTGGATAAATACTCTTAATACAGATTATTGAAAAATAAGCTGTTCTGTGCTAAAGGAAAGGTATTTAGGGGCGTGAAAGAGGAGGCAAATGACTGTGCCTGTACAGGACAAAGGACTGGGGGCTGGGGAGTCAAAGTGGATTTTTCCAAAGGAAAGGCACAGCCTGGCAAGTTTTTCCCCCATTAATGCCAGCCTGTTGTGAAAGCACCACATTTTGTGTCTCCCGGGTGCCAGAGCCCTCAGGGAGAGGTGATGCCCGGCAGGTCCAGCTGCCTCGAGTGTGTGCATGCCTGCCAGGAGAGCCCCAGACTCCAGCCCCGACCCTGCCCTCCCGGCCATGCCGCTCCTAATCTCTTGCTACTTTATGTTTTTAGCCTCTTGTTTCCCTTGTCGTGCTGCCAGCAGGGCAGACAGTGCAGGCAGTCAAGGAGCAGCTGCCCGGCCAAGTTCACGTCACACAGGCAGGGCTGCCGGGGCAGGGCCAGCCAGCCAGCGGGTGAGGTTGGGTGAAACATTAGCCACGTCCTCTTGGCTTCCCTCCACAGCCTTTCAAATATTTCTTTATGTGCTGCTGATGCTGTGCTTGTTTGGCATTGAAAAGGTATGCTCTGAGAGGATTTCACAACGAGCTGCCATTTTACAGTTCAAAACAGATGCGAGCTTATCGCCCATGGAAATATGTGTCTCCACGAATCCCCTTCCTCTGCCCTCCTCGGGGCTTGCAGCAGAGCCACTGCAGGAAGATCAATCATGAAACTGCGTAATCGGCTAAAAATAATGTGAGTCATAAAAGTCTGGAAACTGTTGCTCATTTTGGGATTTGAAGATTCAAATGTCAGTCAATACCAATGACTCCTGAAGCTGGACAGTAGTACACAAGGGTCAAATGTTCTTCTAAGGTGATTAATGTGGCCTGTAATCTCCTTCCTCAATGCCGATTGCCAAAGCGTGTCTCCTCAGTTTCCCAGGTTCCAAGGAACAGGCAGATATTAATGACAGTTCATCAGGCACAGAATTTCACCCTAGATTCAGAAAAAAAAATGTTGGAAGACAAAATGAACTGTGTCTATATCACTTCTGACAGAGGCCAGTCTAACTAGTTCTTAAAGACTCGATGGAGACTCCACCAGTGCTGCAGGCAACCTGTTCCAGTGCATCCTTGTCCTTCCCATTAGAAAGCTTCTCTTTATCCAAGTGGGCTATGTTCCTTATCTACCTGTCCATCCACATAAAGGTAGATCAGCATGTTGCAACACTACTGGTGACTTGCAGAGTGTCCTAAGGACAGTACTTCCTCGGAGTCAGGGTGGGGATGCTGAGAGGAGTATTTCGATAAAGCCCAGAGTGCAAATTCAAATGGCTGAAATACATCTTGAGCCCAGGATGAACAACAGAGAGGTCAGAGAAGTGAGCAAATTCAGGCATGACCTTTCACAACTTGTGTAAGCATCATAGGGTTGTACCTTAATTTTGTGCTGGAGTTTGTTATATGGTTGTCAAAGGAGGCTAATGCAATGAAGATGACTCTAATTTGTGTGCTATTCTTTAAAGAAACAGGATGTTTGAGTACTCAGGGATCAAATACTTTATGTTTAATCTGGACTGGCTCTTTGACAAATTTTGTTGGCTGAAGTGTTATGCTAGTGCTGTGTTAACACTATGAAAATGGGCAGAGGGGTTTTTTGGATTTGTAAAGAATAGGTAATATTCTAGCCAACTTCCAGGCAATTAGTGATGCTTTTGAGCTCATTTTGCTTTTGCTTCTCCTGGCATACATCAGGCAAAGAGTAGCTTGAGAAGAAAGACATGCCTGCAATTTCACATACACACACACACACACACACGCAGGTTGTCAAGAGAGGTCACTGCAGCATCCTGGGTGGATGCATTCACAAAGGCATGAGACATGCTCAGAAGGTTAGTCAGAGGGGACCACTGCCTGCCATGTAGGGTTTGGATCTCACACAGGACTCTAAAATGCAGAAGTGAAAAAAGCTCTGCACTCTCCTAATCATGGGAATGGCCTTAATATCATGAGATATTTCAAAAAAGGCTGTTTCTTTTTTCTTTATTTTTTTTTCTTGTGTGTGAGAAAGGCAGACTGTGTGAGAGAGGGAAATTTCCAGCTGGCCCTCAGAGTCTTAATTTCTAATTAATTTATTCTAGATCCTACCAGCCCACATCTGCACTCTTCTCTTGCTCAACAATTAGTTATGCAACCCAAGAAAAACATGCTATTAATTCCTGAATTTCCAAGCTCAGTTCTTGCACTTAAGTCTTCTTGCCTATCTCTCTCTCCCACCCCTGCTGGTCCTGGATTGTCCATCCCAGGGTGGAGGAAGGCAACGCTGGAGATGCTTCACTTTGCTGCCACTGCTCACAGGCCTGGTGCTGAGGGTTGGAGAGTGAAGGGGGAACAGAGCACAGGATGACCCACTTTTCATTGACTGGTGTTCAGAACAAATCACCTCACATGTTCTTCTGCATAACATGGATCAAAGAGCTTCCCTGCAGTCGTTCCTGTTTGAACTATTGATTAAACTATTGAGTAAACCAGCCAAATTTAATTAAATTATGCCCAGTGATGAAGAATCTACTCTCCACTCCATATAAATTGTTTGAGCAGTTAATTCCTCTTCTCTACTGAAACCACATGCCTTATTTCTAAGGCAGATTGTCTAGACAGATGTGTGTGAGAGCCCACTTCCAAAGCTTTGCTTCAAATACAGGTACTTGTAAATTACACATGAATGAGCCTTTCCCTTTGCTCTACTGAAGAGCTTCAGCTTTTGGAAACTCTTGCTATTAGACATTTTCCAGTCCTCCATCATTCAGTGAACTTTCTTTTGAAACCTCTTCTCTTGACTTGTATATGTGAGGCCAGGGCACTATTAAACTGAGACCAGTTACAGACTTTGCCCATAGCATCTAGAGTTTCCAGATTCATACACACAACAATTCATCTAGCCCTTTAGTTGAAGCAAACATTTTCTCCTTTTGGGTTATTTGCCCTGGCCTCCCTGCAGATTCACTTCTTCTGAGAACTTCACTAACCTGTGAGGATGACCTGGAAGATTTTTCCACTAATTGAAAATTTGTTGCTTAGGTGCAGTTTGCCAAGCTCCTACTCAGGGACATGATTTCTTCATTATTGACTGCTCTGTTATTTCATGTGACTTTGGGTCTGTGCCTGTTCACTGAGCTATCTTGGTACTTCACATCAGATAAAATACATAAGAGGAAAAGAAACAAAGACCCTTCTGTTCCACTCCTGAACCCAAGGCTGAATCACATTTCTTAGACTTAGTGTAATTTTGTCTGCCTAGTAGGGATAACATAGAGCTATGGAGGAGGATCTCCAGCATATCTCTCCTAATTAATGAGCAAGTAGCAAATTTGCCAGGTGTGCCTACCTATATCAGTGGCCTGTAGGCTAATATTAGCTCAGGTGACATTGTCATCTAGCTCCTTGTTCCTGGAAGAGATGGGGAATATCACTAGAGCTCTTCCTGTACGAGCCTTTCTAAATAACCACACGAAACTTCCTCATCCTATGCATCATAGACTACAGAGCAACCTCCACCTCCATCTCCCCAGCCGTGTGCTGCAGCAGTGCAGGAGCCTTGTTTGGTGCCCAGTGAGGGATGAGGATGGAGACAGCTCTTTTCTTTAGGGGATGCTGTCTGCTCCTGTGGGTTGTGTCACCAGTATTAGGTTCCAAAGCTGATAAAAGTGAACTGCTGGTTATTTTAGAATATTAGACTCCCCCACAAGGCACAGGACCTGTCTATGGTGTTCTGCAGAAATTCAATGTTGAGATGTATTCTGAGTGCATTGACTAGACCAAGCCCTTAATGAGACTTTGGTGCTGGGATTTCTAGTCTGGGGATGCCACTTAGCTCTGGGCATGAAATAGGTATTGGGAGCTCAGAATGTGTGAGATGGTGGTGAGTGTGGGCTGTACAGAAGCCCAGGAATGCTGAGGTTTGATGGTGAGGTACCACATGAGTTTGGGAAACATCAGGCTTTGTTGCAAGTGCATGAAACAATTTGAGCATCCCTCCTCCTTTTTTTACCCCCTCTAGACACCTGTATCCTTTACTGGATCTAGCCATAGTGATTTTAACTGCAGACCCCAGATACCGTTTCTGTCCATGACAGGGATCTACTTGTTCGGTTTTTCCTCCATCCGTTCCTCTTCAGCCGTTTCCCGTCACTGCAACCTTTTGCATCAGAATGGTCCTATTATTTCAGGTCTTTGCCAAAGTTTAACTTGTCATGAACACAATGAACCAGGTTTTGACCTCGTTTACTTCTGCAGCTTTGATAGAGTTTCTCTGGACTTGTACTGATGCACATAAGAACAGATTCTCTCCCATTTAATTTGCCCTACTGCATATTTGCTGAAAGCTAACTGTGTGTTTTGCTCAGTACAGAATGCAGATGACAAAAAGACTGATGCATAATAGAGAGTTGTTACCTGCCAGATGCTGCTGCCTGGGCAATTTGCACAGAGTGCTGTCATCGTGGCAGTGTCTCCTCCAACAGTGCTTCTACACCAGCTCAGAAATTACTGAGATAATTTCTTCTTTAAATGCCCTGCTAACTTCTAGATGTCTTACTGACTTGCATGCAATAAGATTAAAATGTCAACATGGTGTTAATATTTAACAATTATCAACAGGAGCTTCTCACACCTTTTCCTTAGAAGGTACAAAGGAGCCCAACACCTACCTGTTTCTAAAGCTCTGTCATCAGTTTGAAGCAGATTCAGGTAATATGTTGGACCTTTATCAGTTATTGTCACCTGCAGTAGCCCCTGGTACAGGACTGCCCTAAAATATGCTTTCCCTGGGAGCCTTTCAGATTTCTCCAATTGCAATCTTCTCATGATCCAGAGAGAGCTTGTATTGTGTAAAACAAGAAATAGAAAAACAAAAACTAAGCGGATAAGAAATAGCCCAAATGACTTAATTTCTGTTTTAATTCCAAAAATACACCAGGCCCCTGATATTTCCCACACAGAACTCCTTTCTCTGCAGCACAAAGAAGATATATTTTAAGTACTGTTCATAGAATTATATGTTGCTACTGGATAATGGTCTGCTGTGGAGAGATAATTGTTGAGACAAAGCTGAGGTATTTATTGAGCTAAACATTGAGGCAAAGCCAAGATGTTTATTTTCTGAGCTCCAGACCATAATGCAGACAAAACATATAATATCATTAGAGTTATTCCTAATGTGTTGGAAGTCTGAACATGCCCCATTGCAAACTTGTTAACTCGGCAATGTCAGAGTTGGGTCTCAAATGAGAAACGCACCCAGGCTGATCCAAGTGCCAGTGCTAAAGGGCAGCTCTGTTTACCATATCGGGACAATGCCCAAGTTTTGTCCCTCTTGGCTGGTATCTGCCCTTTTGTAGCCCAGGGAGGTGGCAGAAGTGCTTTCTGCAGACCTGGCTGCTCACAGGTTGAAGCATCAGAAATAATACAGTTCTTCTTTGTTGATTCAATGAAAATCTAAAACAAAACATTTGTTGATTCTTAGCTTCATTTGAGGTAATAAAACATGGGAGATATGACCAGCCAGATATCGTCAGATTATTATTTGACAGTTTTCAAAACCAATTTTACATATATTTTTGAATAATTCATGCATGTTTGTCTCTGGGCACTGGTGAAATACAGGGTCCTACAAGCACATGGGCAGCTTCAAGCAGAAGCAGGGCCTGATACCATGTGGTAAAGGAGGACACATTCTGTGATACACCCAGGCAGTGTATGCAGCTGCTCTTGCATGTTTGTGTGCACTGGGGCTCCTCTGGGGACATGCTGGTGCAGATTTTCTTTTGTGCATGTCCTGTGGAGACTCAGAGCCATGGCTGCATTGGTTTATATGAGGGAATCTCAGCAGGTGATGGGTGCCTTTCTGGTCCCAGCCATATGCCCCCTGTACCTTGCAGTGGTACTGAACAGGGTCTCAGCCGTGCTGTTCACAGCAGTCACTGGTTTTGGCACTGCCCTTGATAGGTGTAGAAAGCTGAACTGGCTCTTTTCTCTCATTCTGTCCTGGGAGCGTGAATAAACACCTGGCTTTTACTGCTTGCATTGGTCATCAGGCACCTAAATACATCCCTGGGCCTGGGCATAATCCTCTAAACTGTTCGAAGAGGGCAGCAACATCCTTAAATATTATATGATCTGAGCATGTTGTTTCAGACTGACTGGAAAGTGAATGCGTGCACCTACAGAAAATATCACATGCCATTCTATTATACAGAACAGAAAGACAATACAGGCTTCCTACAATTATTCTACTTCTCAAGACTACAATCCAGATTATTTTCTTTTAAAAATCGCCAAAAATTAGGCTCAATTAGGCCTTAATCTACCCATTTTATGTCTGTGACCTGATTTTGAAAGGTACTGAGCATCCAAGGTTGTCTATCAGTATCAGCTGAAGGAATAAAAACCTCTGGATCTTCATCCCTTTAGAAAAATTAGACCATTTCCAAACAATCCAACCTCTCACTAAAGATATNATGGATGACTGTTATAGCTCTGTTATCAGCACTTTCCTTGCCAAACCCAAATCATGGCATTGTCATGAGACCTGCTGATTCGGTTCATGCTCCTCCTGTGGGATTAACTGTTGTGTAGCTGTGTGTAGTTCACTACAGACTGACTGTGCTCCACAGTGACCTGCTGCATCTCACTTTCTGACTGTTTTGTGTGTTTCCTTCAGTAGACCAGGAACTGAGGGAGGTGGTCATTCCCAGGGCTTGGCCTAACGCACCCTCAGGACACAGCCTGATGTCCCCTCAGCACTGACATGGAGGGGTTTGTCAGACCAGCCCCGTGGGGTACAGCAAATCTTACTGGGAGCTATGAATTCATCCTAATTGTTTTCAAGGTTCTTTACAACCTTTGCATATAAAAAGTTGGCAATCACAGAAATGCCAAAGGAACATAATGTGATTCATGCTTTTATAAGTGCTATGAGGTAACTTGACCTGATTACAGAAGAGTGTATTTCTAGCTTTTCCTTTAGTTTTGGCAAACTCCCACAAGAGTTATAATTTTGGTTTTAGTTCTTCACTGAAGAAATTGTATCTGACAGGTAGATATTAATTATTATTACTTGCATTTGATAAAGTTAAAGGTCTCCAACAAGATCAACAATAGTCACTACATGCTCATATACACTACTGTCTTAGGCTAGCTACAGTTGTCAAAACTGGGTGGAAGGATATGTACAAGCAAAAACCTTGAGAGTTACAAATATGAGGTTATTCTCATGATTTTGGCATTAAACTACTTCTATAACTATTCATTTATATATTGAAAGAACACAGTCACAAGAAATATAGCATAAAAATAAAATCTCTATGGGAATTTCTGGTAGTTACCTGAGTTTCAGACCTTGTGACTGCTTGTACTGTGTTATCTCCCAAGTCATCTGTGCTTGTCATGCATTTGACAATACATGTTTTGTAAAGTCAAACAAGCTTCCTTAGAAAGAAAGAGATGACATTATTATTGCCCAAGTAAGAGTCTCTGTCTTTAATGCTGAGGTAGTCAAAGGTCTTTAAGGATCTTACAAAATACAGTTCAGCTGATGTTTTTCAGAAATTGGCATTAACTTGTTTATATGAGTAAATGCATTTACAACTGAAGACATAAAGGCAAGTTTTTGAGAAATCTCAGGATTGTTTTGCTGTAAACAGCATCAACGAACTCCAGTAATTTAGTAAAGGAAAACGGTAATTACTGGATTACTTGGTGCTATAATATTCAATATTATGGTAATGAGGGATGAATTAAACATGGTATTGGACTGAGGAACCCCTGCCATCTAGACTCAAATTCAAAGAGTCTTTAATTGGGTATTTAGCAGAAGGCAGTTGGCTATGTATTAAAGTACTTGCCCAAGTTGTCTAATTCCATACCCCCAAAAGTAGATGTGAATCTTACCCTCTATTCCTAAACTGCACAGATGGAAAAAATAAGAATAAAACCAATTGTCATTTTGGTGTGACCAATGCACTATAATATAAATGATTTTGATCTGTGGGTGTTATAAAAGCTATGTTTGAAGCAGGACAAATGTGGAGATCAGCTTTTCAGTCCTTCCTCAGACAACACTGATTTTTCTCATGGATACCTGAAGATGGTGAACAGCAGAAAGAGCACGATAGCTGGAAGTCTCTAGAAGGGGCAGCACTTTTCTCTTTCAAATGTTTATAGAGTTAAAGGATATTTGCATCTATTCATTGGTCCCTTCAGAATATTTGCTGTTCACACACTCACCCTGCTCAGCCTCCACAGTGCGCTTTGCAGTGGTGATGAGCGTACCTGCCGTGCTGTGCCCAACAGCCACCCCAGGGGCTGCTGGAGGAGGGCATCAGGTGGAGGTTTCCCATAGGGAGGGAGTCTGGCAAACACTCCCTGCAGAAGCTGCTCTGTATGAATATTGTCAGCCAGGAGTTCAGACCTGCTACCAGATTACAGACTGACTTAGCCAGTAGTGTGTTTGTACAGTGGCTACACACTAGTGTGTGCTGCACAGTGGCTACAAACTCTTCGAAAATTATTTTCCTCCATTTATCAGAAACTTCTCTTTTACTGCAAGTCAACTTCAGACATCTGTTCTCATACATACAGAGGCTTCTGAAGTCACAGCTGAGGTCAATAGGCATTTTGATGATGATTTTAATAAGTGTGTGCTCTGGTAACCTTTGCATATGTTATTGTGCTGCTTCATCATCAAGACATGAATACAGTGTTTGCTGGGCTTGAAAAAAGTGTATTAATTATGTGAAACACTGAGCCCAGCCCAAACATCAAAAGGACTTGTAGGTGCTCATCTTCCCACTGGAGGTTTGCTCAATGAAACCAGCAGTCTCTGCTGTTCTATACATGACCATATTCTTTGTCCATAACTTCTGCTGGTTTGCATAGATCTGAAATCATTACAATTTCCATAATTCTTCTATACATTCCTAATTGCAAAATGCATGCTTCCATTAAAAAAACCCAATTCATACTCGAGTTGTTTTCAATTTTTGCATGTTTTGCTCTGATGATTATAGAATGAGGAAGATGCTTCAGTTCAAGGAGAGGGAATGGAAAGAAGGACAGATTAGAAGTTACAAGAGTTGAACGAAAAGAAAGGACTGTCAAGTCTTTGTCTTCAAGCAGAAGGTAGTTCATTAATATTTACTGGAAGAATTCATAACAGATTTGAATGAACTTTCACAATCTAGACAATATCAGGATTTACCAAGCAGAGGGGCAGTCCCCACTGCTGTCAAATTTAAGCCTAATGACAGTAGTGGCTGTTTCTCACTTACCTGTTGTGAAAATTTGGGTCACAAAGCTTTTTGCTCTGTGTCTCTTAGGGGTTTGAAAAAAATCACAGAATTAAACAATTAACAACAGTGACTCCAAAGTGACTTTGAGTTGTGGAAAGATCTCAAGACTTCCCTGCACCTCATGTCTGAGGCCTTTCTCATGAGTTGCTGCTCAAGCTCCAAAGGAAATAGAAAGCTGAAATAAAGGGACTACTTCCTTTTAGAAAATGCAATGTGATGTAAATAATGCTCTGCATTGTTGACACTCTTTCAAACACTAGTGAGGGAATGATTTGTACCCATTTGTCTCTCTTCAGAGGAAATTATTGGTAGCATTAGCTGGTGAATTATTCTAAGTAACATCAATTGGTGAAAACGACAACATTCCAGAAGGCTTATTTAAAATATAGTGTATTGTGTAATTCTTTTTATTTGTCTATTGCACAATCTATTTGCTGATACTTGTTTCTCTCCCTCCCTCTCTCCCCCCTAGGCTATCAAACAAAGCTGCCCAACCTTACACTCATCTATCATCCTTGAGTTATTAAGAGAATAGCTGCAGAACATTTACAAGTGGATGGGATGGATTGCTGGCTGCTTTTCAAGAACACAGTCAGTGCTACAAAAACTTTGCAAGATGGCAAATTTTCTCATGTTTCCTGTTCCTTGCTCTGCTATGACCTGCCAGAAGAAACTGTTTCTTGAATTTGAGGTGACTAATCTAGGTTGATGCTAAAACTGTTAATCGTTCATGTCTAGTACCAGATTATAATTTTATCTGAGTAAAATATTTCTTTTTTTGGTAGGTGTTTCTTAAAAAGGCTTTGGGATACATTGGCGAGAAGGAAGGGGTCAGAATAAGTGCAGACATCTGAGGGCTAGTGTTACACAAGTTTCTTTAGGTCAGGCTTGTAAAAGTCAGTGCGTGAAAGGAGAGGTTAAGAGATTGCAAGTGTCTCACATGAGAAGTGTAACAAAATGAAGGTAAAATAGATCATAACTGCACAACTTTTTCTCAGTGATTAAAAGACAGAGGTTGGGATGGAGTGGAGTTGCTATGTAATAATCTAAGAATCTAATCAGCAATTTAGGGTGTGCACAAAGATGTCTGCTCCTGCAGTACAATTGACTCCCACAGCTCGAAGAGCTGGGAAACAGTGTAGAGGTTCCATGCAGGCCTGCACTGAACCAGGCATGGTGTAGCCCTGAGTGCTGTGCCAGCTGACCATGATTATTCTGCCTTGCAGTCCCACCCGGCATATCTGCACAGTACTTTGCTTTGCTGTGTGGACTTGCCAAATCAGCTCATTGCTAGCTTGGGGATCTCTGCATCATGTTCTCTGCGATTTAAATGTACCCTTGTGGATTAAGCTAATTTTTCTGACTTTTAGAGGGGAAGAAGATTGCTTCTTGAGTAGCCAGCATCGCTCTAATTAAGTGGGATTATCAGAAGACCAAAACATGTCAGTCAGTCTGTACAGTGACTTTGCAGACAATATCTCAGCAGTCACTGAAAGGCTGCTCCATTTGAATATCCTATACTCTGCTCAGTGAAAAGCTCCAGATTCTTCTTTACTGGTTTAGATACTTACAAATCCAGAGATCAGCAAACAGTTAACACTTTGTTCCCAAGAGAAGCAGTCAGCTATCAGGAACCGCCACTGGGCAGAGGACAATGTGAGGAGAAGTTCTGGAGTCCAGAGGAGGAGCCACCACAGTCAGCCTTAGTGGGAGGCAGAGAGACAAACTCATATAGATTGCTCTTTTGTTGTGGGGCCTTTTTTTTCTGCTTTGCCTTTGCTCTGAATAATGAAGCTCTGCCTCAGCAAGGCTGTTTGCTAATGGACACCACTATGCTCGTGGAGACAGCAGAACTGAAGATGAGTCAGGACCATGAGATAATCCTGGCTGACCACAGGGAACTGGAGCCTGGGAGAGTCATGGAGCTTTGAGACATGGAAATTGGGAGCCTGGCACTAGGAGAGGGAGCATTTGATGAGATCAGGAATGTAATTTACATAATTATAATGGCAAAAATTTATGAACTTGCATTTTTAAATTATTTTTTTCTGCTCCAGTTCAGAAATTGGAACTTTTGTTTATATTCTCCAGTAAATTTGGCATGTCAGAGGGCATTTGTATCAGGAAAAGTAGCATAGTTACACTACTAAAACATGACTAATGTTCAGCAGCTCCACATTGTGAGTTGCCACTCAAAAACAACACTGCTTGGTGACTCCACCCTGCTTGCACAGCAATTAGCTGGCTTTTACCACTCTGCTTCATGTTGTGATGTCCTCAGCAAACACAGCACAGAGCAGTGTTAGGGAACATTTACCAAAACTGTTGTTTGTGAATAAATATCATAAATTGAGCCACAATTACATGAAACACAGAGGATGAATTTCAGTAATAAATTCTGCTACACGGGAGGGAAGCTGAATGAAAACGGATGGTTCTTCCCCTTGTAGCTGCAGTCTTCTCCCCCTTTTTGTAATTTCATTTTGTGTCTTCCCTCTGATTTTTCTTCCTACTGTATGTTGCTGTAATGTACATCACAGCTGATACCACCCAGCAACCTTCTGCCTTGCCTTCTGGCTCTCCTCCCTGTCTTCTTCTCATTGACTTAAATTTTCATCCAGAGAGAGTCCATTTCAGTAATTAAATTTTCCTCTGCTCCCTCTCCCTCCTGATGTGGCCTTTGTAGCTCAACACTTTTAACGAAATCCCAGGTTATCAACATGATATTCATCAAACACATTTCTCTTCCTTTTGTTCAAGTCTCCTCCAGCACTGACCTTCTCCTTTGCTTCAATATTTGGTTCTTCTGTTACTCGCAGGCCATATATTTCCTCAAAGCTTTTTTTGTTGTTGATTTACCTCTTCAACTGTTGTCCTCAAACTTCTGTGTTGCACTGACACCCTGAGTGTTGGCTATAACCCTGACTATAGTCTGAAGAACAGCGTGTCCACAAGAAGCACTGAATGTTTATAGAGGTTCACTCTGATTTTAGAGACAATTTCCCATTTCCTGCTGACACATCTGATTTTAAAAAAATATAAAAAAAATCAAGTACCACTTGGCTACCTTCTACTTTCTCTTCTGCATGTTATTTTGGTTTGTCCCTAAGCAAAACGATCCTGCCTTTTTCCTTATGATACTTAGGAAGTAAACCTATTATCTTTGATTATTCTGCTCACTCTTTGATTCCAAGGCAAATGATCTGCCCAGGCAGTCCAAGACAAATCCCCTCCATTTAACACTGCTGGGTTAGCAAGAACCCAGGACCAGCTTCTTAGACCTCACTTCTTTGCACTCTTCTGTGTCAGCTTCTTTGTCAACCAGCTTCTTGCTGTCATCTCCCAAGCAGCAACCAGTGGCAAGCTTGCTGTTAAAGTTTATAAAACTGCTCTCTTACAAATTATTCCTTGTGCTTCTCCCTTTGTTGTTGTTGCCTCCAAAGCAGTTCCAGGTACCAGTGCCGAGAAAGGCAGTGAGGTTTATTCTTTTTAAGACAAGACATGCCAGGCCAGAAGAAAGCAGTACATTTTGCTTTGTCCTTTGAAATTCTTAGGATATCAAAAGGATATTCTGATGCCATTTTCAAATATTTATTTGCATTTCCACTCTCACTGTAGTTTTTCCTCATCTGTCCCTTCCCTACGAGGTCCATCATTGCCTCCCATATGGGCCAAATTATGCCAACAGCCAGGAGGTGTGGTGGAGGCTAATTTGGGTCACACAATTTTCACTCATTTTTCTAGGCCATCCAGTCCTGAGTTATTTCAGGTAATGACTTCAAGATAAATCTTAAGCCATTAAGAAGACAATATGACTTACTGCTGGGTTGTTTTTTCTGTGAACAGAATTCCTAAGAACATGGATTTCCAATCTGATATAAGTGTGTTTTGGTTTTTCTTTTTTCCATTGTCTCATATACTAGAGCAGTCCCTTTCCATGCCAAACCAGGAATGGTTGCAAGAATTTCGTGTGGATTGATCATTGACATAAAATAAATGCTTTAGGCCTCTGTAAGAAACAGAGTAGACCATTACTGAAAGCAGAAACTCTCAGTTGATGTGTTGGCTGGAATTAAAATCCTGTTGTGTGAAAACAAAGTTCTAATTCTCCTTCTCCCTGTCTTGTTTTAAAAGTGAATTTAACTGTGTTAGAGGGAGCAAGACTGAGAACATGATGCAAGAACGACCCAGTACTTTTTCCGAGAGTGCAAAACCCACTTGCTGGCTGTTGTTGGAGGGCACAATCCATCCTCAACCAGATGATTTATACAGGTCACCATCAGAGCTGTAAGCTCACGATGGCTTACTGGTCACTATCAAAATAAGCACATTGGAATCACAAAACACTTGAACATAAAAATATAAATCTTGATTTACTGTCATCAGTCCCCTGAAGTGCCTGGTGCTGGCAGAACAGGTCTTTTAATACTGTAGACCAGCTGCTCAGCTAGTGTAAATCAGCATAGGATGTTGTGAAGTGGAAAAACATTGGTACTGCTTAAAGGTTGTTTTAAAGAAATCAGCGAGTAACTATGTGTTTAACATGCCCACTGGGATGTATATAAAACAAGAGTCTAACTTGCAGAGAAGAAAATTTAAATTATGTATGAAAAAAAGAATATCTAGTGGGTAAGCACCAGGCAGGCTGTGTTGTAAATCTCCTTCACTAGAGGTTTGCAAGAACTGATTAGACCAACATCTGTCACACATGGATGTATTCTGCTTCAGTGGAGAGGCTGAACTGCATGTTTTCTGGAGATCTCTTCAGTGTTTTCACAGCATGAATAAATGGACCTCAGTGCTAAAACAGTTATGAGATTAGCAAAAATCCTTTGGCTCTTTGCTTCCTGTTCAAGACAGGCCAGAAGACTCACAGATCAGTTCAATCCCATGTGTTAACTAACTTTTGTGTTATTCAGCCAGTTTCTCAGCCTGCACTTGATTTCTGAGCACAGCTAAGAGAGGAGACAGGCAGTGCATGTAAATCATTCTAGCGAATTCACTGGCAAATATTAAATCAGCCCAGTAAAATTTTAATATTCCTTTTCATGTTAAAATGAGCTATAACTGCTATTTAACTTCAGAGTTAACTGTACTATATAAGTATCTAGTTATTACTGTATAGCCATAAAAATATAGTTATAAAATTGTATGTGGTAGTTACTTATTAAGTAGCTATAACAGCTATGTGGGTTTGATTTTTTTTTCAGAAAAAACAGTCAAAGCAATGGAAATACTTCCATTTGCTTCAATGAAAAATATGTCAGAATTAAAGGGAGAATATTAGTGTATTTTGACAATTAGTGGTAGGCACAGCAGAACCATAGTGGTAATATATAATTGGAATTCACAGTGTACACTTTTCCAATGGAGTTTGCTAAGCATGTTACAGTAAAAAAAATGTTCATCCATCTTAGTCTGCCATTTGACATTTTTCCTAAGGAGCTTTAGGCATTTTAGTAGTGCATGAGGTAGATTTTAGTGGTGTTCTTCTGTGGGGATTCCCTGCACTGGTTTGCTCTCAGTCCTGCTTTGTGTGCAGTTTAAGGATCGGTATGAGATGAGGGACAGGACAATTGTGCTTTGAGAGGGGCATTGTAATTTCTCCAGATCCCTGTGTTGTTCAGGTCACTTGAGTGGAATTGTTCTGAGTCAGGAAAATGCTTTACCACCTGGCACAGTTAAAGCCAAGACCAAGCTTGTGCAAGGCTTTTTCTCAAATTATACTTGCGGAATGGGTTGTGCAGGCATCTGCAGCCTCAGGGGCACTTTTCTAGGCTAAGCCCCAAGACCTGGCCCTGGAGGGACAGAGACACCACACTGTTTGTGCATAAGGGGGAAGGCCAGATCCCCTGTGAAGCCTAGAGGGAAGTCCCTCAATGACCTACTAGTGATCAAGGCCAGGTACAAGTACCAACACATGTGTTATACCAATGCAGATCAGGTCTGCAGGGAAGCTGTATGGGCAGAAAATGCCCACTGAAAAATATGCGTGAAGAACCTGGGCAGAAGGGCACCACAGTAGCAAAGAAAGGGCAGTAGGTGAGATGGTTTAGTAGGAGAGGGAAGAAATAGATTTCAGAACATTTGAGATGGTGGTATGATGGCCAAAATGTGTTCCAAGCAGAGCACTGGATGTGAACTTGAGAGCCCAAAGAAGCTGTAGGTGTGTGTAAACTGGCTGTGTCACAGGGCTTGAGGTTCAGAATGGCACGTCTGGTGGCCATGTGTCTCCAAAGCAACCATCCAAGAAGGCTGTGCAGCTGCTCCCAAAGGTTGGGGCTGCCAGTGCTCACAAGGGCAGTCCTGACACCCACTGGGCACCTCCAGCTCTGCTTTGCTGCTTGGCCAGGAGCACCACAGCCCACATGGCTCTGTGTCCGGGTGCCAGGAAGGGAGGGATGCAGGAAGCTGGCAGCTCTCAGCCTCGCTCCCTCGGGGCCCATCCCACTGCCTGTTCCCAGAGCACACCTAACACCCACAGGTGGCGTTTGGCTGCCTGCAGAGCTCTGCAAGGGCCAAGCTCTTTGAAAACAGACCTTGGCTATGATGGAAGGGGTAACGGGGATGGCACTACCGTGTGGGGCTTTTTAGTTAATGGTGCACGGTGGTTAGGGTGCTTGCTGGTAGTTAGGGAAACCTCAGTTCTAAGTATTCCTCAGTCTGGAGAATCTCAAGTGTACCTTTGCCAAGAGAACAGCCTATAAGCAGACCAGCTGTGGGAGGGGAAGAAACTTGGAGCTTGTTTTTGAAGCTGTATCTTGGCAGAATAAATTATACATGAATCAAAGGGCCAGAAAGGGAGCAACCAAGGGCAGTGTGATGGCAACCTGGGGGCCACAGCAGTGCTGGGAAGGGAATAAAACTTGGCATATCGCCATCTTCATGGCTGTTTCTGCATCTGAGCCCATGAAAAAGATTGTCCAGAACCAGACATGATTATTGCCTTTCTTAGAAGACATTAACCTTTCATCACAGGCCTAGGCTTCTTCATGTCCCTGAGCCTTTCTTCAGAATCCTTATTTCTCAGTGGCTGACCTGTACTTGTTTGGACCTACTCAAGTCACTAAGGATAGCTATTTCTTGGCAAGTGCTTTAGACAGCAGGCTATCATATAGTACTTGGGTACTGGCATTACCACTGTTACAAGTTTTAAAAGAAATTGCAATCCTTGGTTTTTCCTTTTTGAGGAAATGGTTACGGGACTTTTCTTTGGGAGAGACTTGTTGGAGAGGGGTTTCAAATAAAGAAACATTCCTAACTGCATTTCTCCATGAGCATCCCAGATTCTGGACAGGTGTTCACAGAAACACAGGATAACGTTGGTCAGAAGAGACTGCTGGGTGTCATCCAATCCAAAATCTTCCTCAGCTATGGTTAAGTATAGCAAGTACAGCAAGTTTCTCAGGATCATGCAAAAGCCGAGCTTTGAGTATCTGCAAGAATTGAGACTCCACAACCTCACTGGGCAACCTCTTCCAATGCTGGATTAGCCCCACTGTGAACATTTTTGTCCTCGTATCTAGGCAGAATTTCCTTTACTGCAACTTGTGATGATTGCCACTCTCCTTCCACTGTGCACCTCTGAGGGAAGTCTGGCAGTGCCCTAACTTAGGTAGCTGATGGCAGGAATGAGGTGTATCCTTGTCATGGTTTTGCACTGACATAGCTCCCTGCTCAGCATTGCCATTCAGAGGTGCCTAACCCTCCCTGCACACTGCAGTTTGCCAGCTAGCACAGCATCTGACTGCTGGTCTGTAAGTCTGTGTTGGATTTGGCACTGTCATGGACTAATTATATCATATGCCACTGAATTTTCATTGATGGTCTCTGTTCTCTGGCAGTTTCCCTCATTCCTGTTTAAATTTGCATCATTGTCTGAGTAAAAAATCATATTCGCTGTGGTCAGCTATTAGTTTTTATTGAAAGAAGGAGGTGCTGTGGAATAATTAAAAATCATCCTCAATACCATAAATGTTTCCAAATATAAGCAGATATTCAGGAATGACTGTACAGGAAACGAGAATCTGTTTATTATATTGTCACTTAATACAGCTAAACCATTTCTTTTGTGCTTTGTTTGCACTGAGGTATGGGTCCTTTGTAGGTAGCAGCTGTACACCAGCTGTGTGTGTAATTCCCTCTATAAAGATTACAGAAGAAACACACAAACTGCAGTGTGGAAAAGGAGTTTTTCCTATTAAGTAAAGGCACAAAAGATGTGCTGTACATTGTCTATCTATGATCCAGAGATTCCTCATCAAATGTGGTGTAAATTCAATCAGTCAGCTCCAGTGACTCTGAATGGGTTACCTGTTCATTTAGTAAATCGACAGTGGTTTCAGGAGTGCCTCAGCTGGCTGGTGTAGGGCTGGAACTGGTCCAAAGAGGTCTTGACTGTGACTGAGCTAATGAGCCCCAGTAAACTCATGTCTGCTCTTTGTGGGCACAAAAGTGGTGTTATACATGGGCAGCTATCAAGAACTGATTGAACTGCTAGGGACCAGCCAAAGTAAGGTTTTCTCAGCCTCCTGCTTCTGGGCTGAGGAGACCTGCAGTGGGTTTGGCTGCCTTTGAACTTGTCCACTTATGCATTTACACACTGCTATGTTTGAGCCAAAAATCCCTTTCTATTAGAATACTTCAGTCCTTTTCCATTAAACTTCTCATTCAAAGCGATGGGAAGATACATCACGTACATCCCTGTGACATTAATAGTGTTAAGTTGACTGTATGGGCTTTTCCTTCTTGTCTCCTAAGCTTTATCTCTTAAAATAAGCAGGAAGCCAGAAGAAAATCACAGGGAATGTGCCTGTGTTAAATGGGGAAGTGAGGTTTGGTGAAAGTAGCAGCAAATAATTCCCTTAAAGACAGTGGAGTTGCTCGTGAGAGGAAGAATTTGAGAATGGGAGCCTAACATAATAGCGGACTTTGTCCTACCAGACACATGCCATGGAGACCCAAACAGAAGCTGGCATATCTCACATCTCTGCTACCATGGAGTTTTCCAGCTGTCCCGTGTCTCAGCAGAGCTTCACATACTGCAGAGTGCTCAACCACATCTTCCTCCCCTTCACTGCAAGGTTAAAAGCCAGTTTCTCTGCCAGGTGAGTCTGTTCACTCCCAAATTATTTTTATTACCAGTTTCTGATACTTTGAAAAAAATAAGATGAATTTGGTATGATATCAAAGTGAACCATCACAAAAGAACAGAGATTATAAGGAATGTAAATATTACCATGCCAAAAAAACATACCTTGTATACACATGGCTGGGAGTTACAAACCCGTGGTGAAAGCAAGACAATACAGTCTTCATGACAGCAAATCCATCAATAATGTTAAGTACTTCTGCCTGTTTCTTTCTTCCTCTCTCTCTTACATGGATTATCTTGCTAGTGTTTGCTTTAATAGTTTTCTGCAGGATTTATGAACAGCGGATTAGACATCAGATTATAGGGCATGCAGCATTGACTTGCTTCTTGTGGTATCCAGTGGCTTCTGTATACTTACAGCGTTCGCAAGACCAGGTCTAACTTACAGTATATACAAGCACTTGACAGCAATCTTTTCTTAGGACTCTCTGTTTGGGATGATTCAGCATTAAAAGATGCAGTCTCTAATACTGCCTTTTTCTTCTTGAGCCGGAATTTTATAACTCCTTAAAGAAACCCAACCCCATCTTAATATAACACACAATTACAAATGCTCTTACCTGATGTACCATGCTGAATGCATGCATAATGTTAAATTAGCCTTTGTGATGCTTAGAGCTGTTGCTTGGGCCTGTGTGGTTCCCTGGAGACACCAGCTCTGCTGTTAGAGACAGCTCTGCTCCAGTGCAAGATCTCACAACAGAGCCTACCCCTCCTTCTCCCTGACTGCTTAAACTCCTGCTGGTGAAACAGAAGCCTAAAGCTTATTGCCAAATATTCTTAGTAGCTCCACAAGATTGGCTGCTCACATTTACTTGCTGACCTGGAGAACTTCCTAGGGAAACCTTCTCAGGAAAAGAAAAATAAAATATAGGATAGGCAAATACATTTTTGGAATAAGAGCAAACTGTGCCTGCTTTGTTTCAGAGAATCAATTTTTAATGTGGTATTTGCACAAGCTATTCTGCTATTCTTTTCTAAATTAAACTGTCACCTGTGCAGCTTCCTGTACCAACACAGAGTTGTTTTCTCAGGAAATAAGTCGGGTGCTGAATACAATTCAAATATCAGTTTGAGAAAACAAAGACTCTTAAAAAAGGAACTGGATGTACAAAGTAACATGTTGTAAGGCCACATTCTTTCTAAGGGTAGCATCTAGGCTGCTGATGACACATTGGGTTAGGAAAATAATCAGCTGCATCTCCAAAGAATGTTCCCTTCTTCTGCATTTGTATAATTCTTTTGGGCCTACATGCAAAGACTGGATTTAATTCTTAAATCTAGAAGACCAGTTTCTTTCACTTCACATTTTAAGTCACAAAGCCAGAGGACCATGGCTGTGTTTTATACTTTTCTACTGGACAAGGAGAACTTTTGTGGACATGATCTTTGAGAGAGGATCAGTTCCAAATAATTTGTGCTGAAAGTTGTGATGAAACATCCCCAGATGCTTTCTTTATGTACTCATCCCTGCCATTTCAAAAACAGTGTACCTTGAGCTAAAGGCCTGGAGTACCTGTTAAAGGAGTAATATGTGCATTTTTACCTGGACTTTCTTAAAAGCAGTGGGAAATTCTGAATATTATATCAAGGGTTAATTTTGTATCTCCCTGGAGATTCCTCTTTAAGCACTTTATTTTAGATCTGAGTGATGATCTAACCACTCTTGATGGCTCTGTAGCACCTTCTCTTCCCCCTCCCTCACCTTCAAATATTTAGGTTGCTGCCAAACTCTATTTTGTCTTCACTAAGCGCATTACTTCTCACATTTCCTTAATGCAACACGTGGCACATACCTCGCCTGTTCCCTTGAATTCAGCCAGGAAATCTGCCCTATTCTTTCCTCAGCAGCTTTTGCCTCCACTGCAGATGTGCTGTGGCTGCTCAGGAGCAGTTGCTTAGCTGCCAGAAATTAGAGGTAGGTGTAGCAGGGGAAATTGAAATAGGTCCTGGTTTCCTCCAAATGCAAGTGGTGAAGGAGCTTCATGTGCTGCAGAGCTGCCCCTGGAGCAAGAGGAATAACCACCCAGAGAAAGCCAGGGCAGAAAGAGGGGAGTGGAAACCACCAATGTTGTCTCAAACTAAGCCATCATCACTAATGAGTTACATGTGCTTAATGATGCTCATTTGAAAAAAAGAAAGTAAAATGTTGGGTGTTCAGAGGCAATAAAGATGAAAAGTTTTTAAAAATTGTGCAGTTCAGGAAAGAGTTGTGTTACTGCTCATTTGGAAGCTGCAACCACATCTCCAGTCAGAAAAGGATAAAAGGTAGTTTTAAAATTGTTTTGTAAGACCCAAAAAGAAACAATTTAGGATATTGTATTTTCCAATTTGTGAAAAATCTTGCACACTGAAGTTTTTCTCTTTTAATTTCTTCTTTCTACAGTAAGTACAAGGATGTAGTTGCAGGTAGGTTACGATTTTCTTCCTTCTCACAACTAGCAAACGTACATAAATTATTTCATTCTTCTGCAACTTTTCTAAACCTTCTCAGATTTGTAAAAATATAAGTGACATAAAGGAAAATTGAATAAATAGGTGTTAGTCTGTCATTACTCAAAACTTCTCCTGCTCCCCTAGTAATGCTTCCAAAGATGTGGAAGCTTCGAGAGATTGCAAAATAGCAAAACAGGGGAAGAAGAGGGAGAAAGAAAAGTGGGAGAAAAAAACCCTCAACAAAACAAACAAGAAACAACAACAAACAAGATCAAAACCAACCAACCAAACAAACAAAAAACTCAAAGGAAAAAAATCCTATCCCACAAAGAAAAATATTCTTTTAACACTTGTTTTCTTTCTGTCATAGTCATAATGGACACCAAAGAAAGAACAGCTTCCCAACATTTGGCAAATCTGAAATGGAAAAATGTTTTAACAAAACTATGACTTTTTAAAAGACACTTTTATTGAAATTTCTATGAACACAGCTGTCAACTGATGGTCTTAAGAATAAACATGGATCAGAATCATTCTTTTTCTGATCATGCCTATCCGAGTGTTATAGAGTTCTGTTAGAAACTTTTTAGTTGTACTAGAAGGCACTAGAGTAACTCTAAGGTATTTTCCAGATGCCATTGATAGTGATGGGTAGTGGATCAGGCCCCAGAAGTACTGTTTATATTTTATTTTATTCCAAATATTATGTACAGACATATATATCTATTTATGCAGACACATATACATATCCACATACATATATTTAATATGTGTATGCATGCTGGCATGTGCATATGTATAAAAGATTTATGAACTCCTCTCTAAATTGGAAATGAATATCAGAAAATACCTGTTTCATGCAAGCAAAGGGAAAAAAGTGTCAATCACTTTCTATGTTCTTTTTCTGCCTTTCAACTTCTTGCTTTGTGGTTCTAGGATGGAAATCTAGGAAAACTCCAGAACTTCAGTGATTTGAGAAGATAAGGGTCAGGTTTTTGGTTTGAATTTTGAAACAAAGTTCTCTGTCTACTTACTGAGATTTTTAAGGGTAAACTGCGAACTTTTGACAACATCTGAGATGGCCATATGCTGCAATAACAAGGTATAGTGTGAAGTAACTGTAGTATATGAAGCAGTATTTGGAACATCTCATGCACCGACATTTCCAAAAATGTCATATTAACTCATGGATTAACGCAGTACATATTAGCTATTGGTGTCATTTCTTCTCACTGCCTTCAGAAAGCTATGAATAGCTCAAAATATTCTCACTACGTAATTTAAATGTAACTGAAAACAAAGAAGGAAGAGGTAAAAACCCCATAACTTCAACATTTGGAGAAAAAACAGAAACAAATCCCAGTTACAATCAAATGCCTATTTTCATCCTCACCTTTCTTCATTGTTCTCACCTCGGCTGGCATAGAAACAGCCTTGGCAAGGATACAAAGTTTTGCTTCTGACTTTTGAAGCCAGTCTAATGTTCTGTCTTACAAGATAACATCCTCAGACTCATATGTCTGTACTTCCTGAGAAGTTTGTGGATTTGAATATGAGGGAGTCAATAGCCTGAGAGATCCTGGGCTGTTAGTGAGTCAGGAGCCTCTTTCTCAATATTTCCAGTCTAACCTGAAATGGATGGACCAGAAATTACAGAGGAAAGCCTACTCCTAAGGAATTTCTAGAGAGAATTTGCAAATGGAGTTTAACTCATAGAAGACTGAAAAAGTTCCTTTTTTTTGTGCATGCTTTGTGTCACAAGCCTTTTAGATATGTCAGTTATAATTTCAGATCTTGCTGCTGCTGTTCCCGTACTTATCTACTTCAAAACAATCGCATCTTCTTGCATTTGGCATTAGAGACTTTTCTGTCCTATTCTTGTTCTTGTCCCTTCTGGCAGCAAGCAGAGCTTTGCTCTGGCCTGAGGAGGAGGCACTACTGTTCCTTACCAAGCAGCCCTGGCCTCACATGACCCGGAATGCCATGGGATTAGCCAACACCCCCAGCTGATTTAATATCAGCTGAGCAGCTTTTCCTTAAACAGTCCTGGTATTCCGGAAACCTTCACACTCAGCCTTTATATCACCAAAATTTGCCAAAGAACGTGTGGCCTCTGTACTGCCTGAACTAAAGTGCTGAGGAATTTAGTTTTTCATCTATGTGAGCCACTTCTCATCTTCTTGTGGTGGTATAATGTTTGTACCTAGTACTGTTTATTGACCCCTATTGTGAAGCTGAATTTTATAAATACCTGGACTAATTCCCACTTGTTTATTGGGAGGAGCTTCTGTAACAAGAAAGAAGAGTAGTTAAAAAAAAATAAGAACTAATTGCAATTATCTATGAAAAGAGAGCTCTTTGGTCCTGCAGCAGTAGGATATATTCCTGTTTTCCAAGCAATGAAGAATAACAGTCTCTAGAGATTAGCACCGGCCTCAGGCGAAGTCCCTTTTCCTTTGTTTTACAAATACCATTGATTAAAGCATTTTACCCGAGGTGAAGCTTTAAGGAAGGCACTTAGGGCACAATACTTAGAGCTCACTGGAAGCCTGGGGATGGTGACTGGACCTATAGTTCAGTGCATAAGAAGCAGCATCGACCTTATTGACAACCCATACTCATCAACGGCTGGGCTGTTGTTGCTTCAGCTGGGATTTCTGCATTGTATCAGGGGCAGCATACTGGAAATCGTGACAGGACTATGGTTGATTCTGGGTGGGTTTCTTTACCTCACTAATGGAAAAGGCATATTTTCTTGCAGGTGTCTGAATTCTCAGCAGCAAGGGAAAGATGATGCACACTGTTTTGATGCCTCAAAGGCTGCAGAGCTATGGAAAGTAACCTCTTTGTCAAAGACAGGGAGTCACAGGAGATCTGAGATTGCCACATTAAAATACTGTTCTCAATGAAGACGTCCTCCTTGCTCTACATAGCTTTCTCCATGCATTAGGTTTGAATCTTTTCCACTGAAATGTAACAAATGCGAAATCGTTTGAATAGGAGGAGAATTTATCCTATTCTGCATAAAGAAAAAACCTGAGAGCACAGTATAAAATTGTGGAAGTAAGTGATGACAAATCTGTTTTCCTGTTTGATGTTTTTACAAAGTATTTATAAAGACAGATGGTGGGCAGCAGCAGAACATGTTCCGTTTTATCAAGACATTTGGCTAACAAGCACAGACTGAAATGCATTTCTTTCCTTCTCAACTTAATAATTTTAATTAGAGGCAAAAGGTGTGGTAGTCTCATTGTCTGGAGGCGTATGTGCAATATTGTCTTGGTTGGGCAGGACTGGGTGGGAGAGAATATCACTGCCTCTAATGAAAGGTGGTGCATATCTGTGCAATCTCAGGTTTTTTTATTGTCTGGTAATCTAAAAAATGCAAATTCCAAATCTGCTCTTGCACAACGTACACAGAGAGACACTGAGGCTACACTTTCAGTTAGTCGTAGAATGAAAACATGACTACAAAATGTGTGCAAGTAATACTGTGTCACTGGAGAAGAAAGGCTTTTTAACAAACAGTGGGGCATACATTTATTATTTTGAGGTGAAATTTTCAAAGCTACTTGTGTAACTTAGCTGTCTCTGGAACTGCCTCACTATTTAAATGCTTTTGAAAATCTTACTTATTAACAAGTCATTTTGAACTTCATATAATCTCTCCATAAGGACATCAAAGTGTTCTGGAAATAGTAATTATGGATCATGTGCTCTAACCAGGTCTAACTTACCCTACTTATCTCTGGTCATATTCTAGCTGCTTCATAAAGCTGCTTGCACAGATGATGGTGTGCATTTTGTCCTTTACCAGTCCTCCAAGATCCAGTGCAGGAACTGCTTCTTCTGCTTTTGGATACTGCACTGGGAGGCGTACCAGTATTGGGCTGGTCCCAAAAGGAAGCAATGAAATGAGATTCGTACCAGAGCAGCCCTGGCCTGATGTTCTTACTGTGTATTCCCTTGCTCGTGTATGGGTTACGGAAATACTCAAAATGCCTTCATTCACAAACATGCTTTTGTTAAGAGCTGTGTGCTTCTAAGATTTTCTCTGAGAAGCTAAGCTGTCTTCTTGCTTTGTCATCATAGTCCCCATTAAGATGTCTGATATATTCATTACAAAGAAAGGTCAGAGTATGCATGCAGAGTACTTTCTAACTGTATCCTGGGCTGCATCAAAAGAAGTGTGACCAGCAGGCTGAGAAAGGTGGTTCTGCCCCTCTACTCCACTCTCATGAGAACACACTTGGAGTTCCGTGTTCAGGTCTGGGAACATAAAGAAATGGGCTGCTGGAGCAAGTCCAGAGAAGGGCCATGAAGATGACGAGAAGGACAAGGCACCTCCCCTATAAGGAAAGGCTGAGAGTTGGAGTTGTTCAGCCTAAAGAAAAGAAGGCTCCAGGGAGACCTCATAGCAGCCTTCAATACTTAGAGAGGGCCAACAGAGGGACTTTTCACAAGGGCATGCCGTGATAGGACAAGGGGGAGTGGTTTTAAACTGAGAAAGAATAGGTTTAGGTTAGATATTAGGAAGAAATTCTCCACTATGAGCTTGGTGAAGCACTGGAACAGGTTGCCCACAGAAGTTGTGGATGCCCCATCCCTGCAAATGGTCAAGGCAAGGCTGAATGAGGCTCTGAGCAACCTGGTCTAGTGAAAGGTGTCCCTGCCCACGGCAAGGGATTGGAATTAGATGACTGGTCCCTTCCAGTTCAAACCACTCTATGATATTATTCTATGATTCTAACTATAAATCTGCCACTGACTTTGTGAAACTGTTTGTTTACCATGATAGTAAATCTTGAAACCAACAAAACAATTGATTTTATAAGATCTTATTGAATGTTTTCCCTTCCTGACTGAAGTTCACTTCTTGAGAACTATTTTCAGGACTGTTAGCAGTTTCCTGGCTGTAAAAAGACAATATATCTCTATCAGTCATTACTTTGTTGCCTTTTAGTCACTACTGTTCAGAAGAAAGCTCAGTTCACTGTGCAAAAGTTACCAGAATTAGGTCTCTTTATGACTGGAAACTTGTTTTTGTGTCCCTTGTGAGTATAAATCTCTGAGATTTATGAGAAGTGTCTGACTGCACTGCACTGCATTTCATCACTGCCCACTGGGGACAAGTCCTCAGTGGGGAAGCACAGGATGGCCTGGACCCTGCATCTCAGGGTAGGAACTTCAGCAGCAGGAGGTTTCCTTCACACTGCTCAACTGAGAGAACTGAGATTTTGTGTCCATACACAGCCATCAACCTCTCACAAGCTGCATCAGTCTCCTAGCAGAATTAATGCTCTAGTCCTTATAGTCTCCCAAGCAAATGATATATAGCACAATAAACCATGGTGGTTTGTTACATAATATATACTTTCAAAGTTTAAGTACGTAGTTAAGCTTTGGCAAGGAGGACTGACAAAATGCCTAATTACTAGATATATCAGAGTAGTAAAAGCAAAATAATCCAATTCCCATCACTTCCTCCTTCCATCATAGACCTTTCCAAATATCAGATACATGACTGAACCAGAAGGAAGAGGCAGCTCTGTTTTTTTGTAATGGCAGTGCTGTGGGAATTGCCAGTTCTTGACAATCTGCATTAGACCAAAAGCAGCAAAGAAATCAAGACCAGCCTCTGAAAAAGATATATGAACAATATTCCTAATATCAAGCTGTCTGCAGTTACCAAACCATAACAATACTGTGTGGCTTACCTGTGCTGGTTACCTAAGTTGTTAGGGACCAGTGATAATAGAAAACAAATTAAAGACAGATCAGCAAGCATAATAACTAAACCTGAGAATTTCAGCCTTGTTTTCCTTTGCTGGTTTTGAGGCAATACTATTTTAACACATAAGGAGGCACACATGCTTTTCTCAGTTCAAAGTTTTTCGACTATAAGCTCAATGCCATCAAGATCCTTAATCAAATCATTGTGATGCTTTGTGATGCTATATCAGGAAACCCCATTTTTTTTTTACAGCAGATGAGCTATTTGTTCTCTGAGGAATTATTATAGACTGGGGGATGGAACTCCAGCATTAAACTATGTGTGGAGGTGGGCCTGAACTCTCCCTTAATGTGTTCTCCCATGGATGGTGTCCCTTCTGACAGGCACAGTTCCAGTCTCTGAAAAAAAGAGATTTTACTTGTGGAGTATTTCTTGCTTCCTCCAGATCTGAACTCAAGGAGAGCAGAACTGGGGAGTCTCCAATAAACTGTGCCACTGTTCTGGGGACCCCACAATTATTAGCATATAAAAAGGACAGTTATTTTGAACTATGTGTCTGTTGGTTATATTTGATTGGAAGAGCAGGTCAGTGTGCTAAAGCAATTGAAATAATAATATTATTTCATGTTCTAAAATGCTTACAGTGCCTACAAGAGATGCTGTTTTACAGACAACATAGTCTGTGTTTCATGGTTCTTCTATTTGTAACTTCTTGGAAGACATTTTAGTACATAAAGGAGTAATTGTAAATATTAGTGTAGTATCTAAGATCTAGGTAAGCAAACTCACATTCAAGTTCAATACATTGCATTTAGTTGAGGAAGTGCTCTTGGTGTAAAAATCCCTGGATTCATAAATCCCAACAAGGGTAAACTTTCTGCAAATATGTTTTCTACACGTTTTGAAGGCCTACTTCTCTAAGCAGGTAACTTCAGATTGCTCCTATGGGCAAACTGACACATGCATGGAGGCTTGCAGATCTGATCTGAAACAGCCCAACTGGCACTACTCCACTGCCTTGAGAAGAGCTACTTTGGTTTATGTGTGGTGAGATGCTGGCTCCGGGCATCCAACATGGTTCAGGCAATTGGGCTAAGATGAAAGTGTAGATTTTGCTGGCTTACAACAGTAGGAAGGATGTATCTCCTATAGGGTGTGTCTGATCAGTTATGTTTCATAGATGCTGTGTACTGCTTTTGAAAAGAGAGACAAACACATTGCTAGTAACAAACCTGTCTCACCCCATCTAATCACCTGGAGTAAAAGCTTTTGAAAACAAATTTGCTTGTTCCTGTGTGTCAAAGTATCAACATCAAACCTTAACCTTTCCTGAGAATACAGCACTCTTGTCATCACCTGTTTTGTTGCTTCTCTTACTGATTGTGGCCAAATGTCAGTGAATAAATATCTTCACAACCATAAGCTTATTTGTAAATAAGTCAGATTTTGCCTTTTCCCCTGCCTTTCTGTCTTTAATTTTAGCAATATATGACTCTACAAATAGATCCATTTACTTCATAATACCATTATGGAGTATCAGGTCACCATTGGATGCCAAGCTAATTCACATGCTGCTATACAAAACACAGCGTGTGAATTAAATGTAAAATTATTTTAGCTAAGCTGTAATTAACACAAATCAACTGGCTTTGTTATTGGTGATAGAAATATATTGGATATTCACTTTGTGGGGAACTTTTGCCTTTCTGCTGTTTCCTGGGACTGACTGGTGACATGGGTGATGGATCTGTCAGGGTGCTGTCAGAATGTCTGTGTAAAATGGGCCATGGAAGACGTCCTGTGAGCTGCTAGCTGTATCCTGGCCACTGCTTCATGGATTTCACAGGGGGCTCTACTCCTTCCACTGCTGCTAAGGAAACACAAATGGTCGGAAGTACCTTTTCTCTGATCACCCACTGTTACAGTTTCAAAATCTTTCATGGAATTTTTTTTCCACCCTTACCAACACAGTGGTTTGGGAGTTGAAGAGCCAGGATAAGATGGTTTGCTGAAGCTCAGCTCCCCAGTACCTGTTCCTAGAACCAGCTGTCCAAAAGCCTAAACAAGGGGATTGCTGATAGCTTCGCATTCCAGCTTGATGGCTGAGGGAGGACTGGGGGAGGTGGGGTGGGGAGAGAGGTTTTTCCTGGTGCTGGCCACACTTCGCTCCTCGGTCTGTGTGTGTGCGGGAAAGGTTTCATCCCATCCCTGTGGCCACCATTCCCATGTGAGTTTCAGAGCCACCACCTCTCCCTGTTCCCTGTCTTTGCCTCACGGGAGCCCGTGAGTGACTCGTTGTGGCTCCTGCCTCCTGAGGCACGGCATCTCCTCCTGCTGTCTGTAACTATATCTGCACCAAAGGGGCAGAGATAGGACTTGATTTGTTTGAAAGTTTTGGTTATGGTGTTGCTGTTTGTTCTGTTCTGGTTTTGGTTTTATATATACATATATCTATCTATATATATCTATATCTATCTATCTATATCTATATATCTATCTATTTGTAGTAAAGAACTGTTAGAGAGTTAAAGAATCCTCTTCTATACATTTTTTTGATTAAAGCCTCTTAATTTCAAAGGTTGTGGTGATTTATGGGAAGAGGCCTCCTTCCTCGTCCAGATAGACATCTTAGTTTCTTTTAAACTGAGACACCCACCTTCCTTGGTGCTGGGCTCTCAGAGTTGCTCTTCTGGAGTCCAGGGCTCCAACTGTGAAAGATGTCCTTCTGGAGACCTCCCAGCTCAACCCTGAGAGCAACAGCTTGAAACTGAGCTTGTTGTCTCCTTTCCATCCCATTCATTCCTTCAAGACAGGCTGAAAGGAGAGCAAAGTCGGCAGAGGATGGTGCTGAGTAAGCAGTTTTGGAGGTAAAGAATTCCTGTGTGACTGCATGTTTACAAGTAAAATAATTGTCTGTGACTTGATAATGCAGGGAAGGAAGACTTCTGGCATGGGGAGTGTTGTGCACTCACCTAACATCATCTTGAAAGTGTTCAGGAGCAGGATAACAATAGGGCATTTTTCCTTTAGGGAAAAGAAAAAGGAAAAACATGAACCCTGCAAGAAGCTGTTGGGCAGAAACATAACTAGACCTATCTGAACACAGTGACTGGGGACAGCTAAATGTTTAATCTCTCCTTTTATTACAGCTGACAGAATTATGGAAAGAGTAGAGTTGATGCATGTCCGCAGTTACCTCTTTGAAAAAGTGAGCTAGTACATTCAGGCTTTGAGAGGCTCTGACTTGCTCATGCTCTCTTTGTCTCTCAGTACTGACTGTCAGAAATTCCTATTCACTGGTCAGCCTCTCTGGCTTCATATTTTCTCTTATATGATTGCTGGTTTTACTTGTAGTGAGATGTAACTATTCGATCAGAGCACAAGCTGTTGGCTGTATATGCAGTAGAGAAGCTGAACAGGCATCAATCAGGAGACCATTTCAGTTTCAGTAAGTACCACATACCTAATCCACCCATGTCCATGCAGCACATAATGCATGTGTGACTTCTACAACACTGCAGGAATGTTTGGCTCTCCTCATACTATGTTTCACAGGCAGCTTTGCCTCTGGCATCATCTCATGCCTTGTGCCTTGGAAAAAGAGCATGTGTAGGGCAGGACAACTGACTGGGAACCCAGAGAGGAGAACACTACAAATTTGACTAAACTGGCTCTGAAGGATGAACAGTGGAAAGCTGGCAGTTAATTTCTGGTTACTGGTATAACACATACCAAAAGCCAAGGTCATATACAAAGCACAGGGCAGACTTTCACAAGCAATTACTTTAATTCCATTAACTGATTTAATGGTTGAATTGTCAGAGGGAAATCTATTTACTAAAACAGCCTGGGTAAATATAATGGATTGACCTTGATGGCTTCTGCAATTTTATTTTTTAGTATTGTCATTTCAGATATGGATTTCAGGTATCAGAAGGAAATATAGGAAGGGAGCAACAATTTGACTAAGATTGACATCAGATGTACAGCAAATAGAAAATTTAAGCCACATTTTGGACTAAAGAGAATAAGGGAACACTTGTTATATAAAAAACCCCCAAAGCTTCTGTGATGTAAATTTCTGCATTGTAATGGTTTATCATCCTTATTATTATATATGAATGAAAAGTTGAAGTCATATAAGGAGTATTTGCTGATTTTTTAAAATTCAACTATATAATGTATATATGCATTTGGCATGCCTAAAACATTAATAAATTATATTAAGTAAATTCTATATTTTGGGAGAGAGAATTTAGCTGGAGTAAAGAGTAATAGCCATTAAGTTAATTTCTGTAATTTAGAAAATGTTTCTATCATAAAATTCTGTCACTACTACCTAAAAGAAAAGTGAAAATTATGTTATGGCAAGTTGGTTGCAAAAGCAGTTAGCAGTCCATATTCCTACCAAGAGAAGAAAAAATACAGAACTCCTTCAGTAAAAGAGTACAGAGAGTTACAGTGAAATAAGACAAACAAATAACAAGTTTTTAAATGTGTCTTACAAACTGAAAATTTTAACCTCTATTCAGTGAAAAGAAGATAGGCAGTGCTTACCATCAGTCTATGTTAATTTTCTGTCTACATAACTATCCCTTCTTTCAATGATGCTCAGCTCACGTTCCAACCAGGCAGCTGTGTCAAAATGAAGGAAATAAAGGACATGGATGGTATGCTCTATAAACTGGTATCTTGAATAGTGAGGAATGGTTTTGAAGTAACAGGAATCTGTAGAGCATGTGTAAAACACAGTCCATGTGAGAGGCTTTTAGAAAAGTTACTAAACAACTGCTGAGATGAAAAACATGGTGAAACTGGGGTAGTGGGAGCTCTTACTGTTACTAGAAAAAGGCTAATGTTACATCTGTCATAAGTCAAGGCAAAAAAGAGGGCCTGGGAAGAGGAACTGTAGACAATGAAGGCTCATCTCAGCCCTGGAAAAATCATGAAGTATGAATCTTGGAGATAATTTCTAATCACATAGAGATGGAAAGATAAACCAAGGGTAAATCCTTGACAAACCTGACTGCAGTCTGTGATGAAATGACTGTGTATACTAATGGGAGGGGAGTGCTAGATGGAATATATATTGACTTTAGTGAGGATCGGACATGCCAGAAACAGGTGACAAAACTGAACTTCTCTCAGAGTTGGCAAATGATATAACACATGCAGCTATAGCCACAAACTGCAGGTTCAGGCTGGACATTACAAAAAATGTTTTCATTAGGAGAGTAGTGCAGCACAGGGAAGGCAGTGGAGTCTCAGTCCTTGGATGCTTACAGGACTTGACCAAAGTCCTGATCAACCAGCATTGGTGGTAGTCCCACTTCCAGAAAGAGGCTGGAGTTGATGACCTTCACAGGCCTCTTTTGAGCAACATGTCTGTGACTATGTGCTTGCCACTGACCTTCAAGCAGCACTTCAGCAAAGCCAGCAGTGAACTACTCTGAGCACAATACCTTCAGTACTTCATGTGGCATAGTGCAGACACACGTCACGACTCTTGTTCAGACTTGGGCCCTTGCTATTGCAATTGTGATATTCCTGGCTCAACTTCAGCAGCACTTTGTGTGGGTGTAAGAACTGCTGAAGTTCCCTGTGTTGGACTGCAACGGGAATCCACATTCCAGGCAAGCCAAGAAAGGAGTTTAAGGCTCCCTCTTCCCTCTAACCATTTATTATCTGCCTCATTAAGGAGAAAGTGGGCTTCCTGAATCCATCTGCATTATCAAATCATTGGTATCTCCCCTCATGCAGGTTTGCAGGAAAGGACAAGGCTAGGTGGAACATCTATCCCTGCCCAGCTCCTGCCACTCCCCTCCTGTGCCGGCACAAGGCACACCACACATGGCACTGTGTACAGCCCTCCACAGCCCAGAGGGAACCAGGGGACTGAATGAAACTCAGCACCCAGATGTGCTTTGTAGGTTGTTTGGACAACATCATTCCTCTTGCTGAGGGAAAGCTGTGAAGCAACAATGCAGCAAACAGGAAATGATTCACCAGTTTTCTGCACACATCTCAGGCAGTATTTGTGCTACAACAAATACACCATTTAATTTTGCCCTGGAAAGTGCTTATAAAATTAACAACAAAGAAACACCATGTTGTGTTTTTACCTTTGAAGAGCTCCCAATGTCTGTTTGCCCAGATACTGCCCAGATATTGCCTGCATTGAGTTGTTTACTGCAACACAGTGTCTTATTCTTCGCTGACTAACTTTCCTTACAGAACCTGCCAAGCACAAATTAGGTCAACTTAAGTGGCAGTATGAAATGTAATTAGCCAAAAACTTTCTTAATTAGTGCTGTTATTCAGGGTGGGGAGAGCTTAGCTCACAGCAAATTGGGGTAGGGCAGTTTGGTAGAGACAGACTCTTTCTAAAGAAAGGTGGATCTAACACTGGATTCCTGCCCATTATATTTAGAAATTTTGATTGCAATGTTTTATGACCAGAGTGAGAACTGTAATTTGTGCCTGTAGGGTGCTCTGCATCGCACTACTAGATTGCAGTCAAACAACAAAAAACAAACTAACACTTCTTATGGACATTCCTTTTGCAACTAGAATTGGTGATTCCAGGTCTTTAGGCACTTTGTATCAGAGTCACAGAAGTGTTGGGAAGAGACTGTTTTCCTGCTCCCTGAGGCACCAAAAGTGCATTGCTGCCTCTGCATAGCTGCTGTTGGACTGCCTGCCCAGGGCCTGGCATCCTTAACATGGCAGCTCTCTCTTTGAGGTCCAGTTCAGGGCCCCACTTCTAGGGGATACAAAAGACAGATCGATAACGGCTTCCAGCGAGCAAGCCCCTATAACACTGTGTGCAGTGTTATTGGCATCTTAACTCTCAGACAAGCCTGGGACTAAAGGGGAAAGATTAAGTTAGTTTGATATCTCTGAAGATAGACAATTCACAAGAAACTTGTGCCAGTCCTCGTCCAAGCAGTAATTGGATGAAGACAGGTTTCTACTTTTTGTCATCAAGCAACTTTCAGATTCTTTCACCTCTCCCTCTGGCCAGTATAAAACACTGACTAATTTTTCTTAAATAAAATAAAAACACTTGCCTAGATTTTCACTTCTGCTGCTTGCTCAGTTATGCCACCCTTACAATCCATCCCACATCTGGAGTGAATAAAATGTTGTGCATTTTTCCATGTACAAATGCTGGTGGGTACTGATGCAGGACAAGCTACTGATTGATAATTCTGATTAACATATAGTACACTGATGAGAATTTCCTGGAATAAAGGGCTAAATATTGTATTAGTGGGCATAGGCTGTAATAAAAAGCATGCAAGTGCCCATATGGAAAAGGGTACAACTAACCAAGCTTCAAAAATATTTTTACATTGGCTGTGCATGAACCAAGTAATCGCTGAAAGCAGTCTAGCTGTGTTCAGACAGTAGTGCACTCAAGCTAATAAAGCTTTGATAGAAGAATGATAATAGGATAATGTATGCAAATTCACATCCCACTGGGGGAGCTCATTACAGTGCACAGCAGAACCACACATCTGCACATAAGTAAAGTCCTTCATGAAGTTTTAAAATATGGTCTAAGTGTGGTATAATCTTTGTGCTGATCCACCACACACAGGTTTCTGCATCCCGTAATCATCATGAGAGTTGCATTTTAGCAGGAAAATTCACACCATTTTAAGGACAAAGAACATCTATCTAAGTGCCTTATACTGAAATCTCATCATCTGGACAGTACAGCAAGTCTAAGGGTTTGCCATGGTTCTTATATAGGCCAGGTTCACTGAGAAAAACATGTTATTGTGTACCTTAGGAGCTCGACTGCGTTCATGATCATGTTCTTTGAAAAGTTGAGAAGGTGGCTATTTTAATATATAATGTGGAAGTGCAAAGCAAATCTGGTTATAAAAAGGTTACAACAATGAAGCAATAAAAATGTTATTCATTACCTGGGTAACTTACTTAGACTTATTTTAGTTTTGTATAAGGCCTGCAACCATGGCCACTAGAAACTTGTCACAATATGTAAAGCTCTGTGCACATTTTAAAAGCAGCATAATTTGAATTTATTAGTGACTACTGTGCATCCAGTTAGCAAGAATGACTGTGGGCAATCTAGAATTAAAATATAAATACATATTTAAATACACAGATTAAAGAGGCCTGATCTTCAGATGAAGAAACATACTTCTGAAAAAACTGATATAGAATGAGTCCCTCAAAATCCTCTCAGATCCCTCTTCAGACAGGAAACAGTTACCTCTTGGATTTTCAGCATTTATTTGTAGGTGAAAAAGGAAGAATAGAAAAGCACACTACTGGCCTGAGGCATTTTTGTGCCCTGGTAATGACTTCAGTTCTTGTTAATTGAAATTGATAGACTTTCAGTGACTTGAACAGTGACTAAAACTTAGACATCAGGAAGAAGTAGTGAAACTGCATTCTGAGAACTTGAAAAGTATAAGGGCCCTGTTAAGAGATGCTCACCAAAAAAGCCAATGTTAATAACTTACTTTCAGTGAACTCATTATAACCTACTTTCTAATAGCCTGGAAGTCTGTAAAAAAGATTAATTCTGTAAGATCTAGTGGACACTGGTTTTTAGGTTAATAAAAAATATTTTATGGGAAATATCACATAGTAGGCTGTTTTCTGAATATCTATGTTAAAAACGCATAATTACTTCTGATTTTAACTTTTTAAAAATTTTATTATTTAGGCATAAAAGCATCAACATAGATCTAAATTGATATTTCTCCTGCAAGTTTTATTCCAGACTTTATTAAGTTATGTAGATGTGCTGCCAAGGGACATGGGCTAATGGTTGGATTTTATGATCTTTAGGGTCTTTTCCAATCTAAATGATTCTATGATTATACATTTGTCTTTACAGAAATGCTTAAATGCCTGCTTAAACAGACCTGTCATCTAACTCCAATCATGAATGAATGTTTCACAGAGAACCAAACCCATTTCTACTTTGATCACTGGCTGTGAAGCACTTTTGTGCTCACAGTATGTGCATTTTAGCCTTTATATAAATCTACCTATCATTTGCATCAAGTCTCCAATAGTGCTCTTAAAACAAAGTATATCATTTGCTTAGAAACATAGAGCTTCAGTGCTTATGTTGACACCCTTTCCATATGAGTTTAAAAATCAATCCTTCCTCAAACTGAGGATTAGCCAGCTACACAATAATGATCAGTTTTGTAATACGTGAAATATGTGTCAAATCTAATAACTAAAGTCTGCCTAAACAAAAGAATGTGTTCAAAAAGCTTAGTGGATTATTGCAGGCTCACGCAGTCTGATGCCACTTTTCATGCTCCTTGGACAGCTTTTAGCATGTCTCAGCCTCTGCCAGTCAGCACGTGCTCTTTAAGCACGGAAAATAATGCAGGAGTTTAGGAGAGCTGTGCTGATGCTTTGAATGAGAAGGCTATTTGGTGAGCTGGAGACATAAAAGGCTTTTCTTTTTCATCGGAAGGATTTTCTACAAAGGCTGGAAGAGATCCTGTGCTTCAGTTAATACAGACTCAGTTAATACATATCATCCCCATATAGCTATTGACTGTTGCAGGCTTAACCAGCAGACGATGATGTACTCCCACAGTTTCTTGTCAGTCACTGCACACCCTGCTCTTCATCCAGACTTGCATTAGCAGCTGCTGCCGGAGGGCTGAGACGCTTATTGGGGCTGGCAACTCACAGCAGCACAGATAGTACTGGTGGGGGTGCACACCCTCAGCCAGGAAGGGGTCTGAATGGTTAGGCTCACAAACACATGGACCAAGTGATGTCTCATGACTACAAAATTCATCAGATTTGCTCTTTTGTACTGGAGACTTGTGGAATTACACTGTTCCTGCCTTATGATGTGTGGATAGCGCTATTTGCACGGCATCTTCAATAGTCTGATTATATATACTTGGAAAAGTGAATCAATGCACTTCTAAATGATGGCACTATCGACTTGGTGTAAGATCATCACCCACAGCACACTCAGATGCTGAGATAATGATGGTTTTGACAAGAGGCTTTAAAGGTTTGAGTTAAAATGGTGCAGTCTGCCCTTGATGATTCACCTGCCTAACTAATTTTGGGAATTCTGTGTGGGAATGTTGTGACTATTCAAAAATTATTGCAATTGAACTTGAATTCTTCTTTGAAACAGGTTTTTGAGGACTAGTGGTACACACTGTGCAGGACTTAATACTTCCTTAGCTTAGTGAAGAAATTCTCAGCTTTCTCATTGCCAGTGCACATCTTTAGCTGCAAGTTTGATTGAATGGGAAGTCTGTCCTGCTGAAACTTTTCATGAAGCATCCAAAATAGTTGCTCAGAAATAATTTCCCCTCTTACTCTAGAATTGCAAGTGAAATACCCTAAAGTGCTAACACTTTCAAAGCCTCTAGTGCTGTTTCAAGAAAAATTCAGGGATGTTTATCAGGAAATGCAGTACAGAAAACATCTGTTTAAGCTGCAGGCCACTTTCGAAGTTCAAGGGACAACTCTGCCAGGCCACATCTGGTGTCGTATACTAGTGTTATATTGCTCATAAACAAGATATCATCTTAATAAGTACAAAGGCAATAGTTCCCTAGCAGAAGTGACTGCACAGCTATTGCCAAGAAGGTTCAAACTTGTCTGTAACATTGCAGTAAGCTCTCACTAGTCGTAGCATTTCTGCAAAACTGCACAGGGCTGATGTCTAACTTGTATGCAACAGTTCCTGCTGATTTGCCTTGGGTAACAGGAAGCAGGCTCCCTGCTGCAGCAAGTGATGGCCAAGCTGGCTGCTTAGTGAGGTGGCTCCTTCAGCACAGTCCCTGCAGATGCAATGAGGGGCATTTACACCAAGGCAGCCAGCAGGGCAAACGTTATCATTCCCAGATGCGAACTGATCTATAACTCCAAATGGAAAACATTCACTCCCTGTCTGAAAGCTTTGAACTCTGTACTTTTTTCCTACACCTTTTTTTTTTTTTTGTAAATATTCTTAAATTAAAAGTTTAATTTTTTGAAATACAATTTTCAGTCATAAGTAATAAATAATGGGTGTGTCCTTGCCAGTCTTTGTTAAAACTGCATAAATCCAAATAAAATATTCCTTGTGTATTAGTAGGCTAATGCAATATGTTATAAAGGTCATAATCATAAAAGGATGTTCTATACTGCACAGTCTCTATGTCGGAAATTAGCCCAAGTCAACTCCTGCTACAGTGATCTTTCCTTACCCTTTGTGCTCCATGACCTCTGCAGTATACTGACTGTCAATAAATAGCCATATTCCCTCAAGTGGCACTGTCCATGTTGGAAAAGTATCCACTGTACAAGTCATGATCCTTGATTTCTGTTGATACCATAAGAAAAAGGCTATTTAAGTTCTTTAGCAGGCAAAACTCTGGATGAAGTAAATTTTTTTTTCCTGGACATGAGCCACATAGTCTGCCACTGGGAGTCTGCCATTAGAGGGAGAGCCCAAACCTAGTTTGCTCAGAAGTCACCTTCAAACACAAGGTAAGATTAAAACAATGCATTGTGAAATAAGGTGATACTAAAACAATATCTTGTGAAAAGTCTTTGACTCTTTGCCTCTTCAAATACAAACCGTACTAATTACAGGAGGGACAGAGAAGTAAAATAATAGCTGCTATCCTAATTATCTGGAGTCTGTTTTGTGTTAGGATGAAGCTTTAGGTGTGCTTACTATCTGTTTGATTTCATTAATAAGACTTCATAAATTATAAGACAGTCAAGAATGCAGATGGGAATGATTTCAGGTGAAGTAGGAGAATTTTATTGCTGACTATCAAAGACCTTCTCCTAAAATGCTAATTTTTTAGACTTAGTCCTTTGATCACTACAAAGAGTGAATGTTAATCAAATAAAACTCTGACATAGTTCTTATAGGGAAGTGAAAAGTAGTCTGCCAAATTTTAATTGTTCATTTCGGCTATACTGTTGTCACTTTGCCCATCTCAAAGCCTGATATTAGAGAATGCCTTCTTAAGAAGAATAATATATTTCTGGAGATGTGCCTGAGTATCACTGCCTTGAGAGCACAAGTATTCCTCACTTTTGAGAGCTAAATTAATACTCCCACTGAGTGCTGCAGCAAGTTGCAGTACTGGATGTATTGTGGGCTCACATAAGGCGAGACTGGACACAGTATTTCTAGGTGAGCTGGAAGGTGGGATTACTTGGACTGGCACACTCCTCTGACAAGCTGATGGCAAGGCTGTGGCTTGGTTCCCCCAGTTTTCACAGTGCTGTTTGGGTTGCAGAAGCAAGGCCACCACAATAACCCAACCCACTAAGATATGGCCACTATGGACCTTGCAAATGGCTCCTTTTGACACTCAAATCATGTATCCAGTCAAGTTATGATTTGCTTGAGAAATAAAAAGTGAAACTGTTAGGAGGGAAAGGAAACTCCCTTGTTGTCTTCTGCCTAATAATCCTCTGATGGGGGAGTCATAACTTAACACCAAAGTATTAAGAAGGCTTTTTGATTGGGTACTAGTTGAAAAAATTATACCATGGAGGGAAAGCATCACTGGAGAAAAAAATGCCTCCTTTTCCCCACCTTTTCTTAGAGTCAGGTCATGCATGTTTACATTGCTCAGGTTTTTATTCTACTGTAACATAAACTCTACACTAAAGATGAAACCATTATGAGATAATGTTTGTAGAATACTTTTTAACACTTTCAGATAGTAATCAAGATACTCTGAGGGGGAAAATACTAATTAATTTCATAAATATTAGGATAATTTTAAGCAGACTTCTGTATGAAGTTCTGATAAAACACTCCTATGAGCATCTTTATGTGGATTTCTCCATCCATTTTAAACTTAGGTTATAAGCTTCTAACCTTCTTTAGATGGTTTAAGGAGTAAAAAACTTTGCAAATACATAAACTTATACAATCCTGACACATCCGTACTCAGCCCTTCCCCATGTAACAAAGTGAAGCTTCTCAAAAGAGGTCTAGAGAGGGGCTGATTGTGGAGGAAGTACCACCAACCATCTTCATGGATCACCATGAAGTTCCTTTAGGAAGGGGCCAAGAGTCATTTCAGTACCTCTGGAGGAGAGGTTCTCTCTGTAAGCAGAGGGTGAGGGTGAAGGGCAGACAGTGGTGCTTTACCCTTCAGGTGCTGAGAGTGGCTTCCCCACCCTTCTGGCACCTGAGCATACATCTGCCTCACAGGTTAGGAATCTCTGTCCCTGGGTAAGTTCCTGCCTCGGGCAGAGGCAGGGAGCAGTGGAGTGGAAGCAATGCCTTGCAAAGCCACCTATGCCTGAGCCTGGGGCTGCCTGGGAAGGAGGTGGCAGCCAGCGCTGGGAGGAGGGGCCCTGAAATGGGAGAGGCAGGAAAATTCCAGAGGGTAAAAGTTATGCTGAGAAGATGTGGGGACACCTGTGGAAAAGACTTGGGCATGGCTCTCTCAGAAGCTATTATTACTATTTATTAGTTCAAGAGCAAAGGGCAAAGGCTCTCTCATGCCTCTCTTTTCATCCCAGTGGTAAAGAGCCACTATAAAGCAAATTAATCTTTAACAAAGTATGCTTCCTGTTTTTCCTGGGAAATCCATATCACAGTGCTGGTAGTGGCTGGGTCTCTCCTGAGCCGGTACAAAGAGGGAGGGATAAGTCACTAGGGCATCAACCCTAGTGATACAGCTTTCTGACACAGTGCCTGCCATGCAATGTGCAAACAGGAAGTGTTTCACTTTTCTGGAGTCCTCCCTTGTGTTTGCAAGAGTTCAGATCTTGCCAGATGAACACAGGAGGAACTGGTATTTCATAGAATCATAGAATGGTTTGGTTTGCAAGAGCCCTTAAAGATCATCTAATTCCACCCCCTCTGCCATGAACAGGGGACCTTCCAGTAAACCAGGTTACTCAGAGCCGTATCCAGCTTGGTCTTGAACATTTTCAGGGATGGGGAGTCCATAAACTCTCTGGGCAATACTTTATTTCAAAATAAAAGTGTAAAGCCTTTGCAGAGCTTTTAATTCCAAGGCAAAAACTGCAGCGTATCATCAGAAGTAGGCTCTACATATTTTCTCACAAGGTGGATGGCAGGAAGCTCACCTTTTCAGAGCTTCCCTGAGGTGCTGCTTCTCTGGACATGCCATGGCAGAATTGATCTGTCAGAAACTTTGTGGGATACAACCTGCAGATGAGATTTTCATTTCTTCAAATACATTGGCAAATTTTATAGTCAGAGTAGGGAGGCTGCTTAAAGTAAGGTTGGGGAAATCCTTCTTTTATGTGCAAAATGTTATTCTACCATATTACACATAAGCACATACACATCTCCAAACGTGGGGCGGTTCATTATTCCACTGAGCCAGGACAGCATGTGGACCATGGTCTACCACTGTTCTAACATCATATTAAACATTAATTTCTCAATGCAAACTGCACCGGGAGCAATGGAAGAGAATAGAGTTTCTTGAAAGGCTGACCACTTGGCATTCATATTGTTCTTGAAACATCTTTCATCAGCAGACTAGGGGTGGTGGGGCTGATCCAGCAGAGAAGGATACCTTTACTGCATTTATATGTGTGCCTTGGAAAGCACCCATGTACTAGCAGGGAAGCACCAGTGCTGGTCCTTGAGGCACACTAGAAAGAAAGTGGTCTGAGGAGAGGAGAATCCTGGTTTAAGTCAAGGCAAATGTGTGCAACTGTGATCTGGTGAGCTGAAGATGACATTGTGTGTTTTGCCCTTAAATATCTATGTTAATAAAGGTGTATTCTGCATTAGAATGGGAAAACATGTAATAGAAAATCAAATTATATGTTCCAGATGAAACTTATTCTGACTTCATACACTGCACCTTTCAGTTGCCGCACTGTATTATATTTAGGTAATGTTTAAGAGCTCCCATGATAGACCAGGCAGCTCTTTTGCACAAACACAAACCCATGAGATTCCTTGTCTGGGCTTTAGGCCATTTTTTCTCCTGCATGCTTTCTACTACAGTCTCCAGAAAATATACACATGCAAAAGACACTCTTTGGTTTGGAACAGGGGTAGCATTGCTGAGAGGTGTGAGGAAAATTCATGAAAATTTAGGTCTGAGATAATGCTGGAGTGTATATGCTCATCATCCACAAGGAATTTAAAAGTACGACGGCAAGAATTATCAAGGTTTATTGCAATTACACTGCTGACATGTTAATCATATTGTATACATGATGGTATAAATAGTGCATAGTAGCAGTACACATGTAACCTGTGGTAGGAAGTAAATGATGGCATCAAAAGAACCAGAAACCAGCAGGTAGTTCCTCAGTTCACCATGGACTTAGTCCTTCTCACACAGCAGCAGTCCCTCAAACTTGGCTGAAATGTGTTGTAGCTCAAGCTTATTATGAAGATATAAAATCTTATTTGGAAGCAAGTTTCTCCTTCCTCTTTCATTCTAGTGAGAAAAAATAGCATTGTAAAAGTCCTTTAACCACAGTCTATAAATGCTTTTAACTACATCACTTCTCATGGTATTACATTAACTGCAGTTGCTTAAAAGGCTGAATATGGCTCAGGTATTACAGAGAACATTTTCTCCTGGCAAGTGTCACCAATAAAAGCATACATGATAGGGCTGCAGATTTATAGGCAATAACTACTAATTTTACTTTTGCTAGACATTATAAACCTATCGAGATAGTTAAAAAAATTATTTTTAAAAATAAGTATTTGGCAAAGAAAATGTCCAACACAGAGAAAAGTCTTTTTTTCCACTAGGTCTCTTAAAAAATCACAAAAAGTGAAGAATATGTGATAAAAGCCAAATTTTCCTATTACTGTTTATGTATAATGTCCCCCCCACATGACTAGCTCTGAGCAGAAAAACGTAAATACACTTGAACTCTCTTGATTAATGTAAATGCCTTTCCTTTTTTCTACATCAAGTTTAAAGTGGGTATAATCAGGTTATCTGTGAGAAATTAATTGTAAGGACCATCTGTATATGGCCATTTGGAGGAAATAAAATACTAAATTTGCTTTTCTTCTGTATTTGTGACAGCAAGATAAGTCTAAGTTTAATTACTGATAAAGAATGGTATAATGGGATTTATTTCTCCTGGTCACAACCATCCTAAAATTAAAATAACAAATTATGAAAAATATAAAAATGATTCCTTCCATGTAATATCCAGTAAGAATATTTTTGAGATTTTCCATTTGCAATAGCTGTTTTGTGAATGGAATACAGTGGTTTTGTGTTAAAGTGCTTGTAATACGGGCAAAATTTTGATTTAGTTCTTCATTTAGAAATGGTCTTGGAAGCAATTTTCAAGCAGCTGTATTTCTGTGGATTATTCCCTCATTGCTGTTCATGACATACGGTGTTACTGAAAGTTACAAATCATCCTGAGACACCACGCATTTGTACAGTGTGGATTATTTATTTTGCCAAGTTCAGGTTTTTCTTTCTTAGCTTTAGAGTTTTGAAACAATCCTGAAGGTAATAAGGAAGTTTGAGAACCTTCTCTTAAATGTGCCTCTTGGCTGGCGCCCTTTTCCTGTTCTCATGGCCTCTCCAGGGACACATAATCAGTGCTGCTCATGTAGTCCCTGTGCAGTTGCATACAGGCTTTCTCAGCTTCTTACCTTTTAGCCAAAAAAAAAATTGAAAAGGCTGTTTTGAAAAATAGGCTTTTTCTTTTAATTCACAAATTCTAGCTGCTCTGCACTGCTGGGTAATGAAGCTACAGATGACTGCACCAAACTCTCCCACACCTACAAAGTGAGTGGCTGTAAATCAAATGCAGTAGATTGCCTTGTTTTGCATCTAACCGGGTCAATCTCCCCCTGAAACAAAATTCCAGAAAGCAAATAACCATAACAAATTGTTGCTGCATATAATGCTTCTCTATCATTACATGAAGAACTTATACTCAGCCATAAACAGCTGGACTGGTTATGCAGGGATTTCACAACTCTAGGTAAGATAAGTTAGGGTATCTCAGTTTGTCTGTACTTGGGTGCTCCTTTCAGCTTGTTATTTTTTTTTGTGACTTTGGTGCAAGAAAATTCAGGATTTTTTCCAGATCCCTTCACTTACTAGAACAAATTCAGGCCAAAAGGCATTGATGAAGTCCAGAACAAGTTTTGGATTAGTTTATTTGGATTAATTTATTTGTTTATAGTCAAGTGGGAGAATGAATGCTGAGTTCCAGCAACGGCCACATGCTTGCATGAATTTGAATCTAGCAAAATGAATGCTTGGCTGCCAGTTTAGAACTTCACTTCTCTTGAATCTTATAGGCTTAAAACTCATTTGTCCTTAATCTTATTTTATATATGAACTTGTATTATAAAAGAAGAACTTTCATTCTTTCTGTTTCTGGAGATGTTTGGATTTCAAAATCTTCCCTATTTTGCTGCTACACCTGATATAAGCTCCCCTTGCCTGTATGTTGGATGATGTTCTCCCACACATCGTGCCTTTTGCACCCTCTCCCCCACCAATACAGGGCAATACCCACGATGAAAAGAATCTGCTTTGCTTTGAATGGAGCAGAAAGCCTCTTGAAAAAGCAGCATATGGTCAGGTAGTGAACGTGTTATTAGAGAACGTCTGTCACAGGGGCTGAATCAAAGGCATTTAGGCCTTCTGCTAACTTATTAGGCACCTCCTAAGCAAAGTTTTGGGCTTTGATCTCCCGGCATTAATGGACTTCTACCATTATTTAATCACCTTATATTAATGTGATATCAAACCTCACTGGAGCCAACCACAGTCCCCACACACTGTCCATCATAAAATGATGTTTAAATTGCTGTTTAAATTACACATTTATTCCTGTATGTGGGCAGATGTCACAGGTGTGGTTGTCACATCCTCCTAATACCCCAGACTGCTCAGTGCAGGAGCCTTGCTGGCACCATCACTGTGAATGCCACAATCACAGTTCTGGATACGTAGAAGTGTTATAGAACACCATCAAGTTTAATACAGGATGAAAGCCTCGGTCCAATACTGCCAGAAGAGGCTCTTGGGATACATGTGACAGTTACTGAGAGGTAACTGTGAATAGGGATTATATTCAGCCCCTGCAGAAGGACTCCGTATTCCTTCAGAGCTTGTCAAGTGACTCTGTAAGGGAAGAAATAATCTCTCTGGTGCTATGTTGCCAAATCATGTTCAACTCTGACAAGAGAAAGCCATGATGAGGGAAAGTCTCAGGTGCCAGCATGCAGGAATAGAAGTATCTTCTGAACAAACAGACTGAGATCAAATAAAAAAAAGCAATTTTCTCGATTTTTTGGCCAAGATAGAATTCACTGCCATCAGAGAAGCAAGCACAATATCTAATAGGTGTATTTAATTTGTTTTTTCTGAAGATTTTGAGGCTTTTAAGTAATTTTGCTATTGTTATGCAGTAAGGAAATCTTCACCAATTCAGGAATTCCTTTAAAGACCTTAAGCAGTTAATAAGTGAAACTGAACTGATGAGTTTGTTACACTCAAAATGCTGTTCACAGGCACAAAAGAAGCACACTTTATATAAGTAAATCCAAAAAATTTTTAGTGTAATGGAAAATCTAATCTAGAAATCTAATTCTAGAATTGTTATTAGTCTAGGTCTAATTATTACTGAAATAGAAGAATAATAATACTTTTAGAAAAAGTGTCACAGTAATAATACAATTAAAATTGTAACAAATGCTGTTCTTAGTAGATATCCTTTTTCTCAGGAAAGGTCACTCTTGCACTGCACCTTTGAGTCCTGAAGTCAGCAGCTTTGGTCTGGTGGAGAGGGGGACATGGTAAATCATCAGCCTGTGAAGTCCCTCGTTGGGAGGAAGGTTGTATTGATGCCACTGGTTTCCTCTTCCTACCTCTAGGATCCACCTTGGGTACTTCAATGTTTGCTAACATACTTATACACATTAATTTTTCTTTTTTAGTCCACACGGTCATGTTGCATCATAATTTAATATATATGATGCCCTTTACATAGGTGAGATATTGGTTCTTTGTTTTGTTTTCCCTAAAGCCAGTTTAGTGCCACTCTATACTTTATCATCCCATTTCTGTGTTCCTCTACACTACACACTGTTTCTGCTTCTCAGGACTCCTGCTATTGTATCAGATCTATGTTTCTCTCCATCGTTTTATTAGAGTTGTAACTATTTTATTGTACAGAAAATAACTGCTTATTATTACTACCGATATAAAGCTGAGATTATACTAAGCAATGATAAACAGAAATAAGTTAGATGTAATTACCTGGTTAGTTAGAGAAATTGCTGCTACAGTCAAACTAAGTAGAACAAAGCTGCAGGCAGGTGGAGGAGACAGCAAGCCTGACAAGGCTCAGTCCTAAGGCTATCCAAACTCACTGCACAAGTGATGTCTCTAGCCATGACATGACCACATTATCAAGGTACATGGCTACCAAAGACCTAAAGTCTTCTGCTCACAGGTATTAAGGTTGTCCACCTCACTGCAGCAAGCAGCCCTTCTTACACAGTGTTTAGGTCAGAAGGCATCTGGACATCATCTGGTCCAACCTTCAGCTCAAAGCTGGGCCAGCTTCAATGGCCTTCAAAAGACAACAAGGATTCTGCTCTTTAGGACTGTTCTTAGTGGCTTTTCTAACCAAGAAAAATCCAAGGTGTGATACTATTGTGGTTTAACCCCATCTGGCAATTAAGCACCAGACAGTCACTCACACACTCCTCCCCTTCCCTGATCAGATGAGGGGAGGAAATTGGAAGGGTAAAAGGGAGAAAACTTGTGGGTTGAGATAAAAGCAGTCTACTAATTAAAATTATAAAATAACAACAACAGCTGTAATAATACTAATAAACAGGGAGAGAGGAGATAACAAAGAGGGAGAAAAATAAAGCCTAAGAAAGACAAGTGATAAAAATGGAAATAACTCCTTACCACCAACAAACCAATGCCCAGCTAGTTCTCGAAAAGCAGCCTCCACCTCAACCTTCCCCCTAGTTTATTGGTGAGCATGATGCTATATGACCTTTGGTCTCTTGGGGTCAGCTGTCCTGGCTGTGTGCACTCCCAACTTTTTGTGCACCCCCAGCCTACCTGCTGGTGAGGTAGGGTAAGAAACTGAAAGGACTTCGACTCTCTGTAAGCACTGTTCAGCAATAACTAAAACATCTCTGTGCTATCAGCACTTCTCAGCACAAATGCAAAAGACAGCTCCATACCAGCTACTGTGAAGAAAATTAACTACCCCAGCCAAAATTAGCACAGGTGCTACAAGGTAAAGTAAACCAGGGTTAATGGACTTCATTTTCTACATTAAATAAGGCAAGCTCCTCAAACATACAAAAAGGAGCTACATGAATAGCACTCTCAAAAATGGCTTCTGCTGAATAGTCATTACTTTAAAATAATTAATTTCAACTTTTTGAATCAACTTTGTCTGTGCAGATTCATTGCACACTACTCTCCTAAGTGTGAGTACTGCCAGAATCAAATATTTTATTTCATTTTAGTTGAGCGAGATGGAGAAATAAGAGCCTGAGCAAGATATTGCTAGCATAACTCTCTAATTCAACTTCATCCAGTAAGCTTGCTGACCAATTAAGAGGCCGTAACTGCAGTGAGGCTACACCTATTCCTGTCACAGAGCAGTTCCTTACTGAACTACGGAGCACTGGGGTTCCCAGAGGTCAAAGCATGTCTATCTGCTTAAAGTGTGGAGCCTGCCTGGGGGAGGAGATCAGGGTGGGGGAAGGTAAACAAGGAAGAGGGTGGGATATTGACCTTTTGCTCGCTGGGGCCTTGGGGAGCTGGGAAAAAAACTGCCAGTGGAAGGTGCTGTATATTCAGGATCACCAAAAGCAGCTGTATATATGTGCTTATCTTAGAAGTGCATGTTTTAAAGGAATTTACTCAATGTGTCAATCTACTCAGATGGAAATAATCAGCAGGGGTAGTGGTGTTTCGTTTAAACACTCTCCTTGATTGTATTTCATGGAGATTTATATGCTTAAGTAAGTCATAGGGGTTATGTGAGCGAACCAGCCAGTGGCTGATGGCAGAGCTGAGAAAGAGCAGAGATATCCTACAACCCTGCATATCAAGCTCACACTAGGCCGCTGTGACCTTCTTGCTGTCTGAAGGAGAGTAGTCTGCTCTTCAAAAAGGAAATTAAGTTCAATGTGGCAAAAGTAAGATAAAGTTCAAAGGCTGTAAGTTGTAGCGGAGCAAATAGAGTCTAGAAGCATCTAAAGGGTGGGTATCAAGAGGATGGAGCCAAGCTCTTCTTGGTGGTGCCAAACAATTGAACAAGAGGCAACAGGCAGAAACTCATGCACAGGAAATTCCACCTGAATATGAAGAACTTCTTTACTGTGCATGTGACTGAGCACTGGAACAGGTTGCCAAGGGAGTTTGTGGAGTTTCCCTCACTGGACATATTCAGAACCATCAGGAGACAATCCTGTGTGATGTGCTCTGGGATGGCTCTGCTTGAGCAGGGAGGTTGGACCAGCTGACCTGCTGTGGTCCCTTCCTACCTTACCCATTCTGTGATTCTGTGAAATTAACTACCAATCAGCAAGAACAATTAATCATGAAAGGGCTTTAGATGCTGTGAGCCCTCCATCTCTCATTTCTAAATAAAATTCTGTCCTAAAAAAATATGTCAACATTTGGAAATGAAGTCATTCAGGAAAGGCTGTGTCCCATCTTGTTTACAATGTAAAATGAAAATTTTTGCAATATGCAATCTATAAATTGATCTATACATTTCCCTCTAGTGGCAAAGTGATGTAGTCATTATTTGATCTCAAATTAGTAATTAATCTGATGTCGTCTTGATTTGTGGCAGGTTTTCTTGTGATGTATCACCATAATTGAAATTACTGCATTACTATTTGTAATATTCCAGGAAGTGAAATTACTCCCTTTTCCATTCGTTTTTTTTTTTAAAGTAAAACATCAACCCTTGTCCCTAATGACCTTCTTGTCCCTACTGACCTTCTTAAATTTTCCTTTTTCAGACTTCCTGTAAGAAAAACAGTAATGAATAAATGTCAGCTACTGGCACTATGAATCTCAGCCTAAACTGAGTGTGTAGACAAATTGATTTATGGTAATGCAGAAATTTTTCCTAACTCCAAAAAATCTTAGTCTTTCTTCTTAACACAATTCAAATGTAGACTGAATTGAAGGGAAACAAGCGGTTCAAACCAGGAAGACCACGAGTTAGCTTGGCTTGGGTTGAGACCAAGAGAGAAAGGGGTCAATTGGTGGATGTTAGTGGAGGGGAATAGTCAGGGTGTAGAAAGATGCACCTGGGCAGTATTAGCTCAGTGGGTAGGACTTATGGGCCTCCTCCCTTCCAGGCTTGAGTCCAGATTTGTAAAGACTATTTTTGTTTCTTTCCCACCATTTATTCTACACATATTTCTGAAAGCTTTTCCTTTATCCTTAGAAGTGGTGATATATCACACATTTTACTTGCAAAGTAATTGTCCCCTTCTTTACACCTGCCTTGCAGGGTTCCTCCAAGAACAAGCCCAGCCATATCTGTTGATGATCTAAGGAAAACCTTTCCCAGTCCCACCCTTCTGGGTACTGATAGGGCAGCAAATTAAAAATTCAAAGCCTCTGGCAAGGGGTGGCTGTTTCAGATACAGCAGAAACTGCAGATACCTCCTCCTGTCTTACTTTGATGTTAATCAGATATCAAGATATTGGCAAGTTCCAGCTCTCTGTTTAAACCAATGATGTAATTTATACAAGTAAGCTTGAAACCCTTGGCAAACTGGCCCTATTTGTTTCTGCAGCCCTTATGGGCTCTGTTATTGCTATTTCTGATTGAAATTCAAGGTCTTCAGAAATTCAATTGGTGTTAGAGCCAAACTCAAAACTCTGGAGCTCTCCATTCCTGGTCACCTCTTGGGGTTCAGGTATCCCTCCTGTGCTTGAGCAGGCTTGCCAAAACACCGCAGAGAGCAGCTGAGTGACCAGGAACATTTTCTGAAGGGTCTTTGTCCTTGGCTAAGCCATAACAATCTCATTAAGAGATTATATGACAAAAACATAAAAGAGACAAATGGCATTGAGTTTCCTTCTCCTGTGGGCTGGGTCTCCTGGAGATGAGCGCAGTCTCAGGCTTGTTACTGCTGAGATTGGCCTCAGTGGAAGACCTGCCAGGCTGCTCAGTGAGTGTAAGCAAGTTGTTTTCTTTCTTGTCTACCCTGAAACTGAGTGGCTCATTTCAGCTTTGGAAAGGAAGACACCACAACAGGTGTCCTAGGAAATCTTGTTCTTTTCATGTAATTAGCATTACTGAGACATTGGTAGCAACTTTGCCAGTACCTATGAATAGAGATCTGCAAACAGCTGCATATCCATTCTGATGGTTGAACCAAAACTACTGGAACAAACCTGGTTTGAGATGGAGATAACTGCACCCCACAGATGTTTAACATCTTTGTCAGTGACATGGACAGTGGGATTGAGTGCACCTTCAGCAAGTTTGCCAGTGACACCAGCTGTGTTACATGCTGTAGGGAAGGGATGCCATCGAGAGGGACCTGGGCAGGCTTGAGAGATGGGCCCATGCAAACCTCATGAAGTTCAACAAGGCCAAGTGCACAGTCCAGAGAAGTTGTGGAGTCTCCTGCAGTGGAGATACCCAAGAACCATCTGGACGCAGCCCAGTGCAGTGTGTTCTAGGATGATCTTGCTTGAGCAGAGAGTTTTGACCAGTTTACCCACTGTGGTCCCTTTCCAACCTTACCCATTCTGTGATTCTGTGAAAATGTGACTGTAGTTGAAATGCCAAGAAGGGCCATATGATTAGTGGGTCAAGAATCTCTCATTCCCCCCCCTTTTTTGCCCTTCACAAAATGCTCATGGATTACACAGTAGTCCCAAAGCCATTTGAATCCACTCTCCATGTGGAAGAGCTTCTCACTTCATGCCCTGTCCAATGCCACATAGCTTATTTCAGGCATATGATTTTATAAATTAACATTTATCAATCAATTCATCACCTCTTGCACTGTTTTTTCATAGGTGCTGTCAGTTTTATACACAACAAGATGGTAACTTGTAACCTGTACATCAATTACATTCAATAGCAAACAAATGCATGGCTTGCCTCCTTGTCCACATCTGGGCATGTGAGATTAAGAGGTCCATTTAACAGGTCCCAGGGCACATGAGACACCCACATACAGCTAAAAGGTATGAAAAATGGGAAATCTCTCATGAGATACGAATATATGAGAAATCTATAGCTGGGGACAAGGCTGGTACCCTATAGTACTCTCAAGTAGTACTAGACAACTGTGGAGAAGCAGCTGAACTGAGATCTCTGTCTGCAAGAAAGCACATTACCAAGTTATTTTTCTGGGCTGACATGTGTCAGCTCATGGCTTGCATCCCAGTGGTCATTATTATAGAAATCAATTTGCTAAATGTAAAGTCAGGATCAGAATTTTAAAATAAACATTGCTGTTCAGTTGGATAATTCTTTTTTTGTTTGGTTGCAGCTTTTTGTTTGTTTGTTTGTTTTTTACTTTTCTCTTCTTCTTTATTCCTAGTGGTGTCATTAACTCTTTGTTTGTGCCTATACAAAACCTGGAAGATAGTGGGAGAGGTACTAACATTCCTCTCTCAGTGCACAGTCACAGGAATTCTGAGGGTACTCATTGCTTAGAAATGGCAGGCATGGCAGAGGCTTACATACAAGACCAAGATGAGAATAAATGGAAAACTTAGGATAAGTATAAATAGGCAGAGCTATTATTTAAGCTTCCACATATGGGAATTAGCTACCTTAAGGAAGGTCTGGTATGAAAAGTCTCTACAGAGGATAACCAGAGAAGCCCCAAGTAATCCTATTTATGTTTGCCAAGTGACAAAAGCCAGTAGTTTGCTGTTTAAAGGATGTTGGAAAAGACCCCAAAAAAGAACCACAAGATCCTTTTGAAGGATAATAAACATGAGGAGATAAGTAATTTGAGATTATCAAAGACAATATAGGCAACTCTATGGAGAGAGAATGGTTTTCACAGTAGTAACTACGGAATCTAGAAGTAAGATCTAGTGATTTAAGACCGAAGCTATAAAAATTACCATTGGAAATGAGGTACAAACTTTTAATCGTGAAGTTGATTAAAAACTGGAGGACCTAATTGCAGGCTCTGGTGGATTTTCCACCACCTGAAATCTTTTTTTAAAGACTGAATGTCTCCCTAAAACCATTTCTAAATTTCCTATTGAGATTACTGGACTTCATACAGAAATCACTGAGAGAAATTCTGTTCTGTATTTTGCAGAAGGTGTCAACATGGTCCCTTTTGACCTTAACACCTGTGAAAAAAATGAGCCATTTTCCTGCTCTGTAATAAGAAGGCATTCCATGACAGGTCAGAGAGTATGAATGAAGAAACATGATAAACAACCCAAGCGGAAATGTATCTCGCTTTAGTTCCTTACAAAAGGAAATATCAGACAGTCTTATAATTGCTGTCAATCTGTCACCGGATCACACAAGGTCAAGTGCTGTGTTTATACAGCATCTAGCACAGAAGGAAGCCAATCTCCAAGAAGGTAGGTACTCTGATGGAAAATTAAGAGTCTGAAAAAGGTAACATGCTCCTTGGGATTACTGCTGAAGCACAGCTGCAGAGGAGGTTTCTGAGGCCTTCAATCTTCAGGTTGGCACAAAAGGGCAGGCTGGGTTGAGTTTCTCAAAGGTGTCTCAAAGGACACTTACTGAGAACACTGACTGACTGCTGACTTTTACCATCAAGTTATATATATTTGACTGATACTTTCATTCTTTGCCATATTGAAGACTATGGGAAGTTTAGCCATTTGTTTCTGCGGAAATAGGATTTGACTCTTCAAATATGTATAAAAATGGAAACCTGAGCTTGATCCTGTTTTCTTTGCCACTCCTTAAGACCAGGACTGTGACTTCAGGTTCACTAGAAAGATTTCCCAGATAAAACAAGTAAGAATTTAGTCCTGTGTTTTTAAGTTCAGCTCTGAAACAATCATACAGAAATAAAAGCTGTACCATTTTCTGTGAGATGAGAAAGATTGAGAAAGATTGACAAAGCAACCTCCTCCAAAACAAACAATGTAATTACAATGGCAGAAAAAGGCATGTGAATAAAGCAAACCAGATCCACCAAATGAAAACATGATGACGCTGTAACACTAACTTCCTTCACTGAGCTCACATTCAAATAAATCAGACAGAGGTGTGCTTGAGAGGGATTAATTCACTGAAGGCATCTGACCCAGGTCAGGGAGTGAATGATAAATTGGAGCATGGCTCCAGACACTCACCTCAGGACTGAGCAGCAATCTGCATGAATATGCCCTGCTGAAATGCATCCAGATGGTCTAGTTCATCAGGTCAAAATGATCCCATCTTCCTACCCCACCCTGTGTCCCACCTGGCTCATCCTTAAGCAAGGCTTACCATTCCCCTGGGCTCCTGGTGGCATGGAGCTGAGGTAAGCTGGCAGAAGGCTGCTGGGCAGCTCTGTTACAGGCACACTATCCATTTCATGTGAGGCAGCAAAGTACACACAAACATGGCACGTTTAGAAAATCTGCTCGCTAAGTCAACACAAAAAAACCCGCTGATGTCAGCAGACACAGCTACTTAGAGTTTTCAGACTCATTCACCTGTCCTTGTAGGTGGAGAAGCAGGGCATCCCGACATGAATGCATCCATCAGGTGCTGACACTGGTGTCAGACAGCAACACAGAGATCAGCACCAGCCCTCAGCTTTAGCAGGTCTCAGTTCAACCCCAAGACAAACGTGAAGCTGTGGAACAAACCAGTCAGGAATCTGCCCAGCTTGGTACTAGGGGAAGGTGACGTCCTACAAGGTGATAACAGCCTGACCACATTGCCTCAATGGGAGGAGACTCTTCCTGGGAGATTCCTGAGGGAGAAATGCCTCAGGAGAAGCTCAGGACCTGACCACTTACAAAAATTTGGTGAAGATTGGTTTGTCTTACTTCACATGACAGAAGTCCATTTTTACCAATAGTTGACATCTATTTTCATATATTTCCTAACTAAACATACACAATGAGCAGAGCCTTTTTCCTGTGAGCATACCCATTTTCTCTGCAGCCAGGCAATCCACCTCCTTTAACAAAAATATTGAGAGGACAATTGCATCCAGCAGTGTGTTTGCATGTGTTTTCTCTCAGTGCAGAGATAAAACCCCAAGTCTTACCTCTTCATTAGAGCTAGTTTGGGTTGTTTAGAATGGATATAGTTGTTGGCATAAGGTTATACTGCAGCTCTACCCTGCATTCATCTCCAGGCAGGAAGATGAGAGGCCATACTCTCCTGTCCCTCCTCCCCTCACCTTTCTCATGTCCTGGGGAAGCCTCTCTGGCTGCCTCCTCTGCTCCCACACCTGATCCGAATCATCACCCTCCTTCCTTGACATGATGCCATATGCTACAGCCAGTGCACATGTCCTCCCTTCCCCTTACACAACTGTGAGAGAGAAGCTGTGGTCTGGCAGCAGCCATTCCAGTCTGGGATGTCTCTGCAAATCAAGCTTAGATTAAGATGAACACTGTAGTAATATCTCATGTGAAATCTGATCTTCACATGCAATGGTCCCTTGTGGTCACCTCAGTAAAGGTAGTCCTGTGTTTCTGAAAAATGCCTGCCCAGATATTTGTGCAAAGGAGATCTGTTTGGTCTTGCCCACACTGAGACACAGCTCAGGGAAGTGAATGTGGTTGCCCTCCCAGCCAGGCTTTCTCACGTGGCTTCAGACTGTGACCAGGTGTGAAAACCGGTCCTGAGAGGAGCACTTAATGGAGCAAAACCAGGATTCACACAAATAAAAGCAGTCACTTAAGTTACTGGCATAGATTAACTCTGCTGATGCTCCATGGAAATGCCTGCATGTCCATCTTGTCAATGGAAAATACTCACAGGAATTTCACTTGCATTTGACTAAAGGCAAAAATAAGGACAGTGGGGTGGTGGATTGGCAGATGGATGGGAGGTATGGAAGGTAGCATAACTGTATGACTCTGGAACATGAGAAAGCATTCTTTTATACAGTATTATGAAGAAATTTCAACAAGGTATATGATCTGTGCCAACCAGCATCGCCCCAGAAGCTGTCATTACAGCAGCTGGTACTGGCTGCCTGGCAAGGAGAGCTGTGAGACATTCAGTTTCTCTAATAATTGAGAGCTTGTTCCCACCAGCTGCTGAGCATGCCCATCTTCCGTTCCTTTCCGCTGAAGACAAGGACAGTCATATCTGCATGACAAGAAGCTTTGGCAGGATGAGAGGCTTTGAGGGCCAAAACTTCCTCATAAGATCAAGTTAAATATTTACATGTTAAAAAAAAAAAAAAAAGTCTGGAACTAAAATAAAAATCAACAGCTCTACCAATGCGTAAATCTCATTTTCTTGTCGTTCTCCTGATTTGGGTTTTAAAAACATGCTGAATTGTGGGAAGCCATTCCAGCCCTGCATAATGAAAATGCAGTCTGTGGAACAGATGAGTTGTGGCTGACCTGTTAAATACAGGACATCCAATCTCTATTGCTGCCACAAACAAACTTTCTGGCCAAACTTGGAGAAAACAAAAACTGTTGTATATGAGTAGAAGGAGGTATCTTGATTAAATACCTGAGGAAGAAAGCTTGTCTTTATATCATGCATGTTCTTGCCAAGAACATTCTGGAGAATCTGAGACAATCAATGGATTTCTGATTTTGAAATAATGTCAGACTCAAAATACAGAAAAAGTAATAGGATGGTAAGATTGTGTTAGGGTCATATACTGTACAGAGCATCCTGTGGCATTCAAATAAACATGTACATTTTATAAACCCTGAGAAGACATCTGCTGTGTGGAGAGTTGGAGGGCTTTTTAATAGCCCAGAGGTTTTTTATGATGCAATTGAGAAAACAGCTTTTACAGTCATTCAAAGCAGAGAGTACTGTGAGATAAGCAGGTTTTTGAACACTCTCGCTACTTCTTCCATTCATTGACTGAGGAATACCATTGGCAGGGATATGGTGCACATCAGTCAAAGTCCTGGAAGACCTAGATTTCACAGGTGATATCTGAATCATTGACCAGACATGATGGCTGTGACTGCAAAGACTGACAACAGAAGGAAACTGAAACACACAAACTTACAAAGCAGGAAGCTGACAAAGGCAGTGAAGATAAAAAGGATATTGAATAATGTAGCAAAACACAGAGACTTCAGAAGTAGTCATTCAGGCTGAAAACTTTGTGAGTTTGGTCCTATGACATAAAAGGAGATAATACTTCTGGGACTGGAGGGGATCCAGTAGCTTTTATTATTTCAAAGTAGTGTGGAAATTAAGATTAATGGAGAAATAAACTTCAATTCTAAACAAAACATAAAGGAAATTTTATTGAACAGGTCAGAGACACTGGGGACCACAAAGGAACTGATGAGAATATTTCTAAACATTGCTCTCCCTCCACATTTTAGACAGTAATGGGTGGTTGGATAGATGACAAATGAGAGCACAGTATAGTATGATGGAGACACATCAAAGCTACTATTAAAGAAAGTGGAAATGGATTAGCCACTCTCTGATGAAATCAAAAGTCAGAGCTAGCAGGCAAGCCATGGAGTGGAGTCTACAGGGAACAGAGGAAAAAGGAAGACCATAAAGGTTTGTGCTACAGAAGATTTGTCTGGCTTGGAAAGACATCAAACAGCACTCTAAGATGAGTTATGGGTAATCTCACAGGCCCTAAGTGTCTCCCAGATAAGTAATATTAGCAGAAGTTGGCCAGTATGCCTTTAGATAAGTCTCTGTGAGCTGCACTGGAAAATGGAGCTCTGTTAAATGGGAGGTTTACATGTGTTCTCATGAGGGTGACACTTGTTTGTGCATTGATGATACACTGGACATTTAACCATTATCTGGTTGAAATATATGGCAACTGTAATATATGCCATTAAAAAAAGAGCATTTTTACTTTTTCCTCTGTACTACTATTCTGCTGATGTCTGCAATTTTTGCAACAGACACATTTCAACTTTTTCTTACTCTGCCACAGCAGTGACCTCGCTCAGCTTGCCTCCCTTCTCGCTTCTCACTGATTGCACACCACTCCTCTTTCTCACTTTGTTCCACACCAGCCTAAACTTATTTTTCTCAATCTCTTGTTCCCCCTTTACCTTTCCACTGGCTTCCTCTACTGCCTTTACATAAATTTTATTGTGACAAAAATACAGGAACCACAAGGTGGACTTGAAGTTATATGGAGGAAAGGAACAGACACAAGAGGGGACGAGACACAAAGGTCTGTATCTTCACACATGCTTTGTGAGAAAGATGTGGAAAATTGAAGTCACTGTTTTTCACAGAGTGTCCAGGCTCCCTTCCTAGCAATCTACAGAATTAATTGTTCTCAGTGGAGAAGTGAGAGACAGATTTTATATTCCATATTGGCACAAAGTTACGTAGTAATGTTGGGGTGAGCTATCAAAAGAAACTATACAGAGCACACATAGAGCTTGCATGTCAAAAACCTTGCAGAGTTGGTTGCACCATGCCTAGCGCTTACCAGTCCAGGAATAAACTGTCCATCTAACCAAAATACAGTCTTTCATAAGGCAGGCTACTGGAGCTAGACAGATTTGGAATTTTTGACATTTAGAAACTCATTTCCTGAGATGGGCATCAGCCAACATATGGAGGATATCTATGCCAAATAGACTATTGTAATGTGCAAAATAAATAATGCACACACTGTATTATTTATTAATTAATTAATGATGTAATAAACAAACTTTTACTGCCTAGCCTTTCAAAAAGCATAAACTCATCTATGTAAAAGTAATTGTCAACTCAAGTTAAAAGGAAGGGAAAATTATTCTTGATATTAAAAGTAGAGAAGTAAAAATTCTTAAAGAATATTTTTGCTTAACTTCCCACCTCTGAGTTCACTGAGACTGGAACTACCAAAATACCAATAAAAAAGATGATATCTCCAGAGTAATGACTTATTGAAATAATTCACAGAGTTCTGAACATAGGTTGATAAGAACACAAATTCCTCAATGTCATCTCAACCTAGTTATCCTAATATTCACTCATCTTTAATTGCCAGTGACTTCACTGATGACAAGAAAAGGAAAGAAAAGAAAAGGAAAGAAAAGAAAAGAAAAGAAAAGAAAAGAAAAGAAAAGAAATTTATTCAATACATACACATCCCAGTGAAAAATTCTCAAGCCTGATCAGAGCAGGCGATATCCAATGAAAAACATTTGGCTGCAAAATTCATTACCAACTCTATGTGAAAACTGCTATTCAGAGGTAGCTTTAATCACCACGGCTCGGTCTGGGCTCCTCCGTGTTTGCTTTTCCATCTCTCCTGGTAAATTTGCACAAGAGTTCAAGGTCTGCTGCTGCTGTGTGTGCTGCCTTTGCCAGCCTTGGTTCTGTGACGTGCTCAGGCCCTTTCCAGCCGCAGCCCGGGGTGCCCTGCAGCTCAGAGGCCGCCTCTGCCCCCTCCGCAGCCCCACCACAGGAGGGGCACACAGCGATGGGGGCTGTTGCCAAGGCACTGCCAATCTCCTGAAGCAATGCAGAGCTGCTGGGGCTGCCTGACCCTCCGGGACACTCTCTGACACTTGGCCCACGGCGCGCAGCTCCGGGCGGATGTGATTTCTTGGCTTTGCCCCCAGCACACCCTTCCTGCCAATTTTTCCTCGTTTGCATTCTGCTGGTGCTCCCAATAGAAAAGGCACTGCTTCCATAAACTCCAGCCACACCTGCTGGTGGGTCACAGTGGCCCAATTCACAGTGCCGACCTGCCTAAACTTCAGCCTGCCCTACATTGCCTTCTGCATCTGGCCTGAGGCATTCAGTGCAGTGATCTCTCCCAGAAGGGTAAGGCTCTGTTCCCTTTGTCCCTCTCCCAATGGCACATTGCACAAGCCAGCATATCTACAAAAAACCCTCCAGAAATGTAATTTTACAGTCTGTGTTGGTCACTGCTCTAAAGAACTAGGGGACAGCAGAGAGGAAAAAAATATTCTACTTAATTTTCAGATTCTTGATAACAAAAAAACTTTGTTGAGTCTATAACTAAAATACTAGCGAAATACCATCAATAAATGATATTTCTTTGAATGATCAGGAAGCTTTTCAGGAGAAAAAAAAAGGAGTTAGAGTGAGATGAAATCCACAGTGGGATCAGGTCGTTGGCAGCGTCTAAATTAACAAGACATAGCTGAAGAAACACAATTTTAGGCATGATTTTCATTAATAGATATAAACAAGTATGCATAGAAAATAATCCAAATTCACTGTGCACCAGCTGTTCTAAGTGAGCACAGAAGGACAGCCCAGGCACTGGCACAAGCCTATCCATGAGCTGCTTCTGGCTGCACTTTTTCACACCACAAAAGCAACACAATTGCACATGCTCTTGCTTTTCCTCACCTCTTTTTGGGTTTCTGTCTGTTCTTTCTTTTCTTTAAATTCTCAGCCTGTAACTTAAAAAAAGGATGACATCACTTAATACAATGTAATTAGGCCAAAAGAAGGAAACTGAATGTACTAGGAGGAAATCCCGTTTTTCCTCTAATGCTTCCTGTCTGTTCTGGATCAGAGAAAAGGTACCTGTTCAATCATTGGTATATTCTTCCTTAAAATCTCTGGACATCAAATTTTTGCATTTATTTTTCTAATCAGCATTGGCATTGGCTCATAGCCTTACTGGCTGGCTTTTAATGACAGCAAAAAGTCAACTTACAGCACGTCGCTTACACAGTTTAGCCCCTTCCAGATCCCCTGCAGGAGGTTTGTCACAACAGCCTATACCAGTTTCAATTGTGCTGTCCTGCTTCATTAACCCTCCTTTTGCTTGTACAATCTTTCTTCCCTCAGTCTTGCTCACATTTCAAGGCACACAGATGCTACAGGTGAGGTATTCAGCTCAGCTTCAGCTCTTGTTCCTGCTGCAGAGAGGTCACCTTGCTGAAGAGGCTGAAAACAGTCAAGCAAGAATGCACTGGGGATAGAAGTGAGGGGGCAGTTTTTCAGCATCTTTTGTAGAAATGTGTTGCACTGAGGTGCAGCTTGCAGCTGACCAGCCAGGCTGCTCCAGTGACCCATGGAGACTTTGGATTTATCCATCTGTCTCACACATCAATGATGGGAGTGCAAGCAGACACCCCTATGCTGGCTTATGAATGGGAAGAAATGCAGAGCAGGAGCAGAGAGCTCTGTCTCAGCTGCAAAATCTTCCAGAAACAGGTGGTTAGCCTGTGGGAAGCCAAGCCATGATGTTATGTTAGGCCATGGTTCCTTTTCCAATTCCATGAATGGCCCAAGAAATTTTGTGTCTTCCTGTCCCTAGACTCTGCATGATCTCTTGTAGAGAGGCAGCATAGGATCTCACCACACTGTTCTTAGCAAAGTGATCTCAGCTCCAGCTGTTTGCCTTTTCCAGAGGTGTTTTCTGCTTCACCTCATTGTGCACTTTGCTCTGCACAGAAGGTTATGGACAGGGTGTATCCTGTCACCCATTCAGTCTGTTCATGCTGTGCTCTGAGGCAGTGTCCCTCCAGGATGAACAGGCGGTGTCATAGGAGAATAATCGATTTCAATCATGTCCCAGTGGTGTCCAGCATCTCTCACATGCTGATGGTTTTCTCAAGGCCCTCTCTGGCCTTAAGAGTTACTCTTCTCTGAATCTGCTACCCCTGCTGACACCAAAGTCAAAAGTAAGGAGTTTTGGCAGGCACTGCATGACAAAGCTGGACTTCCACTACCCCTCACCCTGGCCTTGCCCTACTCACACATCTCTGGCGAGTCAGAGCAGTCCCATAACAGGCAAGATGTGTTTGCTGTTCAGGGGTGCCCTGCCCTGCCTCTCACTGCTTGCTGATGCTGCAAGCTGCAAGCATGCTGCAAGCTGCATGCTCTTGTTTCATATGAAAAAGCATTAGTCTCAGTGTCCCTGGGTGTTTTTTTATAGAAATGCATTAATTTGGACAAAGGAAGTTAATCACTTTTCGCTAAAAATAGGGATGACTGCAGTGCAGCTCTAGCAGCAATATAGATCTGTGGCAATTTAATTTTAGGGCTCACTCTTGGAAGAACAGCTAAATACTCCAGCTTTCTAAAGGTTAAGATACGTGTTTAATCATTTAGAGTATATAGTTTAGACATCTAATACATAGACAAAGGTAAAAAGTACTTCTTAAAGGATTGGGTGGCAAGCAAACTGCTTCTTAGCCCTGTGTCCCAGAACTACCCGCGGCCCCCCCAGCCCAGCAATAACTTTCAGTGTTTGCTGCTACTACAGTTCATTTCTTTGTCCTGGCTCAGTGCCACCATGCTCTGCACTTGGACTAGGAGTTTATACCCAGGAAAGGCAGGGCTGTTTCAGGGGTAGAGTGTCTGTGTGGGGCTAAGGCTTTCTAACACGTCTCTATTCTGCCTCTACTTTTGCAGAGCAGGATGAGCCCAAACAGAAACATTTAAACTCATTATGTTTCCACTACTGTGCTTATAAAGAGACGAAAAAAGTGGGACTCTCTTTAAAGCAGTTGAAAAACATGCAGATGAAAAGCTCTATAGAAGACCAGAGAAATGGAATAATGTTTTCTAACTATCTCTTTGCTAACAGAGAGATATAAAATTGCTGGATTTTAATTTGAGATTACAAGTGGAAAATACACATTTTTTTTCCAGATAAGATTTTTTGGATTGTCAAATTACAACAACTAGTGTTAAATTAATTTAATAATATTGAAAGATTATGAGTGTAACAAGAGTGCAGTATGACAAAAACATCTTATACATTTCAACTTAAACAAAATCATCTGCATTTTCAGATCTTTTTTTCTGCATGTGTCTACAAACTGTGCAGTGACCCAGCAGCTGTGCCATGTGTCAGTGATGTGAAAGAGGTTCTGCCCCTCAAACCTGGCTCAGAAGAAAATTGTGAGGTCAAGTATTGTCCTCATTTGTGGGAGTATGACTCCCAAGATGTTCTAACGCCTCAGAATGAGATATGACAGCAGGTGCAAATTAGGAAAAAAAGCAAGAAAAAAAGACTTTCCAGATCTCTTGTATATTTTCTCTGGAAAAAGCACATTTAGGTGGCTCTGCCAACAGTCGGGCATGTTCATTGTGTCGTGTTGAATGGATCTCGTGAGCTACTGAGCTGTCACCAAGTATGGACAGAAATGTGTATTGTGTGTAGGAGATGGGTTGCCCAGATACTTGCCTAAGGGCCTGTTCTGCAAAGAGTGTCAGGCTGCTCTCTTTTTGTGTCCAGATGATCTGCAACATGAAGTAACTACCTCTCTTCACAGCTAGAGGCTCAAGAGGATTGTAAAGGTTGTAACAATATAATGGAAATCTTAAATTATCTTGTTAAGTTTCAGAGTAGTTGTTTGTGACAGAAAACTGTGATAAAATCAAAATATATGCGGCGGTATAGTGCTAACTGGATAATCAGGATGTACTCATCCTTCTTCTTTGACAAAGCTGGTCTTTAGCCTACAGTTCTGCACTTACTCCTTTCTGAAACCTTACTCCAGTGGAAACCAGTGGCAGTTCTGGTGGAGACAGCACCATTTAGCATCTTTACAATTAACAACACCTTTGCCCTTTTAAATTAAAGTCCATCTGACTTGTGTGGTTGCTACTCAAATTGAGATACAGCCATGAGAAGGTGTCTTTGGTGGGTAGGTCAGCAAAAGCATTCAGGTAACCAGTGTGGTGTGCATGGGATGTTTCACTTCTATTCCATTGCAATGTTGCAGCTTCCTGTCTGGACAGATGAATACAATCTGAGCCTAAAGGACATCAGGTGTGTTAGCTCTGATTAAAACTATTACCTCTCATTGTAAATTCTGCCTCTCTAGATAAGGCAAGGGGGCAGCAATTGGCAATGGTACAGTGCTCTTAGAAGTGCCTGCAAAGATTTCTCTGAGTGTGAGATTCATCTCTTATCTTTTAAGAGTGGGATAAACCCTTTTCTCTGATTAAAAGCAAAAATGACAGTTATGCATATTTCCATGGCAAAGAATAAGGAATACTAACCCGAACTTGAAGCTGAAGCTTACATTTTCCTCTCTCAATCCAAATGGTGCCTTTCCAAAACTGTATCTACAGCCATAACCATCTCTGTAGCCAAGGCTTGAATAATCCCGTAACAACAATTAATGGAATCACATTGCAGAACTATCAAAATCAGGAATTGTTACTTTAAATTGAATGTCTGTTGAATTTTCCCTAGTGGTATCTCTCTTGCTCTCTTGTTCCAAGTGAAAGGTGAAATGTCTTTTTTTTAAACTTTGCTTTATTACTAAAAATAAAACTAGCACAGATGAACTTTGAAGTATAAGTGATTGAGTCTCATGTGATCAGAGGATCTAGTGTTGACAGGGACTCTCTTACTTGACCTAAGTTAAATGATGATGTTCTCAGCTAGTGCTAGTGGAAAGCATGTTATTGTTTGCAAACAGCATAAATCTGCTTTTGATTTGTAACATTGCTGGATCACCTCTAAGAAACAGACTGAGCTAATTTTAGGTTATTTGTAATACATCAGTTTAGATCTGTCAGGACAATATGGTAAAATTCAATGTTAAGGATTCCACTGAATTTCATGACAAAAGCAGTTAGAAATCTTAGGTTTCTAAGGTGGAAACTGTATTTAACTTTAATGCTACATGCTGTTTAAATACTTATTAAAACAATTTCCAGACCTGCACTGGCTTTAAATCCTGCCTGGGAGCAAGCTCACAGTTGTTTGATTGCAGCACACATAGGAACTGTGTTTCTCCTTGTGGGACCAGTTGATGCCTTTTGGTTTCATAGTGCTTGTGTTTTGCTAAATGCAAATACATTAAATGGTGTTAGTGTGACAAGGGCTGCCCTTTGGTCCCAACAGCAGTTCACATTCCCTATAAATAGCAATGGATCTGTTTCCTGATCTGGTTTTGACCACAGCGGACTCTACTAGAAGCTGCCAGGCAGTGCCACCCACCACCTCTCCTGCAGCAGCAGCAGCAGCAGCAGCACTGCAGAGCTGGGGGGGCCCTGTGAGTGTGTCTGTGACAGCCTGCAGGGCCTGCCCAGCCTCCTCTGCATGTCTATCGGGGTCTGTGCTGTAGCTGAGTATGCCAGCCTGGTTGAACCGAGCCCCAGGAAGCAGGTGAAGAGGAGCACAGCTGCTGGTTTGCCCCACGTCCCCATGGAGCCACTGAGGTTTTCTAGTATCATTGCACAAATGTTTTTTTGCTTCTCTGTCTCCTTTGCCATAAAAGGAGGAGAAGAAGAGTACTTTTCTACTTCCCAGCAAAATCATGGCTAAAAACAGCTGAAGCATTTTGAGTCACTCAGCAACAACAATGGGGATCGGATAGCATTAAGCAGAGATCACTTTGCTTGTCTTTTGTGTTCTTCGTTAATTAATTTGTTGTTTGCAGACTTTTCCAAACTTGTTTCATGAACTAAGACTTCCATAATCCTAATAATTACAGTACATACAAAGTTTTCATCAAATTCTTTTAAAAAAAAAAATGATCTTCTAATCAATGGAAAGTTTTTTCTTCTCCAAATCATCCAAAGATAATTTCTTGGGTAAATCCCATGGCTTTCACTTTCTTTTGGAGTTGTTGGCAGAGAAGCTCCTTTCAACACAAACCATCTGAAACAACATTACCATCTAGTGGAGAATATGATCCAGTACTGATGTGAATTTCTTTATGTAGAAATACACACTGCGTGACTCTGTTGCACAAATGTGGAATTAGGAAATCAATTAAATATTCATTTTGAGAATCAATGCTTGAAGTTACCTGACTTCCTTAACAACGGAGTAGAAGAGTCTTCGAGTCATACTGTAGATCAGTATATCAACACCGTGGTAAATGCAGGAAATCAATACGTGAATCTCTAGATTAGTTTTAATTCCCTAAGATTTTCAGGGGGAAACTTTGATATTAACTCTGGCAAAGCAGCTAAATCTCCATCTGGAAAAGAAATGCAATTACTCTCTCTCTATAAGCTATGTAAAAATTGGACCCTGAATTTAATCAATACAAACCAAACTCAAACTCTCACGTTTCAGGTTGGTGTTAATGGAAAGGCTGAGGCAGACTCGGCCACATGGTTTCTTCTGGAAACTTCATTAGGTCCCTCCAGCTGTCTTTCCCCTATCTATCCACTTGTGTGCAGGAGGTTTAATGTCTCTGGTGCTGAACACGGCAGCACTTCCACGTGTGCAGGACAGAAGCTGACAATCAGTTGGCCAGCAGCAATGAATGAGACTGCTGCTTCCAGGGCTTTTGCTTTCTTCACCTCCACCCTCCTCTTTCTACGCTTTGTCTCTGATGCTCAGTTCGTTTATCAGGTTTCTCTACCATGTCCCACCGGTTGTGTCCCCTGCACAGCCTTTGGTGCAACACCCAGCGTTCAGTGGGTTCTCCATGGAAGCACAACGCTCGGAGCATGCAGGACACACAGCAACCCTCCTAAATCTTTCTGGTCTCATCTGCGTCGTCCCTGACCTACCACACTTTTTTCCTGATTGCCACATTTACTTCAGCATTGTGGCTGAAACCAGTTTGCATTTCTCGGCTTGGTCAGATTGTCAATCCCCTGTGGCCCAAACCCCTCTGGTTGAGGCAGAAGTTAACTGTTAGGAAAACACACCATCCTCTGGGGACACTAACTTTATACAGTGCTCAAATGCCAAAGTAGAAAGTTTGATAGAAAAGTCAAGGTCAATGAGTGCTTTTAAATTTACACATGATGAGGGCCACATTTTCGCTTGTAGAAGGTGTCTGCCTAGAGCAACATGAACACATGAGAAAAAACACACTGAGAACTTGGTTCAGCTCTTCTGCTCTCCTGGTTGTTCTGTAGAACTTCTGGTATCATTAGAAAAACTACATCTCTTGGAAGTTGATGTCTGGAGGAGACGGAAGCGTTCTGCACAGCACAGCAGGCAGCAGTTGCACAATACTGAATAAACAGTGTTACAGCACCTCCCTTGCTTGGGGTCACAGTAGCTGCTTTGCTTTGGAGATTGCAGGCTTAACTCTTAAACTCCAAGGGTAATAAACACATTAAAAAATAACCCAGCAACAACAAAGGAGCCCCAGAGGCAGTTTGTTATCAGAGATGGGATCCATCCTGCTCCTGTTGGAATTGATGACTAAATTCTCCCCGAGAGATAAATTTGGGTCCTTTAATATCAGGCATTAAAGGGAAAGTAAAATGAGACAACAATATCTGCCAAAAGTTTTGTGAGTTTTCTTTTTTAAAATCAAATTTCTTCCCTTCCTAATACATTGCAGCAGGATAGACTTCACAATGTTGGTGTTTCTTCTCTTACATAGACAGAACATGCTAGATCTGAGAGACAGAAAGTCCTTAAAACTTGTAATTAAGAAGATCATTGCCACCTGCCCAGGGTAAGCCTGTATTATATTCAGCCTGATTTTTGTGATGGGTCTGTGTATAACAGCTGTTTAATTTTTCAACCTCCTCCAGTAACAGCAATGGCCACATAGGCAGGCTAATGGCCTGAAGCTTTAGAAAATAGGAAAAATGGCCAAATGAATTAAGGCAAGGGAATGACCTTGGCCTTTTCCTTGTAGAATATGCAGTACACTCCCAAATCTTTGTTTGTGAAGCCTAGCCATGATGATGGTGATGATGATGATGATGATGATGATGATGATTGATGATGCAGCACACCTTTTCAGAATCCCATCTAACCTACAGTGAGACTCACAATTGGCTTTTTTATCTTTCAAATTAGGGCAGTTTGGTGCCCAGCAAGAACGTTAGTATCTTAGTGTCCAGGGGCTTGGCCAATTAATACAATTGACAACTCCTGAGTTACTTGCTTTAAATGTTGCCCCTACCTTTAAAAAATTCAACCACAATCTGGTCACTCCAGTGCCTTGCCCACCCATGTAGCAGTGGGGACTAGGAACAGGGGAAGCTGGGTGGTCATGATGTACCTAATTCCAGACTGGAAACTTCAGTGAATCTTGCACACTTCCATAGGCAGAAAAGAAATGCAGGTATAGAAGCTTTTCTCCACATATGGTCTTTTCAAAGATACAAGCTTAGGAAGGCTTCTGACTGGTCTTGATTCCTATAATGGTATGCTGTCCTAAGGAAATCAAATGTTTTAATGCAGTGGAAGTTACAAAATCAAAAATAAGTAATCTAAGTCATAGTTACAGAATAAACATCTGGATGATAGAAAATGACTGAAAAGGCCTCGGGAGCTGTGGGCATTGCCAGTAAATTTAACATGAGTTCCCAGGGTGCAAGATCTGACATCATCTACAAACATGTAACCAGGAGCATGCAGAAGACCACCCATGGACCATGATGTATAGTTTCTGTACCTGTCTTCCAACAATCACGAAAAATGGAAAGTGGTACAAAAACCTAAGACATAAATGGCCAGGGGCTGGAAAAATGCTTCACATGGCCTGCATATTCATTGTATTTCAGTGAAGAGAAGTCTTGATGCTGACCTGAAAACCTTCAAAGTATGTCAGCATGAAATGGTGTAGGCTGACTCTTTCTATATTCCAAGCTTGCTGGGCACAGGCTGACTGCCTGGGGCTGGGACTGCACCAAGCCTGAACTAATAAACTTAAGTAAGAAGCAGAGGGATAAGGTGTGGGTTCTGGGTAAAATGAACTACGCCACTTGGAAGGCTCAGTATATCTCTGATCACAGACAGCTTGTTAAAAATATGCCTCTAGAGAATTGTGGAGACATGCCTTGAGAAATAACCAAAGATCAGGAACCGAAGGGAGGAGCTGAATTTGAAATGATGCATTAGGAATGGTACATGGCCTAACATACATCCTCCAGTCAGTGACTTAAAAGGCAAGATCCTGAGATGCATAAAAGCTTCCAGACTGCCCATGCCCTTGGTTTTGTTAGTACAGATGACTGGGCTGGCAGTACCGACAACTTCTTTATGGAAACCATACTTGGGAATGAAGGCAATCCAGGAGAAAACATAAAATCTTTTAAGCGCTCTATTCCCATGGTTGATCTACCTGAACAAAAACAAAAACAAGAAAGGTGTTGATTCTGTAGGGTCTTCAGTGTTTCATTCTTGTTTGACCTCTCCTAGATCATGCTGTCATGGAAAGTGGGGGAGTCATCATCTCTTGGCAACTGGTGGATCATACACTGCTAGTTTTCCAGAAGATACGCTTCACCAAAATGTGCAGGACTGGAGTCAGTACAGAGCAGGTCACTCTTGCAGACCTCACAGCTGAAGAAAAGTACCTTAGTCCCCAGTGATGTAACTTTTTTCTCTTGACTGGTTGGCTCATCAGGACACAGTGGTTAACTGACAGACAACAGAGCTTGCAGATGTTTTGGCTTGTGTCTGTGTTGTGTGTATGTCCTGTATTTATACTTCAAGATGGAGTAAGTGGTGGGAGGGGATACAGAAGAGGTTTTCAAGGGAAACTGTACTATAACCTCTCTGAGAGAATTTTTAGTCACTACAGGGATTAAAAATTCCTGAAATTTGTAGGCCACAGCAGTGAGCTGTTGCATGTTTTCCACTGAGATCTCTCTGGAGGTCAAGCAAAAGGTTTGGGTAAATCCCTGCTGTCAGCTCCTTGGCTCTGAAACTCTCATTTCCTCCTCCTCTCATATACACTCATGTTCCTTTAATCATGGAACTTCCTGCTTCTTTTTTAAACAAAAGCTGACAATGTGAGTTTTTATCTTTTGTTGAGGCTTGAAGTTTTTAAAAAGGGGAAACAAGAATTTACTGTACTTGCAACACACACAAATAATAATAATTAGCACAGATCCACTCAAATGTCAATTTTTTAAAGCAACTATTGCCCTAATCTGTACCTATTTAATAATGTCTTGCAAATATCTGCCCCAGTTAAAATGGTAGTCCTTTCTGGAATTGAGATGCTGAAAAAAATTATGAGAGAATCTGAAATATTCCTTTTTTTTTTTTTTAATGCTAATAATTGTGGATGCCTATAGACGTTCTGAGGATAGAAGATGCTGTCTATGCCTGCCTGATTTAGGCTAACACTGATTTATTTTTCCTACCCCATATGGAACTTGTCAGCTACCAGAGTATGGATAATGGCTTGCTATGGCACCTTTCACACCAAGCAGCATATCTAAACTAGCATGCAATAACATTAAAGTCAGTAGTTATATATGACTCCATCACATTATCCTCATAAATCCTGGAGGAGGTGAGTGAGCAACCTGCAGTTTCTGCAGCTATAATTTCTGTACAAGCAGGGTAAAACATCTACATATGTTCTGTCTCATCATCCTATTGTTTTCCTGCAAAGTCCATGCATTAAAGTAATCTGTCTACTCTAATTGATGTAGTTTAGCAGTTTAATGCCAAGGTCACAAGCTTGACAGTCAGACAATAAAATCCAAATTTTGTGAGCAAATAACTTTCTCAGGTTAAAAGTAAGGTATGGTGGCAGGTATCACCAAAAAGTGTTCCCAGCAGGAACCTTATAATAATAGACCAGCATCATGGACTGCCTTTGTTTCAGTTCCAGCCAGGATACATATTGCAAGTGTCTGTGACTGAAAGTGGCTACTTAAATTGTTATTTTATTAATGTCTTATTGGAACTGAAGCTTTTTCTTAGCATGAAGATGTCAGTGCATCCCAGAGATACGTCAGAAGTTCTTGGAGGATACTTTTGTATTCACAAGTCTTCCTTTATTTTCCATTCTAGCACGAAGAAACCTTTTCTGACCAGATGACTTTGTGATCAGGTCTTACTTGACTTTCTCCACTGTTTGAAAAGAACCGTATATTTTCTTCATCAGAGAAACCTTGTTTGCACTGAACCCTGCCTTTATGAACTCCATCAGGAACCACAAAAAAAGTGAAAGTTTTCTGAGGCTTATCCAGATAATTTCACTACGCTCAGATTTGTATCGCCTTTCAGTTTGATGGATGTTTGCACTTACACCTCTTTAAGGTACGTCAGACATCCTGCTGCAGGCCTTGAAAATGTCATGGCTTTATCCTGTCTGGCCCTACATATTATCTTCTCAACACTCCATCTCTTTTTATTTTTCATAAGCATCTTGGTGTTTCCTTCTCTCAAAATCAGCATAATGTCTATTAACAATTTGCTTGACAAGTTAACTGTATAGAATGCACTTCAAAGAGTCTAGAATTATTCTTTACATAATAATTATATTGCTGTTTTGCCAATTGCAAGGTTCATTGCTCCTCTGTATCTGCCTGTTACCTCAGTTTCTAACCACTGAAACCACTATTTGAGATCTCTTACCAAAAAATACTAGACACAATTGGTGTATCAGGCCATTAAATACCAAACAACCACATTTCAGGTTTTGTTTGTTTTGCAATCAGATTTTTTTGTGATATGCTCTAAGGGAAACCTGCAGGTAATGAGCTGGCAACACATACATGTACCACTAATCCCCTCAAGAATCTATGGATTTATTAGCTCAAAGTCCCAGTCAGTGGCTGACTCTTCAAGCTACTCAGCTCATGTTAACTAGCACATGGAAGAAATGCTCTTTAAGTCAACCATTGCCTTGGCGATTCCAAATCTCTGACATTGCAAGACATTTCACTGTCTACAGAGCCAACAACATCTTAAACGTCAGATGTTGGAAACATGGAAAAAAAGACAGTATACAAGAGTGTTTTTAGTATTCGCTCATCTTTTAACAGCTTATGAAAAAAAATGTGACAAAACAAAACTTGAAACTTCTTAATGCTAGTTAAATAGTCAACCCCTGCTCCCCTACCCCCACTTCAAGAGAAGCAGAAGGAACCAAATTGTAGCAAGAAGACTTTTTTCCTGAGGACCATCTTGATTAGACTGACTTGCAAATAACTATTGAGAAACTCACTGTCTCATTAGTAACAGAGAAACAGACAGATACAAAAGGTAATTATCATATTCTGCTTTTAGGTAGAAAATGAAAAATGTATTTCTATCTCCTTTGTAGACAAGCAGTCTAGCATGAAATGTTAACAAAGGAAGAGGTATTACAGAAGAGTGCTAGATAGGAACAGAAAGAAGTAGTCTTCTGCTTAAGGCTGTCAGAACATCTTTGTCCGTCATTTTATTTCTAATCAAAAGAGAAATGGCATGAAATTTTTCCAAAATCTCTTTGGTTCTGAAATGGTACATAGGAAAAGTCAGGGACTGGGAGCTAGTACAAGCTTCTCCATAACCCCTGTTTTAACCATCTCTGTTCTCTCTGCAAGAGGAGTTTCATCATCTTTCTGCATTGATAGCCTCAAAGCTTCTCTTCCACCATGGAAATATAAGAAACAATTAGACAGAAGGAAAAATCCATTTATACTAAAGTCTTGTACATAATGAAGCACTTAGTGATTTGCTTTGGGTTATGCTGAAAAGGCCTACTTTGAGGCACCGAATTCTTGCAGCCTCAGGTCTGTCTAGATGAAAGGAACATTTTCTGGCAGCTGCATGAGCAAATGAGCACCCAGTGATCCACCCTAATTTAGGTTATGTAAAACTTAGTGGGTGTAAGCCACACATGTGCCTTCTGAAGGTAATGCCTGGGTTGCACCCCTGATGGTTAGCCTGGCTGCCAGCATTCTTCTCCCTCCCACACACCTGTTCTTGTACAGCTCTGCTGAAGAAAAATTGCTTCACATCACAGGGTGTGACACCATATAAATACTGTGCAATGATCTAAGGTGCCTGAAGCAATCATAGCATTCATCCAGCTGTAGTCAAAATGTATTTTTTTCATTTCAGGTGCTTTTTTTTTTGGGTGTCATTGACACCAAAATTTTGTTTGCAAATATGGTGCACTGTTTGAAGTGGAAAAAACTGTGAACACATATTTTGAAATAGATGGGAGACTAGTGAGGGCTGCATTGCCCAGAGCGACCATTGTGCTGGAGGTCCCTAAGCAGTCACTAAGATAAGCAGTTGCTTGTTCAGGAAGAGCAGTGGCATGCAGAGACACCTAAACAAGCTCTGACCAGCCCAGCACTGGAATCAGAAGCACTGTAGACGTGTAACCTGAGCTGTACTATGGGGCTGCGTGTTGGGGAGCAGCAGAAGGGCCGGCGCTGCTCTGAAGTGGACAGTGAGGCAGGAGCTGAGGGTGACAGGCCTGCAGGCAAAGGAGCCAACTTACTGGCAGGGTGCATGCCCTACAATACCCAACAAAGATGAGCAAGGCAGGTCAACAGTTCAGGTCACCAGCCAAGGCTGAGGTCAAGCCAAAAAGCCACACTCACAGGTCAGATCAACAAGGACACATGGCCAGATGCAAGTGTGGCTGCAACATAGGTCAGGCAAGGACCAAGCACAAGAGGCTCAGCTTAAATGCATCTCCTAAAAGATGGGCAGGGTGAGAAGCAGCTATCTTCTTCCAGCTTTTTGGCAAGTGGTTGCAAGACCAGCAGACATTGAGGCCCAAAGCTACTGGAGGCCTGAAGTGCCTCAAAAGTAGATGTCTGCATTATCTAATTAAACAGTCAAATCTCCAGGACAGAGGGGAATGCATTGAGGGCACTCACACTATCCCACCTGACTTGGCTAAGAAGTGGTATGCTCTGCCATGTCGATATACCAAGCTGTTTTATTACAGTGGAATTGCAGGATCTGTTGCGGTGGACTTGAAGTAAAAAAATTTGGATTCAACTGCTTGCTCTGCTGAATGGTGGACTAAGATCCCAAAGGAGAAAAAGTACCAGCTATGTTGTCTTCTTTGCTATGCCTACCATCCTTCATTCAGAGTCCTAGGGTGCAGTTTGGCGACTTAGTCCTAAGTAATGACAACTCTTATCAGATTATTATGTTTGAAAAAATATCCCAAGAGTATTGATTGACTGGTGATGCTATACTGCAGTCCTTGCTACTCAGTGCTGGCAGTGCATCTACTCCAGCGTACCAAGCAAGAGCTGGTGGGTGCAAGGTACCTACAGAGGAGGTACCTGGTGAGGACACAACATGTTTTAGTAGGACTGAGAGAGTTTCTGTTGGGAGGGAGGAATAGCTGTCAGTAAAGGACAAGGTTCCAGTGGCTGAGTTTCCCATTTCATACTGTTCCAGCAGAGCATTGCCTGACATACTAAGTACACATTACAGGCCTTCTGGAGCAATCTGTCAGGCAACCAGTAAGACAGTTTGACATGACCTAGAAGGTCTGGATTTCAGCAACCAGTGAGAAACTGAAATATTTGATGCAAGTCATTACACTTCTTTGTGACTCAATTGTCACACTAAAAAAGGGAATTTGTGCCTTTACGAAAGTGCTTTGACCTTCCCATGATAGGCACTGTATCACCATTTTCAGATTCTGTATTAAGTAACATCTGAAAATAGATAGCAGGGCAAAATATAGAAGTACATCCAATAGCCAGAAGCACAGGGACTCACAGGTACCTACCACAAACTACCACTTGCACTGGTTTGAAGAAAACCAAACCAGAACCAAGCACCCACAGCATGCCTCATCAGGTCCGCCATCTATTCTGTGCTTTTCACTGTTGTGGTATCAGAGGAGTTGCCTTTTTCTTGTTACACATGCCCACATGAGTTCTTTTCACATTTCAGGTGAACCTCTCTGGGCTGCTGCATCCATGTCATTCACTAGCATGCTCATGCTGCACCCCTTGCTGCCTTTGCCATGCACCTTTGGAAATCTAGGTTGCACACACCAGTGAATTACTTCTTTCCTTCTTCACTGCTTTTTCTTTTCTTCAAAGACTAATCATTACTGATGGGGATTTTTATCTGCAGAAGGGATATGGAGAAAGTGTTGATTATTTCAATTTCAATCTTCCAGGAGTGGTTCATTTGCAATTCCTGCTGAGGTATCCAGTGTATGGATTTGGAGGCTTTTTTTTTTTTTTAAATATTCTCTGAATCAGAAATTACTGTTCAAACATAAGATGGTATGTGATGACAATTCCTGGTACTCAGACAATAGGAGATATAATTTTACACATTCTTAAGGATGCTTAGCTATAGTATAGTTAGAATATCAAGTTTCTGGGACTAGCTCTGGGCTCTATTACTTCTCTTTCCTACTTCTCGAGGGAAAAGCCCCAAGCTTTTCCAAAGATGGGAACTGGGTAAGTGATATTACCTTCCTCCAACACCAAGTCCAAAGCCTTTTACTGAGAATTTGTGTAATCCCAAAAGTAAGTGCACTTAGATGACAACCAGAGTCTCTCTCCTCAGAATGCACAAATGTGATAAATAGATTACAAAAAACTGTATGCTTTTGTGAGAGAACCAACTGTTGCATTGTGCCAGGGTGTTGAATTTTCAGTGGGTACAAATGAATTTTCTAGCTGTACATATGAAAATTAATAACATAATGTAATAAAGTAGATGGTTATTAACTGCCACCCCAACCAACTGTGCTTTTGTTTTTAAATGTCAAAAAATGTACAAACATAGATGTAGGGATAAATTATTATTTTTTTATTGCTTTTGTTAAGAAATCATTGTATGAATTATGGCACTATGCTGTAAAAATGCAACATTACTGAGTGCTCTAATGGTATGAGTTCCATTATGACAAGATTTTAAACATGAAGCATGGGCTTCACTATGGATTTCCAAATGATAAAACAAGAGTTTTATGTTAAGAGTTAAGTGGATTAATAATAGCTGATTTATGTGAAATTTAAATACTAAGTGATTACAAAGTGGATTTGCAAGAACCTAACATAAAAATCATGACCTGGGTCAATCTCAACCATAACAAAGCACTGATGCCTATTAAATTCTGTGTGTGGGGACTGAACAAAGCTATGGCTCTATTCTTACTTCTGAAGTAAACCCAAACAACTGGGTCTTCATGGATATTACTGCACAGTGGTGCTTTAACTGGCTTGCAAACTACATTAATTGTATTAAGGAAAGTGAGCATCATTTTTTTTTGTAAAAGTAATCTTACTTGAAAGATGCATTGCAAAAAAGAAAGGTGTCTTGGACAGAACTGAAATACCCTTTATAAAATAGTTTGAGCATATGTGGCAGAGCATGAAACTCTTGAAATGCCTCCACTTCTACAGAAAAAGTCTTAAAGAACATTTCTCAGAGGATGAGTGGGCACGGAGTACCAAATAAATGGGGGGAAAATGACAGTGGGCGTTAGTTTCCCTGCAAAAAGATGTCTTACATCACACAGCAGATCAGAAATAAATAAGATAAATCTTGAAGAGTCTGAATATAAATCCTTATATGATGCTGCAAGAGTCACAGGCTTCGCCATCAATGTCAGTATATTTTGTTAAGGATAATGCAGTTACTATATACAGTATGTTTATCAGATAATGCCAACCAACAATACACTAAATTAATGGTTGTTAAACAAAAAATATACTAAACCAATATACTTATAAAAAGAGATGGCAACCCCCCAATTATGCATAGTTACATATGATAAAAGTCCAGCTCCCTGGAGTCCAATGGATTGACACCTTCAAGCATAAGGAAGCAGTTTTCTGAAGCATAAACATAATTAACAGAACTCAGTCAAGATGTAAGGGAATTACACTGTCAAAAATCTCAAGTCCAATCACAAAACTCTGCAAATGTTTCCATTGCATAGCTGCAATGGGGCAGTCAGCCATTCGCAGGTTTTACACTGCCATATCTCTTCAAAGGACCTTCTAAAGGATGTGCTATATAACATGGTCGTGATCCAGACAAACAAAAAGTGTGACAAACCCAAAGCACTTAGGTTTAGAAGCACTTATTGAAGACTCCATAACATATTTACAGTGTACTGTGTATGACTGTAAACTATTAAGTTTCTCCTGCTTATTATTTATTATGTGGCATCTTACTCTTCATAGTATTTCTACATACTAAGAAGAGTCTTCTCCCCAGGAAATCAGCTTCTCTGATGTGGGAAGCCACCATGCCCATATCTTGCTTTGCTACAGTAAGGCATGTATAATAAACGTGACAATGTCAAATCCCTATGGATCATGACAAAAAGACTCTGTTCTTCCCTTTGTTTCTTGCTCAGCTTGTCTGCTCCATTACAACTGTGCATGTCAGTCAGCATCCATATGCTCTTGTCTAGTAACTGGTGGCTTCCCATCTGTATCGCCAATCTTTTTTTGCATCTCTTCCACAGCTTTTAGCAAAGCTGCTCGCTCTTGTTCCAGAGTGAGAATGGATTGCTTCAGTTTGCCTTCATTGGTCAATAACAGCTCTACTGTAGCTTCGAGGTTTTGGATTTTCCCATTAGCCACCTTTCAAAGTAAAAAGATAGGAGGAAGGGGAGAAAGGATGGGACAGGGAAAAAAAGCAGATTCATTAATGACTGAAACGATCTTTAAACTATTTTTTGAAATACATGAATACATATAAAATACTTCAGAAATTATAAAACCTTGCAAAGTTAAATGCAAGCTAGACTAGTATCCCTGTTGTAAAATAAAGCAATGACTGAAAATGTAAAAATTCAGTTGACAAAACACTTGGTGTATTTTTAGTTATCTTCTACAGCTATGATTTTAGTTACAAGAGAAGAGACAGTGTGATAAATCAACTTTCCACTAACTGCAATCATATGCTCTATCCATCCCCCTCTCAGAATTTCTTCTGCACTTAAACTTTAAGGGCTAAACTAAATAAAATTGGCTATGCTTTAAAGTTACTAGACCAAACACCAATCCCTCCTGTGATGTGGTGTAGAATGATATCTTCTGAAAAGGTGTATAAATTAGAATGTTAATTAAATATGAGATATAAATTGTACCTGCAATTCTTCCAGGAGATCAAAATTTTGTTTGCGCAAGCTACTGTTTGCCTTTTCTAATTTATCCAGTCTCTGATTGTCATTTAAAGATGAATCTATAAGCTCATCCTGAAGCACATGGTATTCAACTTCATAAGCTTGCAATTGTTTGGCAATATCCATTTCAAACACCTGTTGTATATAAAAATATTATTAGGTGCTGTGCAGATCAAAACCATAGGTCTTTCTATGCTTTAAAATCTATGGATCTAAATCTAGACTTAGATGTCTAATCATTGCATACAAAAAAAAAGGACTTACTTTTTGGCATTCACATTTCCTACTCTGGAAATGGCAAGACTGAGGCAGTCGACTGAAATACATTGGCATTGGATGTACTTAAAAACTTCACTACTGGTTTGCTGTCTGACTTCAGCAAAACTACTTACACTAAAGTTTTCAAGAAGTATAGATTTTGTAGGGTATTCCCCTTTTCAAATTTAATGCATCCCAGTTTGGCATAAATCCTCCTAGACATATGTGAAATTACTTGTCACTTTAAAATAAGTGCGGCCCAAACCCACGTGCCCAGGTACAAGTGTAAGGCTAATTAGAATAAAAGCTTCAAATGAAAAACAGTACGCTTTGCTACCTTTATTTATGATTCTACAGTACGTTTACAGATTGAAAGAAAATGAAATAATCTACCGTTACACTAATACATTTAGCAGAAACATTATGTGATGTCAAAGTAGATTTCTATTATTAACTGCAAATCACTGAAATAAATGCTCAGTCTCACATAAGAATATTAAGAAAACTTTTTAATTTTAAACGTAGATAAATAAATTGAGGTGCAGATTGACCCAAAGGAAAAAAACCCTACTATTATATTTTCATTTTTCTAGATTTTGGCAAGCATCTGCCTTCAAATAATTCATAATTATGACTCCAAGGTCCCTGAAGTATTTATCTCCTCTAAAAGCAGTGAAGAAGGTGGTAAATTAGAAGGACAACTGTGTCAATCACAGAACATAGAAGAAATAAAAGTTGATTTAAAAATGTGTCTGAGAAATAGTTCAAGAAGAGAAGTTCAAGAGTTATTCTTTATTTTTAAACTTCTTGTACTTTATTCCATTTGGAAATGAGTCAAATGTCAAATCTTATCTGAAGTACCTGTTGAAATAATGATTTTCTATTTAATTTATCTGCTCTGTCTATAAAACTTTAAATGTTGGTTAAAGAAAAATCAGTTTATTAAATGTTTGTCACATGTTACATGTGCTATAAAAAATTATCTCATAGTTGTAAAAGAGCAGAAACACATATCCTGAGCATCTAAATATAGATGTATCTCAGCCTTCTACAGAAGGCTGAAATACAATTTTAATTTCAGTTTGATTACACATATGGAACTTTCATTTTCTGTAGATCTGAGCATCTCTGAAGAAGACACCCTGTTGAAATTTCAGTAAAACAAGCAGTGCAATTCAGTAGGGCAGAATGCTAGTTGCTCTCATGATCACTGCTTCTTCTAGCCTCTGTGCTCCTGAGGAGGGAGGGAAATCCCTGCTGTCATAACCAGAGTATCTAATCTGAAAGGGGGGAAACATGAGGCAAATCAAAAGTTTGACTTGAAAACTATGTAACTGAAGGCATGTTAAGACATGCAAAACCAAAGGCCATGCTACAGTAGGCATGAGGAGCATGGCATGGCGATTAGCCCAGGAGCTATGTAGGGACTGCAGGGCTGGTCAAACAGTTGCTCTCTTCAAAGTCATCCCTGATCAAAGCAGGGGGAACTGCTCTCCCTTCAACCCACTTCTACCTGCCCACTTTAAATTCAGAGCAGTCAGAGCTGTCTAACAGAGCATCTCTCCTTCCTGCTCAAAGCATGTGGTTTTCTGCAGATTACCTAAGCACTGCAAGTCTTTCAGCCTGGTGGGTTAACATACAACCCTACTAGGCCACTGGAAATCGCTTGTTTTCCTTCCCCTCACAGAGGCTTTCTAGTTGTCCCCTCCTTCCTTTGATAGTAAGCACTATGACCAGTTTTTCTGATCTTAGTGTGAGCATGTGTCCCCTGGAAGCTTTGCTGCCCAGGCTCAGAGGGGAGCCCCTCGCAAGCCTCCTGCAGTGACTGTGCTGCTGCCTGCTTTTCTTTGTAAAGTGACAGGCTTTGGTCTCTGGCAGCCCTTGGTGAGTTGGAGGCATCTGCAGTTCTGCACAGTACAGCCCCTATGTTTTGGACCACTGAAGGCCTTCAGAAAAACAGGCTAAAGCCCATCTTCTATTTGCCTGCTGCAGTTCAGATGTCAAAGGTGACAACATTTAGGGGTTTTAAACAAGCAAGCCTTAACTGCAATAATTTGTGATTTTTTTCCCAATTCCATAGTTACCATCTGGAGTATTCTGCTAGCATAGCAATATTGCATCATTTTCCTTGTCTGCCATTTAAAAAAAACTGAATCAAGGATTCCCAGTTTTTGCTGTCTAGAGTCACTGCTCAGTGCAAAAGCCTGCACCACCCCATGTACTCCTGGCAGAATTACAAAGGTGCTGTTGTTCCATACAGAACCAGCACCATAAAAGCCCATATAGACAAAGTCAGTGTAGGGAGGCTTCTAATTTCATTAAGTAAGCTCAACATTTATAGGGCTGTTGCAAATCAATTTTTGCTTCTGAAATGACACTCAGAGGGCAAGATGCTTTGGTGAAAAAAAATTCAACTAATTTTCATTAAAGGCTTCATAAATGACTGCAACCCACATGTAGACATAGGAATACAAAGCTACTATACAAGTCATTTGCTTCCAAAAGTTTTCAACATCTTCAGAACTACAATAAGAATTCTCAGCGAGAAGTAGCACAGTGTGGTGGTTTTCTATCAAGAGCTTGTTATAAAGAGCAGTCCTTTGCATACCTCTCATATGTTCAGAATATTTCATACCTGACTAATGGTCTTTTCCATCTGTACCAAACCCAAGTTGGGGAGAGTGCTTTTAATAAAATCAACAATAGTTTCTAGGTTCTCGTGCTGCAGAATCAAGGGTTTGTGACTTCCCAAAAGGCTTAGAGCCACTTTAAATATAGCCTCTGATCCTTGAAGAAACAGCATATCTGTGAAAACAAAGTAAAAAAAAGATTATATGAAACAAGCACATCTTTTGACAAGAATATTAAAACAGTAAAATATCCAAGGACAACAACTTCTCATAGAAGCAACCTGGACATTAGATATACTGTGCCAGACACGTGCTTTGGTCTATGGCTTTAGAAATTTTATAGGATCAAGATTATTACCGTGAATAACATACTTGACTAACACAATCACTTACTAACTTGTTCAGATAGTTTCCACCACAAAAAATCCAATTCAAATTTAAGCTAAATACACAATAAACCAGGTAGTCAAGTTCATCAGTGTTGCCACTTTTTGAGCATGTAATAGTTTAGTGAGCATTTTTGATGTTCATGGGAATACAAATCTGAATAGAAATCTATTCCAAATGCCCTTTAAAAATCCTAATAAAAAAGGCAAAACCTACACCCAAAGACACAACTGGAGATCTGAAATTCTGGTTTTTTCTCATCTGGTGGAGAAAGCCACAAAACCTCAGTTAACACAACATTGAGCACCTGAGACTAAATGCACACTTTCCAGAAGCGTCAATATGTGTTTACTTTTAGTATGTGTCTCAATCACTTCTGTTAATGTTCTATTAACTACATAAATAAGTACCCTGAAATCTTAGTAATACAACTTAAGTGTAAATATTGCAGGTGGCCCTGCAATGACAGCACCTGGCATACATTCAAGCACACGGAAACCACAGTATATAGTGACCTTGCAATGCAACATCCTTTCTTTCCTTGTTCTTTAAAAGTGCCTATGTATTTAGAGAGTAAAGAAATAGAAGCCTGCAATGAAAGCATCAGACAAGAAACCCATCTTCACAAAACCAGTCTGTATAAACAGCCTTGCCCTCCATTTGATTTTCCTGATACTGCTCCTGGTTTTATTGAGGGACTCAATACAGGCAGAAGCATCTGAAATATAAAACCATACTGATGGAGGTGAAAAAGGAAGAGAAGATACTGTGTGTTTTTATCATATTTTCTAAATATGCATTTATTTTGAAAGGGCTTTTCTCTTTTTATTTCTCTGCTTTCTCTTTGAAGCTGTGAATGAAGTCACAGTCACACAGAAAGTAGCACAATGACACAAAAAATGGTCTGTCTTAATGACTAAAAAGAAAAAAAAAGAATATAAGAGAAAAAACCCACTACACAGTAAGGGAAACAATTACTAGCAAAACTACAAGTATCTCATAGGTAGTGAAGAACCTATGGAACGACTGGCTAACTGCCTTTCTTAGTAAATGCAAATTCTCTTTCCAAATTTGTATCAGAATGAAATTTCCCCCCTTGCAGTCTTTTGCTTGTAATGTTGAAGCCATAACTCATTTTACTCTTTTTCTCTCCAAAAAAGAAAAGCACCAAGTATTAACTAACCATAAATCTTGCACTTTGTCACTGTTTATTCTAAAAGTAGTGTAACATTTTTCAACCCTGTGCTGACTTGAATGTGAACTCCAAATGCAGGGATGATTAAAAAGTGGTAACAGAGCAGGCATCTGCCTCAATACTCCATTAAAACTCAAAACTATGGGGAAATGGTTCATAGGGAACGCTTTATTAGGACAGGGAATGCTGAAGAACAGCTAGGAAACACAAAGGGAAAAAACCAGATCTGAAAATAATGTGTACTTATGATTCAGCACCTGCCCCATAATGATATGCAGATTAACTCAAGGTGACCTAAAAGTTGTTAATGAATGTCTGTATGAGCTGAGCTGCTAATACAGGGCTGAAATTCCTCTCTCATTTAAACTAGCAAGTACTCAACAAAGACCTGTTTGTTATCTGCTCCCCACACTTCCTGTTAAGTGGGCTCCCCTCCAACAACAATACAGTGAAGGTACCCACATTAATGTCAGCATGACTGGCAGCCTACAGGATTAAAAAAAAAATAAGTTTTATCTACAATCTTGAAATAAAATAAATACTATTCTATCAAGTCTCCTCTATTAATAAGCAGGGGTACTAAAGAACCCATCTTTCTTAACCCCGCAATTTTTCATCAGATCCTGCTGAGGAGAAGTGTTGAAAATTTGGACAGATAATTCAAAAGTTAAAAGGAGTTTTGCTATTTGAAAAACTATCACACTCATAAAACAGTCTAACCCACTTCTTTTACATATTGCCTGAAAGATGCCTGCAAAAAAGCACATTCTATGGAAATCTAAGGAAAGTGGTCTGTAACAACTGTATTATTAAATAGGAGTGGGCTAGCTTCAAATACCAAGAGTTCAGAGATACCATACTAGAAAGAGGCAGTGCAATCTTACAGTCTTAGTAACCTATAAATCAGTTACTTCAGCACCAACATTCTTTCATCCCAAGAGTCTAATAAGTGAGCAATGAAATGTATGTTATGTTCTGCAAAAGTGTATGAATACATAGGTCAGAAGCAATTGGATCCTAATTTGCCATGCAGCTAATGACAACCACTAGCAAAGTGACAGCTTTAGCCTTTTCTAGGTTTAACGTTACGTTTCAGAGTCTTTAGTATAGGTGAAGATGACATTTTATTTTCTAATGTAAGACAATGTCCAATGTTCTTAACCTACATAGCTCCAGTAATCACTGTTTTAGGGAAATTACTAAATACCCTGAAACATTAAAAACTGCAAGTGCTGACCATGCTGAATTTTCTCTGTAAAAAGCATCTGAGGTTTTTAAGAGGCAACAGTTTCCATCACACATGCTTTTCTCTTCTTGATCTAAAATGTGTGATGATTGTGTATCTGTGCCTTCTATTCTAATGCAAACTTTTTGTTTTCTAAAGCCCTGCAATCCTCCAATGACAGATAAAATACTAATCTGTGTATTAAGGCAGAAACCCAAATATACTGAATACACCAGGCACTTTTATAACCTCACTGCATTCAATTGTCCAATTCAAAGACTCTTCTTACCATGTACAATACTATGAATGATTAGGAATAATTGAAAGATGAACTGATTATAAACTCAGTGTATAACACTCGCATACAGCACGTCATTTAATTCCCACAGATTATTACTGTCAGCCTGATACTTGTTGATGTACATTAGCTTGCTTTGAACTCTTCCATGAAAAAAAATCCCACTGCTTTCCCTGGAGTTCAGATGCTAATCATAGGACATGTAGTTCTACTTAAAAACCCTCCTTTTCCTATGAGTTTTGTAGCACACCCTTAAACAGAAATAGGACAGGATTCTTGTTGGTTCTTCTTGGGTTCTATATGCATTATTTGTGGTAGGTAAGACTATGCTTTTCTTAAGTCAAGAAAGTGTCAATATGAATACCCTAATAAATAAATTCTTCATTGCATCTCTTAAAGAAGGCTGGATAATAATGTTATTCCTAATAATTAGATTCCAAATATAAGACTTCAAAAAGAACAGGTAGATGTTGTATGAAGAATTACCAAACACTCTGGATACAAATCCAAGGGGAAACTGGGAGGCAAACATGGTGAGAAACCAAGGAGCAGCATAGAGACTGGGGCCAATCTCGTGTTCCTCTAGGTGGTTATAGAGGTCTCGATGGTAGTCATGAAGAAGTCGAGACAGTTGGTACATCTGGATCTTCATGGAATAACAACAAAGAGATTAAAGATAAGCATGTTTTAACACTTATAGTAGCAAAGTCCATGCTTCATACTTATTAAAAACAGAGAAAGGTATTTGTCAATTGATGTTTGGACAGCATTGTGTAAGGATAAGAAATATTCAGAAGCCACCTAAAAATCACAGGATGAATCACATGTGAGCCTAAGAGAGGCTCATTTGCAGGGTTATTTGAACCTCATACCACATAACATAATTCTTCCTATTTATGGTTTCCACAGTTTCCCCCAAAGTCATTTGACTTGAAACTAGTGCACTTAGGATGATGTATTCTTTTCCCACATTATCCTTCCCTATTTTTGAGAACTCAATTTAAGTTCAAGTTCAGGTTTTGACAATGCTATCTATACTGCATTACTACGATTTAACATAAGCATCCTTTACTCAAAAAAACTGAAATCATACCTGTAAAATTGTCATATCAGGACGGTATTGTTTTCTCAGGCCCATGTCAAACATGAGAAACTTTAGCATTTTAAAAGCATCTTCTTCACTCATATGAAGTAGTAGAACTCCTGCTACAAAACTAAGACCCTGGCAATATCCTACTTCCTGGTCCAGAAGTGAATAAGCCTTCAAAATATTGTAGAGTGACAGCTGCCCAGCTCCCAGCTGTGCTGAGAAGTACGGATGTGTTGGAAATGTACGCCCTGTGAACAAAGATGAAGTTAGCAACTTAAACTAAAAAATAAACAACCAACCCTCAAAACCCTTCCCATGTTATCGAATTAAACAGTCTTTTAAAGATGTAGGTTCTATTGGAAAGCAGATTCTGAGCCAACCCACAGGAAGACACAGAAGGAAAGTTAACAATACAAAACAATTGACCCTTATTCTCTACCACTGTTTTTTTTACAGACATTGCAAAATTAATTTTGAAATTGCCAGGGGGATGGTGACAATCTGTTGTTTGGAACAGCTAAATACCTGGTTCTTAAGGCTGGCCCTGAACAGTTTGTTAGAGGCCTGGTTGCCTGTCATAGTGGGAGCCTTGATTCAGTAGCTTGATGAGTCACCCAGTCCTACTTTTTTGATTAACAAGTGTCAGCTTTTCAACAACTTTTAGGGCACAGGCACAAAATCAGAACATCTGAGCTATCTGGGGTGGGTGTTCTTCCCTTTCGCTTTTCTTCTTGTCTTTATTTTTCCTGTAAACGTGTCTGTTGGCACGTCCCTCTTGCCTTGCCCTTCCCAGTCTTATGGGTCCTTCCTCTTTTCCTGCCCTATGAAGCTCAGGCTCTTGTATGGGCTGATCCAGTTCACCAACATGGCAGGAAAATCCCCTTTTACATGGGGTTAGTTTTTCTGCCCATGAACACCAACACAAGTGAAAATTGCTTGGAGAGTGGGAGCCAGATAGATGTCAGAGCAAAACTTTCTCTTGATAGCAATGGGCTTTGGCTCTACCCCTCACATCTCTATAAATGTCAGCCCATGGTAAACCCCAGACTGGCTTATCTGTAAATTTTCCTACAGCACTTGGTGTCCTTAAACCTATCCAATCCAACTAGGTAACTTACACAATCCGTTTGACCCACAATATTTACTCTGTGAGTAAAAACTCAATTTGGGTGGTTTTTTGTTTTGTTTTGGTTTTTTGTTTTGTTTTGTTTGTTTGTGGGGGTTTTTTTTGTTTGTTTGTTTTTGTCTGCAGCCCTTACAATATCAAGAATTGTGTGCTATAATATGCTATATATGTGCTATATACATATTATGTGAGAGCACAGCTAATGCAGGCAGTCAGACAGGGCACTTTGTGCAGCCATTTCTGGGCTTTGTTTCCTTGAGGTCTTGAGCATCTGGATATTTTGTCCAGGATTACCAGAGGAGTCCTGGACACCTGAGGGTGCTGCTACTGGCAGGTAAGGCTGATGCTGTGCAAAAGGTACTTGTGGTAGCTTCTAACCAACCCTTGTCAGTTGCCCTTGATGACATGGTGCCTGTAGACTTTTTTCTAGCTGATCCCCGATTAGGGAGGGTCATTACTGCCCTGGACAATTGGGCAGAGCCCACCCTCAGCAGGTTTGCAGATGGTACAAAACTGGTTGGAGTGACAGATATACTGCTGCAATTCAGAGGGCAGCAGGCTGGAGAAATGAGCAGACAGGAACTTTGTTCAAAAAAGGTAAGTGCAGAAATCCTGCACCTGGGGAGGAACAATCCCATGCACCAGTATTTGCTGGAGGCTGCCCATCTGGAAAGCAGCTTTGCAGAAAAGGACCTGAGGGTCGTGGTGGTTGCCAAATTGAACATGATCCAGCAATCTGCCCTTGCAGCAAAGAAGGCTAATGGTATCCCAGGCTTCATTAGGAGTGTTGCCAGCAGTTGGAGGCAGGTAATCCTTCCCCTCTGCTCAGCACTGGTGAGACACATTTGGAATGCTCTGCCCACTTCTGGGCTCCTCAGTACAAGAGAGACATGGCTGTACTGGAGAGTCCAGCAAAAAGCCACTAAGATGATGAAGCAATTGGAGCACCTCTCCTGAGAAGAAAGGTTGAGAGAATTGGGACGGTTCACCCTGAAGAAGAAGGGGGATGTTATCAGTGTGCACAAATACCCAGTGGGAGGGAATGAAGATGGAACCAGGCTCTTCCCAGTAGTGATCACTGATGGAACAAGAGGCAATGGGCACAAATTGAAATACAGAAAATTCCACCTATCATTACAAAACCCTGTTTTTAATTTTAAGAATGGTTAGACACTGGTACAGGCTGTCCAAAGAGTTTGTGGAGTCTCCATCTATAGACATACTCAAAGTCTGAGGAAACATGATCCTGGGCAGCCTGAGCACACCTCACTTTGAGCAAGGGGGTCTGGACTAGATGATCTCAAGAGCTCCCTTCCAGTCTCAACCACTCTGTGATTCTGTGAATAAAGACATTAAGGACCTTTACAGGCTTTTGGAAAAAGTTTTCCAAACGGGAATTTTTCACTTTTAGGAAAAAACACCCTTCCACCTATCAGACTTCCTCTGTGAAATATCTCAGAGAAGAAATTTGAATACCTCTTTTGTTCTAGTATTAAGTGGAGCTTGTTTTTTGTTTGCCCACTTGTTAAACATCACCCCACCCTTTAGCTTCTGGAATGCTCATGTACTGCCAGATAATATCAGAGCCCCGGTTTTAAGAAGACAAAGCCTGGGGCAGAGTCCTGCTGCCATCTGGTAGCTGCTCTAGCCTGTCACATGGGACATGGCATTCGGTTCTAAGTAGGTCTGCCTGGCCAGGGTGTCAGAGTTGAATGTTACAGAAGAAATAGTTTGAGCTTTCACACAAGAAGGAGCTTGTGTTCCTTTGCTTGAATGACAAGTTACTACAGTACAGTCTAAAGGCAGACTCACACTGCCTCACTCACACATCAAGGCTCCTTTTATGTAAGTCATGAAGAAAAGTTATAAGCTGAGCAAGAATTAAAAGGCGAGGAAGTTCTAAAACCCAGTAAATGGAGGAGGAGCAGAACTGATATGTTTCTGAGTACCCTAGTGTTGACTTAACTAAGATTTTTAGCTTTTATTTTGGAGCAAAGACCTTCGTCCTTGCTGAAAAGAGACTCTAAATGAACGGTGATACCTCCAGACTCCAGAATGAGAAAGTACCTACTACTTATTTTTTTAAATTTAATAAAACAAAACATAATTTTCTACTGTGTTCAGCAAATCCAATGATGGATGGTTTCCTATACTGATAGTATGTAGAAGTCAGTTTACCCTACCTTATTGAGAGCAGAAATCATTTACTGATCACGACTTCAGGACCTGAAACTCCCAGGACTGCAGTGGTTTTTGCAGGTGGACTCAGAAACTAAATACATACAAAAGTCTTCAGGGAATTGTGGCTTTTTTCCTCGTCCATGTAATGAAATAGCACCATGACATGTAAACTGGGCCAGGAAAGCAGCTGTACCTTACCTCTGCATCCCCTGCATAGTGCTGGCCTCATTCTCAGGAAGAATTATTTACAGCTGAAGATGCATCAGTTCAACCAAGTGTGAGCAATACTATTTTACAATACTATTGTTCATACTGTTAGTAAGACCTGTTTAGCCTAATTTGGGAAAGGTTTTCAAACATTGCAACCATACATTGCAAGAGCACAGGTTTTTATTTCAAGGTAGAAGTGCGTGCTTTCAGAAGGATTCTTAAAGCTGTAAGAGAAAATGCTTCTGATAGCCTGAAGGAACACAAGTCCAAACATGCAAATTCCTTCTAGCTGCCTATGTAGTTATGCTGTCTGTTACCACGCAGCACAGCTCTATTTCAATGTGAAGCACTAGGCAGTCCTCAGCTTCCTAATTTCATCTTGCTGTAATGATAGGGCTCAATCCTTCCCTCAGCTAATGAATGGGCTGGCAAATAGCACCCTGGCATATATATTTGCATGAAAACCACCATGAAGTTACTGATCTGCCAACACATGCAGTCATTTGTTTCTACAAGAAGAGCACACGGCTAAGATAGGAAAGTATTTGCGTGCACAACCAGGCAGAAAATATGAACAGCTTGTTGAGCCAGTAAGCCACAGTTTGCTGTGTGAGACAACCAAGCTCAGACTGACTGTGCTCCCTAATGTCCAGGAGTCATCTCACCCTCCTCCCATCTGCTGAAGGTGTTCAGTTCACCAACACAGCACAGAACATTCAACTCTTACTGAACAATTCAGTGGGACAAATTCCCAACCTTCAGTGGCAGGGCTATCAACACCAGGTATGCTGGACCAATAGGTACTTGTTAGCAAATGATCTCTGGTTGTGTGTAAACTTCTCTCTCAAGATCAAATGACTCCATCTGGCACTGTTCAATCCAGGAATTCCTAGAACTGAGAAGTCTGAAGAGAACAATTTACCTACATTGCAACTGCCTATTCCCAGCTGTCATTAAGGCTCCTTGGAGTGTTGCTTTCCCATTGCCATGTTGAAACCTGGCAGGAGTATTAAGTAGGGGAAAGTGAAGGTGGCAGTGACCAGCACACCCCTTCCACCTCAGCTCGCTTCAGCTTTTGCAGAAACACACATGTTCTGTCAGATTTGTGTTTTCTATGCACTGCCTTGATATTTTGACTCACTTTACCAAGTGTTGCAAAAAAGCAGAAAATGCTCTCTTTATAAATCTTAGGTGACCATCAAAACTTGACAAATCTCACCATTCCAGGACCCACTGAAAACAGCCTGCAGATTGACTTTTTAACAAATGGGTGCTCCCAGACAGCTCTGGGTATAGGTGATCCCTCAACAGGCAAGAAAGGGGGTGGAGTAATTTTCAATGAAAAATGCTCAGATCCTGTTTGAGTAGTTATGAAGAGCAGAATTATGATGGGAAAACTCTGAATTACTGCTTTACAGATAACAGGGTAAAAGAATCAATAAGTTCAATAAGTATTAATCATTCAGATGAGACCACATACAGTTTTTCCCATAAATTTTTATCGTTCTGTCATGTGACATTTGGCTACTTGTAGTGTATAACTTCCCTTGATGGGAGTTTTTCGTGGCAAATTCATTTAACCAAACTTAGTGATTACAGACTTCTTAAACTGCCCCTCACAGCTCCTCAGACCCATGCCACTAACAGTTCTAAGATGCTCTGGAAGACATTATTTGTTTTTTTGTCTTAATTAGGGAAAACCATAATGAACACTGAGTTTAGTGTGGGATTATCTCACATGCAAGAGCTGGGATCTTCTTGGAAAAACATCAGCTCCTGGTTTCTCACTTACACCAGATGAAAAGCAGTTCTAATCAACAACCTATTATTAAATGGTGACAGGCTTTTGTGTGTAACGTTCTTCTGTTTAAATATTTTCCAGAGATCATAAACCCTTGTTTTAATTTCAGACCATTACTGTACTTACCTAGGTCAATAAGTATTGCATGCTGTTGAGAAGTTAGTTGTTTTAGGAGTTCTTTATAAGGTGTGTCTTTGGGTTGTTGTTTACTTGGAAACTGATGTTTAAGATGGTATTGCTCTGCTAGAAACTTCCATATCTCCCCACGGTGGTGACGGGGTACTCCTGAGGGAAGAAAGTAATTTGTACCAGTAATTTTTACTCCTAGTGAGGGTTCAGCTATAGTTGAGCTAACAGGATCGAGGAACTGAAGATCCATATCTGCTCGACAGGCAAGCAGATCCCTATCTTCTACCTCCAGTGAACCACAGAAGTAGATCAAACTTCAGTGCTTACACTTCCTCAACCAATAAAAGACATCAGCACCTTAACAGGAGAGATTTAAGGCAGAAAATATGGTGAGCTGCCTGAGAAGTACTAGAAGGGACAACAAGAATTGCAGTACTTGTCCCTGAAAAGTTATATGCTATTTTTCCATGTAAAATACACAATAAAGCATTGCAATAGGACTAATTCACACTTTTCACTAATATAGCACTGACTCTGTTGTTAGGAGTAAGATTTAGGAAGGTGGGACGCACACATGCCAAAAGTATAAACAGGTATAAATAAGATGTGATCTAGAGACTACAACACAAGGCAGATAACCAGATAGCAAATACTGTATTTCTAGTTTTGCTATTGGTTTGCTCAACAACTGGTACACATAAAAATGTTTTAAATATTGAATTTATTTCTCTACAAAAAGGCATGATGCTACATAACTTTTGCATAGGTAACAATAGCCTTCATTTTTATCTATGTGTAAAGCTCAGAGTATAATTAATTCAGTACAACACTAGCACTATTAAATAATCTACACAAGAAGTCAATACATTCTAAACATTCTGTCTAATTCATGATGTACTGAAAACAGATATTACAGTTCAAAGTAACTTATGGCTTTAGGGTTTTTGGACTGCTTTTTTCTTTGGATATACATGTAGCATATGGAGAACAATAACAATAGGAGAAATCAAAACTCACACAAGCATACAATTTACATGGAAAGATAACAAAACATATTAGGATTTAATATGGTTAGAAAATTAGACTTAACTAGCCATCTTAAATGGACAATTTGGTTTAACTTGCTTGTATAATAGCATATAGTCAGGTGCAATACTTAAAATATTAAACTTCTGATAGTGGTTAATTCTTGACACTTCCTTTACATGTTGGAAAGCTTTGTAAAGAACTGTGAAAAACTCCTTGGAGTAGCCATCTTCACTATCGGCTACATATTGCACTCAGCATGGTCCTTTTCAGCATGGCACAAATAACATTGAGTAATTTCTTAGAACATATAAAGAATATCCTTAGGTTATATTACTTTTGATGCAGTGGAGAGAGGGGCTGGTTGCTCAGCCCTGCAGTTATGAGGAAGACTATAAGTGGTGCTTGCCAGTAACATGTGTTGTTAAACTCAGAGAAAAGGCAGTTCTGCAGAGATACCCATGTGTACTGTTTTTATGCAGACATGGAACCCAGGCCGGAACAGAGAATTTCCAGATAACAATGCAGAGAGCTTCCTTGGTTATTTACACAGACGTTTCTTCGGCATTATCCAGGCTTTTTTCTTTAGTTATAACTTTTTATTTATAAAATCAGATTGCAACAATTGTAACACATTGAGATCCTGTACAACTCTCCTGTAAGGACAAACGTTATTCAAAAATACTATAGGTCCAGTAATACAACTGCAGCTACCCCTGAAAGGGACTGGTACTTGCATTCACACAACCATGATGGTTACTTGTCTAGTGAGCAGCCTGAGGAACAGCACAAGTGAGACTGGTTATAAGGAGTGGGTAAGTGGTCATCCTCTCCCTTTTCTAATACAACCTACATGTATTTCAACAACTCAGAATAACAAACTGGGCTTACCTTGCCCAACAGCAGAGTGTATTTTTTCCACATCAAATTTAATCTTTGACCTTCCAGGTGTACTCAACATTTTTTCCCAAATCAAAGTTACATCTTTTAAGCATGGTGTGATTTCTTCATAGTCAAGTTTCAGACGTCTGTTCTGCAAATTGTTTTCTGAAGCTGGGAAGTGATATCATGAATGTAGTAGTCAGTATTAATCACTATATGTAAAATTGATTAACATAACTTACAACTTCGTATGAATATGGTAAAGCTTTTATGTTTTGTTTCTGTGGGAGCATTTTAGTACTATAATGTACCTGGAAAAAATGGTTTATTAATACTATTCATGTAAGCTAAATGATAAAGCATCTTTTGTGACAGTGGATGAATTTGTGCAGGTCATAAGACTGAAAAGACAGAAGAGGAGAAAAAAGGTGTAGTTCAGATGAGACAAAAATGTCAGTCATGTATTCCTAAAAGCATGAAATGCTGAAAGAAAATGTTATAAGGAAATCAAGATGAAGCTACAAGGAGAGCACTAAGGAGTGACATAAACTGGGGGAAACTTATCGACAATTTAAGAAAATACGTATTTCAATTTTTTAAGGAGCCTGTAATGTGGCTGAGGAGTCAACACAAGACAGGACAAGAGCAGCTCTCTTCTTGCAAAAATATGTGATGATGCATTACTGTAATGCTGACTAGATGCTCTTATTTTGAGGACATTCTGCCACACATCATAATTCTGCTGCTACTTTTGATGATTTCATAGTATAAACTCACAGAATCACACTCCTATGCATTTCAGTCTTGAGACAATCTATGTTAAAATATTACATTATCTCTTGTTAATTTAACTCTCCATTGTTCATATATTCAACTCCTTTATATAAATTTACTAAAGAGTTAAAGATCACCTGAAATTTACATTACCCACAATGACACTATCAACACACTAAACTCACTTGTTCTGAGATTCATATCTGCACTAAAGGTTTTTTAGATTATTGAATTCTGAGAGTCACAAAGGGTTATCTTGTCCTGTACTCCCACTGGCTTTTTCAGATGGTTTTGGCCTCTGAGCCAAGGACGCTGTATATATGGTATTCATTGCTGTATTTTATTTTACTGGATTAGGTGGTACTTTTGCTGGGAACACCTGTGGGGTCCTTAGGAAACTTGGGTGTCAGGTGTTCTCCAGACAGCAGAGTTGAAATAAGAGAGCTATACTGCTGGGCTAAGTGTTTTGGCAGGCCATATCTAATGTCTGAAAGGTGTTTTCTCTTTCCAGCCAGAAGTCTTAGCCCAAACTTAAAGAAGAATGTCATGTGTGGTGTACTGACCTTTCTACACACTGTGTAGAGACTACACAGTTTTTCTTGGAAGTCAATCCTTCCTCAAGTTTACACAAAAGCAAAGAAGAATTGCCATTTTCATCCCAGGTACCTCCCCTTTTGAGGTCCAGGTGCCTACTCTTCCTGAACATCTGAAATCAGCCAGATAAACATTTCTGTCCTCATCATGCATATCTTCAAAAGAGAAGCATTCAGGGGCAATTACTTGTAGTTCCACAGGCAGCTGCTCTTTAAGTGTAAATACTGCCACCAAAACAGATTTGTTGCAGCTAATTCACCTACAGAAAAATTGTGGTTAAAAATAACTGCAAAATACAGTTTCTCAAGTTCCTTCTCATTGCCCTTTGGATAGATCTAAGTCAGAACTACTCTGTGCAAACCTTGCCTGCACAGTGTGGGTCCTGCTGCAAGCACCCACAGTTTCAAGTCCACAACCAGCTCCTTAAGAACGTCCATTCACTCTCAAGACTGGCTAACCACAGCATTGCGATGACCAACAATTAACAAGGACCTATGGACATGAATGTAGAAAATAATTCAGTTCATGATAGTGATTGTGCTGAATTCCTTGTGAAATCTCCTAAGATACCAGTCTAAAAAACCTCAGGCATAGTAAAAATAAAAGAGTATTGCTTTAAGATCAAGTAAACAAATAATATGTGAAGTGATAAAACAATTTTCAATTGTCAATTTTCACCTACATTAATGAGTGCCAAGGGAGATGTTGCTGATCTGCTTTACCTGGATGTTCCTAAAATGTTTCATTAAGGTTTGGTGCAGTCCACTGCCAAGGACACAGAGCAAAGCAAAAGGTAAACTTGTATTGCAGTAGAGTGTAATCAAGAACTTCACCAACCTTGTAACTTCTGGTTTTCTTTCTCCATTCTGAGGAGTAGTATCTGCTGAATAATTGCTTTCTTCCACAGCTCACGAAGCTCATGGGGTGTCCGTTTTCTTTCTTCTTTCACTGGCCCAAAGGGGCCATCTTCACACACTGGTTCCAACGGGGATCTTGGTGGAAGTTCTCCCAGTTCACAGTAATCTTTAAAAAAGAGAAGCTTTATGAACTACTGAGATGTCATGAACAGGTGAATGAAGGGACACAGTTTGAAAGACTGAATATATTTACATATATACACAAACTCATACACACACACACACACACACACACACACACACAAGAGGTAGCAATACCAAGCAAGGTTACCCAAAAGGCAGTTTCAAGCAGATTTACAAGAATCATATGGGCCAAAGCCTAGAAGAATTGTTTCAATAACCTGATAAAGCATTCTACCAGACACCAAGACTACAGCTTGATAATTATAGCTTTACATGCAGAGAACTAAAAGGAAAAGACAAGTTTAAGAAATTACAAAAACATAACCCAGCTGAAACCTGGCATGACTCAAATAGCAGATAAAGTCAAATCTAGCACCCACATAATTAGAAGAATAATCTCTAAAATGTGTTTAACAAAGAAAACACACACCCTTAGCTGCACAAACACACCACCACCTAAGGCCATACAATGGGATGATTACCAGTTCTTAAAGTAAATAGGTGAGACAGAGAGACAGGCACTTAAGACGTTTGTTTTCACTTCTCCTTTTAACCATATCATAACCTTCTGCACTTTTTCTTTTGGCTTCAGCTGGTCTAACACAAAATATATCTTTTTGTCAAGCATGCAAGGTAATTTTAAAAAGACTGAAAACACTACAAAAGAAAGTGAACATTAAATAAATCTCAGGCAAATTGAAAAATCATTTATTTTTAGGGAAAGAGTATACAATATTGTTTTAAATCAAGCAATCAATGTAAGAAGCATAAGTTGTTATACTTTCTTTTCTTACTACCTACTGTATCATCACTTGATTTTATTGTTTTATACAGCTTTTCTGAAAGCTCTGTAGTATTTGATATAACCTGTATCTATAAGAAAAATTACTCAATTCACCAACTTTAAAATGAATGATCAAAAGAACTGATCTGTTGCTACCAAATCCCCAGTGGAAGGCCATTGCAACAGCACTTCACCCAATTAGAATGGCTGTGAAATGGCTCCCTGAGCTACACATACAAGGAAATGCTTTAAAGTTAGTGCAACAAGAGCCTTTCCCCAGACTCTCCAGCCAAGGACATATACATCTCTGTTTGCTATTTCAAACAGCTCCTGAAGAACGGGAATTCTTGAAGCAATTATTCTGATGATAGCTTAGTGGTCCATTTCTTTATCATTGCCTAGCAGAGTGGTAAGGATTTTGAATAAAACATACACACATCATCTCATCTGTTCAGAACTAACAAAATAGGAAAGCCTTCACCTCTTCAAGGTCTGCTCAGAACGACACTATATATTGACTCACATGGTTCATACACAGCTATTCGTTTCTTGTTTGTTTGAAGGCACTTGCACTGAGCCCAGATGACTAAGAATGTAAATGTTCACAGCTGTTGGCTTCTGCATTTCTAAGTTTTGCCACTGTCAATCTTTTCCTCTCAAAGAGTCAGAGTGAAATAGGGTGGGTCCACATACCATCTGTTTCTTTATACAACATTTATTTGCTTGTCACCACAGTAAAAGTCGAGAGCTAAAATATATATAAATAAATGCAACATTTTCAGCTAGTAGAACAATTTAAACCTTTACAAATTTGCACTCTGGAGAAGTGTGGATACTCATACTTCTTGTATCTATAGGATTTCAAAGAACAACAAACACCAGTGGAATGAGAATTACACAAAGGTCAAATATTTGACACTTCTATGGCAATCATCATTTGTTGCAAAGAAAGTAGGAAAAACTGACAGGTGTGCTCAGAAATACAGCTGGTTATGAAAAATATCAATACAATGAGGAAACTATTATATCCCTTAAGAGAAACTGGGAAACAAATCTTTTTCTTTACGGATAAATGGAAAGACTTTGCTGGGGTAAGATCTGCAATTATAAAAGAGATTTAGGTAAAGGTCAGGGTGTAGAGAACATACACTCAATAATTCTCAACTTGTATTGACAATGAAAGGACAATTACTTTGATTTGATTGCTGGTTTTGATGCAATTGTTTTTGATGCATGTGCTATACTGTCAACAATGTTCTGTACTTTTTTATGTAGAATTTCTACATATGGTAGCTTTGATCCCAATTTTCCTTAGTGCATATTAAGTAACATTTTAAGGGAAATGCTTTTAAGGATAATGCTGGTAGAACTTCCTTTATTTGCTTGAATAAAATAATAAAGAAATTAAAAGACAATCTTCAAGGGAAGTTTTTATGTCCCCTAAGGCTGCACAAAATAATGACGCCATAGGAAAGAGGAATCAACAAAAATGGTCACCAAACATCAGTGCAAATGCTAAAAGTGATCCAGACAGGAAACTCCTATCTACTGTACACTGTGTTCTACTCATGTCTTATATTCATGTTACATTCACATAGCATCCAATATAGAATGCATGTACATCTCGGGTGTAAACAAATCTCTTCTGATACTCCACATCCTCTCGGTAGTTATCTAGATGTATATTCTGTTTTTATGTATGTATATATGTACATATGTGTTAGAAAACAATAGAAAATGTACGGATACAGTTTATGGCTATTTACTTGCAAAAAAGGCCCCAAAGCCCCCCAAAACTGACTGGCAAAACACACGCAAGGAAATGGATTAAACACACCTAAAATTTTTCTGCCATTAATGTACACATCCTGCTTTCTCAGTGCAAATTTCATGGAATGGTCTTAAAATACCAAATTAAGAAGTTTATCAGAGCTGTTACTCACTTATCGTCCTTCAGTGATCAACCTGTGGCAGCACCTGAACTGCTGTAAAGCATTAATTACTGAAGACCACTGCCCTGTTTCCATTTAGGCAGAAAATTTCTCAACTGTTACTTACTAACCTGGTAAGATAACTGTTCATTAAAAGAAATACTAATTAAGGCTATAAAAGAAAAAAGACAGGTCACCAAATTCTATAAGCTGAACAATTATGATTACCAACGCTACCTCTAATTCCTCTGTGAAGAGTACCACGCTTGATTTTGCTTTCCAAATGGCAGCTCCTTTTCTATCTTTTCTTTTTCTTCTTATCACATGCAGACACTTAACAGAAGTCTAAAGTCTACTCTGATAAAGTGCAACACATTCAGAACCTGCCTTCCCTCCAGTCTGCATGCTGGCATGAGGCAGGATATGTAAAATGCAGAATGAACCTGTTTAACTGCTCAGGTGGCCTGTCAGAAGTCTGCAGAGTTGCATCAGCTGTTTGGCCAGTAAAGGAGGGGGGGAGGTGGAATGTGAAGGTAATCCCTCAAAGCAAAATAAAACAATTCAGTAAGTCAACACTAACCCATGTCCATGAATACACCCACCTTCCAGATTCAGAACAGAGAAGAGCAGAAACGCTGTAACAAGAAACTGAGTATGGCATTGTTAGGCACAAGCAAACTGGAGGATAGCAGAGAAAGCAAAGACAAATAGCAGAGCAATTCAACTGAATGTAACTGGGAGTTCACATTCCTCTGAACCGAACAGCCACGTGTTAGAATCCAAGCAATGCGCAGCCTTCAGAACTTTTATGAGATTAGTAAGTGCACTTAAACAGGATATGAACACTTCAGTGCACACTGAAAGACTGCTTCCTTGTTCATCTGCCAACCTAGTTAGCTTTTGTTGTCTCCTATTCCATGTTTGACCTGTCCCCCTTTCAAATATATTACTTCTTTACTTGCAGCTTTCATATAAAATTCTGCTATTGTACATGGGACTCCTACAAGCCCACCGCACCTTTATTCTTTAAGGTTCAGGTTTTGGCAAGTTGACTCAATAACTATTAATACATTTTATCAATATCCAAGTTATTTTCCATTTGAGGTTCATACTGGGACTACGATTCAGAACTCCTCTTCTGCACAAAGCAATTCTACAAGTCTGTGGGTCCAAACTAAGTATTCCTTGAGAAACAGTGCACTTCATTTGGCAAGGCCACCAGCTTTCCTGGGCTTGTGAGAACTTCTGCAACGTAATGAACAGCAGATGACACTGCTCATGAACCAAGTGGAAATGTCGCATAAATGCACCAGCACATCCAAACATACCTAAAAGCACTCTTATGCTTCAACCACTTACAATACCCCCAAAAAAGAACAAGGCCAATAGGAACAATGGACTGAGATGGAATTTGTACAGGAGCTCCACTCATTTATATCCATCCATTTATTTATTAAGCTGTTGGCTTCACATGGCAGTACTTCAGTCCTAAGTTGCAGAGTATATCAACACTCCAAATGGATCAACAAGTGCATTACACAAAACTCTTATGTGCAAAGATGACACACAAAACAAAGTACAAAAGGTTATGAAGGAAGTGTATTACTACGAGGGACCACACTAAAGAAAGTTTGTACACGAAAAGCTGGTGAATGACTGCAGTAGTAATTAAAACAGATAATACCTGACTAGTAGTGATATGAACAGAGAAGTTTCATTTGCAAATGACAAAGGAAAAAAATAATTTATCAAATTTTTTTTTATTCAATCAACCTCAGTATTAAACAAGGTTCTACACAAACAAAAAAGAAAAAAGGAAACCCACTAAGAGAAACCACACACACAAAGTAAAAAAGCAACAGAACTGACAAACCCACCCAAAAGCCTGAATTTTAAAAACATTCTTTCAGAAGCACTTAGTCTAACCAGTCTCAACTACCAAAAGCTAGATAATAAGATTGATCTTTGAGTGGAAACTGCAACACCTCAAGTAGAAAGGAAGGGCTAACAGGGAGGAGGCTCAGTGCATTACTGCCACCCTCACTATAGAGCTCTTTACACATGGCTCCTTCATGCTGTGTTTACCAGTGACATCTGCTCTCCACAGTTAAGAAGCCAGGCAAGATACGGTAGGAATGTGGACAGAAGAATCCATGAAGCATTTTATTTACAGCATTACATTATTTTTCTTTGTTGCATTTCAAACCTTACAAAATGTGGTTTGGCAAACTAACAAGAGAATCCTCACAGTCACATACAATTCAACTGCCAAAAGAAAAGACAACAACAACAACATCCTTAGTTCTCTTCAGATCTTCCACTTAGGTAGTGCAACACCTTATTTCATGCATGGTACAGAATTAAAGAGGAACTACAAACTTCTACAACCAAGGATATAGTAGTCCTATTATTTTACGTAGATGTCTGGAACATTTAACTTCATAACCAAATGTAGTAACATGACCAGGAGCCTTCCGTTACCAGAAAGCTTCAAATACAGAATCACAAGAACTAACAAGTTCCTCTAGTTTTACATACAACTTAAAGCAATGGCTGAATGAGCAATTCTTGAAAAATGGTGTATTTCAATGCTGTTAATTTAAATAATCTCTGAAAGATGCTTTGATTTTCTTTTAAAGCCAAGAACTCCTTTAAAAGTTATCACTATCCCCAAAATAATCCCATTTACTAACATTACTAAGGCCTGAGAAACAAATGCCCTGATATCTCAATGGGCACAGAAGCCATCAAACAATACACATGTACTTACTAGTTATAGCCAAGTTCCTGTTCCACAAATCAAGACTATGAGCACATATTTGCCCTGAAAGGAACAGAACTGGGTAATCAATCCTAACTAACTGGACTTACTACAGGATTAAAAAACCCTAGTAATTAGTTAATTAATAATAATTTTGTTGCTGAAAAAGTGCTGTTAAACCGCATTACAAATAATTTACACCCCATAAATATTCTAAGCACAGAATGCTAAAGCAACAGTTTACAGTACTTCCAACATTACTACAATTTTTTTTTTTAAATTTGCTTAAATAATCATTAGATATAACCACAAAGCACATAGACAGGTGCTAACTAAGCTGGCTTCAAGAATAAAGGTTTTTCAAATCCAAACTTTTCTTCAGCACTTAGGATTTAACAGCTTGCAACATCTATCTGTCAGAGACTGAAACCAAATTAATTTTAATTAATGAATGAAGTTCATATTCCTGCACAGAGATACTTGTACATTCTAAAAGAATTTTTTTCCCTGCAAGTCAAGCTGTAAAATACTATATAGTTCTTTTGGCTAAAGTTCCTTTTTTTTCTTTTTAATCTGAATCTATTTTCTGAGTACCGCAAAGTAATGCCAAGCAGCTCATTCTTCTGAGTTGCAATTTCTTTCACTGTGCAACAGGTAACTTCATCACACACAGCCCACCTCAAAACAAATCACCCATTCTCCAACCTAAAACTGGCACAGCTGCTACAAAAATCTTGCTGGCTACTTCCAATACACATCCCCTCAGCAAGAAGGTTCTGAAGAACACCATCACCTTCCCACCATTTACTTCAAAAACTATTCACACCCCTTTTAAATGTAGTACTTGACTGCTGGGAGTTTCTGACAATGTGCAAAACAGTTCTCCTACTATGACCAATTCTAAACAATCAGTAGTGAAAATTGTAGTGAAAATTGTAGTGAAAATCATCCACTGCACAGAGATTTGTAGATGCTGTAAATGTATGTGAATATCTTGCTGCACTGCAGTGCAAGGTGAAGTTTCATAATCAGTCTACACTGATTTAAGTGTGTCCTGTTCTCGAGTAGGGTAAGAATACTCACTCACCTTCCAGACACTTGTCCCTTGCTGCTTGTGTAATACTCTGAGTGGGACTAGAAAAATCGATCCAATTGAAAATCATGGGTTTTGTGTGTGTCTGGAATTCAGTTGGTTTAAAATGACGACTAAACTGTTCTCTTCACCTTGTTACCAGTGAACAAAGAACTACAGAGTCTTAGACCATTTGCATAGCTAAAGAATGCAGTTCTTGTTAAAGTGATGCTAAGAAGTAGGTACCTCTGCCTGAAAGTAGGGTGGGGAGGTATAAAGACAAAAAATCAAATAACTGAAGACAGGCTTTCATTACTTAGAACGTTTAAGACAGTAAGAGAGGCAGAGCAATAGAAAAAGAGAGTAAAACCCCCCTTATTTCAAAAGAAATATAGTATTGCAACAGATCCAAGTGTGATCCCTTTTGTGAGTGACCTCTGCTCCCGTTTCCATCTTTCCACTTTCCAGGAGTCAACACTCATTACGCTCCCACAAATACATAAAAAGAAAAATATCCAAGGGCGAGACACTGTATCTCAAGGCAGCAATGAGAAACGCTTCCCCCAGGTGCTCTATACCACTCGCAGCATCGCAACCTTTTCACGGGAAGCGGCTAACAGCAGATGAAGTTAGGTAATTTGAACTGTAGCTTGCCACAATAGAACTAGCATAATTTAGCACTCCGTTCTCCAGCTACCAGCTGTAAAGCATTAAACAGATCATCTACGGATCATTTCACCTAGGCAGAAAATCCTTTCTAGATCTTCAAACTGCCTCACCTGCAGGCTCACCAGTGATCACCTGGCTGTCCTGCCAGGCAGCAAATTTCATAATAACTCTCTGCTGTGCTTCACTGTAAAGTTATGCACAGAAGTAGAGAAAAATATTGGAGGAAGGGGAAAGTAGCAGCACCAAAAATGGGAGGTGGCCATAGAAGGGCCTGTACATTGGACATTGCTCCCTTAACAACCAAAAGTAACCGTCTCTGTATGAGGCTTTCTGTTGCCTCAGAGTGCTCACCCTGCTGCATTACTCCAGTCATCAGGCAAGACAAGAATCTCAACTGGCAAGAAAAAAATGGTTTTCCAGAGTATCTATTTGCACTATTTTTCTTTAATTCTACTGATTTAGGACTGTTTTTTATTTTACTTCCAAACTAGTAAAAAATGAACACCCTTCTTCATGTATAGCAAAACCTTCAGTTTAAATAATGGAGTCTGCAAAACAATGTGCTCTCTGCCCTGGTAATAAATGATGCAAGCCCGAAAGCACAGCCAGCAATCATTTTTCTCCAGCTGAGCTACAGGAAATGAAGTTTTAGCTCAAACTATTTATGAGCACTACTTAAAGAAGTAAAGGATCCAGAAAGGCAAGACTCAGAGTACTATTTAGACTGTTCAAGCTTCACGTGGAAATTGAGGATGTTAGATATTTCTCAAGTTCAGAACCTGCAAGGAGTAAGCTCAAAATTTCTGCAAAAGCTATGTACCAGTGGTGGGTTTTCTTTTCCCTTTTTTTAAACTTGTGGTAAACACACCTTCTTTTCCCCCTGTGTTAACTACACAGAGAGCAGAAATGAACATGATGCATCTTGAGATTCAGCTCACCACTTGCCTGTACAAACAGAATCACACATGTCAGAGCCTAGGTTTTTCTGTGAGTATAAAGCTCAAAGTTGTCTCTATTTCTTGTGACAGCTTACACATACATATTACTCATTACAACCCAACAAGTTCCAGCCACAGAGCAGTTTTATTTTGTTGACAGTGCCTGCCCACACGTGGTCAAAGCAATGCATAGTTCAGACATATTGGTGGATTTTACACAACACAAAGTTTAGTAAAGCAGCCTAGGCTGAATTTGAAAAACTTTATCATCTCTAACTTTTAGAGATCTGGGTCTCCTGGCTGATTTACTAGCTTTTAAGCCCCTCTTTAGCTTTTTTCCTTACTGCTCTCCTGCAGAGTACCCCAGAATGGGGCACGGGCTACTGCTCTTGAATGGAGATACTGGTCAGTGAAGTCAGAGTCTATAAAGCGATGATGATCACAGATGTTCTTATTTCCCTCTCTTCATGCTTACTTCTGCAGAACATGACAAACCATGTTATCTTTAAAACATTCTTTGCCTTCTGACCAACTTGGCTGAAATTTATCTTATGGTGATAAAACAGCTGTTAGTACAATTCAAAGGAAGTCAGTTTAAAAAGAGCAAGAAAGAAAAAAAAAAAAAACAAAGGAAAAAAAAAAAAACACGGAATGACAGGTAGTTACATTTACTTTGGAAGTAGAGATGTTACTTAGTTAACTGTGGTGGTGAGTCCAATGTAAGACCATCTCTCTTAAAGGCTACAGAAGCTGGATAATGAGTGAGTATCCACTACTGTCAGAAATGTTCCAGCAGATACATAAAAATCCAAATGGAAAAACCCAGTATTTGTTATATATAATTTTAAAAAGCCCAAAAAATCCGAGTTTTTTCCTTCTGTTCGTAAATTGAATATGTGTACTGAAACAAACACAGAAAAAGAAAACAAGTGAAGAAAAAGACTGAATATTTTAAATTGCCCCTCCTATTAATAGCACATCCTGTTTTCCATTTGGACACACTTGTTTCTCCAACTATTCTGCTTACCCAGCTGTAAGTTGTTAAGATTTTATCTCACAACTATTATGTCTCAGAGGAAATGCTTGGATAGGCCATTTAGGTGGTGGTGGTGGGGGGTTTCCCTATTTGATATAGGGAGGTTTTGTGGCTTTCAAAAATAAGTAAGATTATTTCCAGTCACAGAGATGCATTAAACCTGTAAAAACAGTAGTTTCACAGAACAACTGAGGTTGAACAGGTCCTTCACGTGCCTTTAAGTACATGAAAGCATTTCATATGTGTGTTTACACATCATGCTCTTGAGATCACTTCACTTTGAAGTACACTAAATTTGAGAGGCACCTGTGTCCATATACAGCTTACCTCACTGTCAGACTCTTTTGCAAGCAGTGCATTAATGACAAACAATTCTGTTATGTGCTGTGTTCAGTTAATCAAGGCCTCACTTGAAGATGCAAGAAGAATATCTCAGTGACATTGGGAAGTTTACTTTTTACTGCATTTACTATAGAATGTACTGTTCCTTCCTGCTCACTTACACTTTTTATTTCTTATACAATGGCCTTAGAGATCAGTCAGAAGTTATAGTGTGCAGAGCTCATGCTATGAAATTCAAACTTCAGTGGGCCAGAGATCATTACCTACAAGTATTTCCCTGGCATTCTTGGCCTCAGCATGTGCTGTACTATCTGTCTTACATAAAGTGGGATGCATAAAATGATGCATCTGTGTGCTCATGTGCAGTGATTTTCCTCTAGTCTATGGTTCTTCATCTCTATAGAATTTCAGGAAATAAATATGAGAACATGGATAACTATGACTCAAGTGGCAAATGTCACAGATTGGAGCAGCACACATAAGGACAAATTCAGTCTGGTATACAGAATTCAATGGACGTAATAAAAAAAAAATTCTAATTCCTTCTGCAAGGCTTGGATTTGTCTAGTATGCAGTTCTATACTCCAGCATGCAAGGATGAAATAGAAGTATCATCTTTTCTCAGAGCAATACTTGGTGATACATTTTTTTCTCCAGAACTCATCAAAATAGTACACAAAAAACCAACTTCTTCTCTGGCTAATTAATCTGACATAATAGGAACAATGTTACATATGAAGCTGAAAAGTAAAATCTCAACAGCTGATGAGCTTGGCATGACCAAAAAGCAGGTGGGAAACTGCAGGGACAGTTCAAACAGAACACCAGGCAAATATGTCCACTCAGTAGACAAAATGATTTGCACTTCACAGACTACATACCCCAACAAGTTCATGGAAGCAAATAAACACAGACTTTACCATCATATCGGCTGGGAGAATCACATGCTTTCTGAGGGGTTGCCACTCGCAGGAATATCTGCTGCCTCCACGAATGCCTTCGAGTCCTTACAGGGCTCTCTACATCAATGGCCTGCTGGCTGTGTTTGCATTCGTAGTCACTAAAAGTGCAGAACACAGGACAACTTGTGAGTGGGTTACCTGAGTCTGGTAGTACCAGTGACACAGTCTTCAGGGAATACAGCAACATGAACCACCATCTAAAGCATGCAGTGTGCTGTGCACATGCTGGGGCAAGCTCTTGGTATTAGGTAGGTGAAGCTTGCTTTGTGGCAGGCTGCAAACATCACTGCGATTCACAGAGAGGGTCTGGCAGCTCTGTGCAATCTGCTTTCTCTGATTTTAATTAATGTTCAGTTTTCTTTGCAGCAGTTTAGTAATCACAACATATTAAAGACACATACAAAATAATGTAGTTTTACTGTTATGCTATTTACATGCCATCCACAAAATCTAGCAAGTATTCATAGGAGACACAAAGACTTGCTGATGACTTTTATCAGCACACATCAAGGAGCTTTATAAACACCAACTAAACTTCTAACCTTCTGTGAACTGGGTATGCAATATATTTCTTCCCAACACAGATTTTGAGCAACACCTTTTATCTTTGTGTTCGTAAGTCTACCTCTGAAATACATAACAAACTTGGTAACAGTGTCCAGGAACCTTAGATATTACTCCTTTCATGTAATCCACACACACCATAAAGAGGTTTTTATTCACAATATTAAATGAAATAGTGAAGAGCAATGCTGTTTTCCTATTAAAATCCTACTAATAACTTTAACTTGTTACAACTCTAAACTATTCATTGCTTTATTCCAGTCACTGGCTAAATAGTTGTGGGAGTCTTTGATGAAGCTAAAAGGGATAAATGAAATTCAGGTAGCTCTGGCAGCAACAGGGAGGAGCGTTTTACAGGTTATCCTCTCCTCCCAATCTGAGGACACTAACACTGCTCAGGATGAATCATGTATATTCTCTTAACTGAAAACTGTCCTTTGTCAGGAATAATCACAGAAGTCCATAGATGGAAGCTGCATGACCATTGCAACATCAAAAGTGGATAAGTTCTGCTATTTTAATGGCAGAGTAGTCTGGGATAGCTTCATCCTTTTGACAGCAATTACATGCAGAAGACACACAAGCGAACTGTTGCATAAATCACATTTTGCAAGTGCAAGAAGCATTTGAAATATTTCAGACAAAGGAACCTTTGAAAATACAGTTTTACCTCCAGGCTTTAAGAAAGAACCCTACCTTGTTGTGCTCCTAAAGTCAGAGGTGTTATTTTCATCTACAGGAGCCAGAAATTTTAAGAAATTTGGCACAGAAGAGGAAGAATGAAGCTTTTTCCTTAAGGCAGTACGGTAGGAGATGCTGAGAGTGCAGTTGGGAAAAGTATAGTTTAGAACAAAGAAGTATAAATCCACAGAATAAAAATAATACACATTTCTAAGTTTCAAACTAAAAGCAGCTAAATTCCTGAAGGCCTGAATATCTGCCAAAGTCAAAACCGAGTCCTACTTTGAAACACATATTTGTTTGGGCAAACCAAAATGTTCCAATATATATAAATGTACTTCCAGTAAAGTTATTATTCTTTGCTATATCCCAAGATTTTTAGTTCATGTTTCAAATAAATTCCTTTAAACTAATAAGAACAGATGCCAACTTTATCATTACACATTTACTTAAATATCAGTTTCCATGAAGTTTGGTAGAAAAAATTAGTAAAAGCTGATACTGATAATCTCCATGCTGGCAAATGAAAAATAAGACTTTGGCAAAAAAAAAAAAAGAAAAAAAATTGTAAAGCATTAAGAGGGTTTTATTCAGACAAGCTTGGAACTTTTCAGTTTAAAGTTGAGCCTTCAGACTAATTATTCAGGATTGCAGCTCTATTTATGCAACAGACAGGAGCGCTAATCAAATTTCATCAGCAGTTTTCTGGTCTGCTACAATAACAAGTCCCAAACATACTCAGACAAAGGGTAATAGAAGGAAATAAGAACAATTCAGATAGTGAAAGGTTTTTGCATGGAGTGAAAACACAGAAAACTACTTGGCTGATGATACCAGAAGACCTTTCCTATACAAAACCTTATGAGTAGGAGAATTTACTGCTGAAAAAGTAAGTTTAAGAAAGAATTGCTTCTGATAAACCATCACAATACATCTGGATGGCATTTAGCTCTGTTTCCTGAATATATGACTGGGATGGTGAGGGGATACTCTGGGATAATCACTAGTATGAAGTGAAGTAGGTTCTTCAGTAGCTGGTATAGGGATAAAGAAGGTAAAGTTGTAGCATGGTGGGCCATGCAAACAGGGTTCATTTACAATCTCATTGTAAATCCATCACAATTACATGGTAATTCCACTTACAGAATACAATCAACCTGGGAAGCTTTACTTTATTGATTTAAACTCATTAACCCATTTGATATCCCTATGAATTTCCATTTCCAGTCTTGCTGCTTAGATGTTCAGTATGGTATATCCTTAAACGACAGGGAAAGGAAAGGAGAAGTTTCAACTGTGTGTACAGACTCATTATCAAACCTACTTGGAAAAATTTACTTTTGAGAAGTCAACCTTTAGGATTCAAGTCAGTCTTAGCAAACTGAAGAGTGAAGAAGACACTGTAGACTCACATATCCTGCCCTGATCTTTGCCATACTTCTGAGGTGAAGTAAGTAAGGGATGCTAGTTAGTCCTCAGCAGGTACAACTAAAGAAACTGGTGATACAAGGTTCTCAGTTGTGTATTTTCTCAGATTCAGAAAAATTGGCACCTTGGAGAAACTGGAAACTTTCACCCAAGAGAACAAAAAAGAATAATTAACAGCAACAGCAAGAAAAATTGCTTGCCAATGGCCAGTGACTGTTGACTTGCAAGGACATTTGGTTTCATTAGCCTTTTGAGCTAAAATAAGAAGCTTAAGCTCAAGGGGTTAAGAAGGGGTTTCACATTTTAAGATTTTTAGGCAGCTTTCAATTTCAGATTTTCAGGGAAACAAAGAGTTCATGTCCTTCTCTCAATGATCCCTATACATTTAGTTCTAGGAAAGGAGGCATAAAAAAAGTACAATTTGATATTGTTGAAAGTAACCAAGACAAATACAGAAGCTGATAGGTTGGGGTTTTTTTCTTTGTTCTTGGGTTTTTTGTTTTGTGACGAGAGGGGTGTGTGAATGGAGGGTGTTGGTTTTGGGGCTTTTGTATCCATTCTCCATAGTCCTGCTACTTCTTGCCCCATTTAGTTAACCTGGTCAACTTGCCTTTAGTTTCAGGCACAAAAGAATATTAATTTCTGCATTACCATGAACAAAGCAGAACAGAACCAAGTGATTCAGAAAGACAAAGTGAGCTCAGGTTTTTGGCAACTTATCCTTCATACAATTTAAGTGCTGCTGTCTGCTGCATAACAACAAATTGCCTTGGAGCAACTGGCTCTAGAGAAAGAGACAGTGTTTGAAGGAATTCTATTGATTAAAACAACAAATTATGTAGTTAGCTACTATATTCAATAGTGGAGCAGTTCCCTCTCCCATAAAAATCTATCATGTTTGGTCTATATTAAATTCTTTTAATTATTTACACTATAGAGTTTCATATTTATAACATGGTAAAAGAAACCCTACTCCAAACTATTTGCAGGTGCTAGCTCACCTTTTTTGTGCAAAATGCCCACTTTGTTCTCCACTTGAATTATGCCTTAGATATTTAAAAAAGTTGGGTGAAGAGGCTGAGGGATTAAGACGAGTTAAAGTAGGAGAACGTGCAAGTTGACCAGAAGAACTTTTAGATTCGCCGACAGATTCGTTCAAACCATATAGCGGGATTCCAACCAGAGCGATGGAGTTGAGGTAGCACAAAGAACAAACGAGTAAGAAAAGAAAGGAGAAAAAAAAAATGAAATTCCTTCTCTAATCTTTGAAAAAGACCTGGCATATATAAATGAGACATTTCCTATGTTTTTCACAGTTAATGCAGTAACTTAAGAACAAGAACATTTTAACCCAATCAGCAAATCCCAAATACATGATTACAGGCTTCAGCAAGGCATTTCAGCATATGACTAAACTAAAACTCACAAAAATCTGGCAGTAACATCCCCATTTCTTTTTTCTTATATTTGCTTCCCCTTGGTTTCTGTGTTAAAGTCAGGCATATGGTCAAGAGTTCCAATGGATAAGAAGTGAAATGCTACAGGAAGAACTGAATTTATTTCTACTTCGAACACAGTTTATGAATTGAGGTAAACTGCTCAAAAACACTCATAAAGAAATCAAGGCTTCTTAAAAGTCTATAATTCCAGTGATTTTGAGAACTTTAAGTATACTTGTCTTGTAAGTTTTCCATTTCCTCTATGTCTGTACATTGACTATGAATGGGAAGCAACAGGGATTTCTTTTGGGTTTGAGTCATGTGAAGGAGCAGGCACACTCAGGTCTTACCAAAAATCACATGACCAAACCCAAATAGAAATGACCGAGGAAATGAAAAATATTTTTAATTTCTAGCTGCATTCCTGTAATAAGATAATAACTGATTGAACAAGCAACTACAAGCATTAGGGCAGCTCTTGTGAAGATAAAAGACCAACAAGAAGTCCTAAACTACACTGTAAAAACATTCTAGTACTTTAGAGTTAAAAAGGTTCAAAAAAGGGACAAAGAGGCAAACCAGGTTATATTTTCTTTCAAATACTGTGAGTCTGTTTTTTGCATTGTCATCACCCATTTCAGGTATGTTTGTTTACTGCCCTGCCTCCTGCAGGAAAAAATGAAGTGGAACACACAGAGATTTCCTACTAACTTGTGTAAATGAGCAATTTGGGCAGTAAAACAGAAGCCTACAGCCAGAAATGTTTCCATAGTAATGGGAAAAAGCCAGACAGAACGATGGGAGAAACCTGACATGAAGTTAAGAGTAGACTAGAGATGCAGAGCCATCCATTGAAGGAGGATAGCTTGAAGAATGTTAGCATTAAGGCAAGCAGTAGCTTAGTTTTGTGTGTAAAATCTTGATAGGCTCATTGAAGAGCTAGACAGGAACCTCACTTCTACAACAACTAGGCAATTTATGTCAATTTTACATGCTATCTCAAAGTCACATATGAATTCACTAACTAGTAAGGTTTTCAGGATCACAAAAGGCTACTGGATTTTTCTCTCTAAATAGACCACAAGAAGTAGCACTTATTTTTCCCATTCACAGATCAGAAACCCAAAAATTAATGCTTGCATGAAAGTAACTGAACTCCTTAGGAGCAATCCTATGTTGTGCTTACAAGCAGTTTTGTGACATGTACTGTGGAACAACATATCTCACGTCTTCTCTCCTCTGTGGAGCTCACAGGGCTAAAAGTATTTTTAAACAGAATGCCTACAAATCTCCAAAGAGTGGCACACCACTGAGACACGTCTTATCCATTAAGAGGACATACCTGGTATGCAATTATCATCCCCAAATATGCCCTCAACAAATGAAATCACAGCCTGCTTTTAATAAGTCTTACTTTCTTTTGTGAGGAGTCTCTGTGCTCACTGAGTGATACCTCATAAGTTTCCTCTGAGGAAGAGACGGTGATGTTTCAACAGGTACCAGAGATTCCTGGCTTTCTGTTGGCAAATGACTTAGTGTGTTTGCTCGCCTCCGAAAGGTTTGCTGAGGCACCGTAACAGATGGCTCAACAGGAGAAGCATCTGTGTCACTGGAGAGGTCACCCACTGATCCACTGGTCTTGACAGCTCTTTCAGTAGCAAGTGTAGGAAGTCTCTCTTTCTCCTTTTCACACAGTGGTAGTTCCTAGCAGTGCAAAAAATAAGGATATCGATATGTGGATTTAGAATCCAGCTTTGATGTTGCAGTACTGTGTCATTATTCACATCCCACGTGCACATTTTTATCAAGATATCTCAAATATGTTGTTTGATGTTTTATGTCTTAGTTATTCATCACTTAGGTTGGCAGAGTCTTTACTTTGCAGAGAAAAAGGAATTTTGAGAGTAATTGTATTTTATAGTATGTTGAATACAACTCAGAACAAAAGGATGAGGTTTGGCTAACAGTGAAAAAGGTGGCATTGCAGAGTATTGTATATTTAGCACCCCACCTAACAATTCCTCTTGTCTATCTGAAGATTCACACAAAGAACTTGATCCTATGACTAGATGCCTGTTTCAGTTCCAAACAAGCAGTTTCTTCATTCCTCACCTTGTGTGTTTCTGGCAGTCAGCCATCTTTCAAAAACATAAGCAGAAAGAGCAGACTCTTGATTACATAAAGTCAGGTGTCTGCAGGTGGTCAGGCATCACAAGACAATCAATAGCTGTATATCCAGGTCTGATAACCAGAATGCTATGATGCCTCCAGAGAAGAAGACTGGCTTCTTCTATGCTGTTTGTTTGTATTGTTTTATACAAATTAAAAACTTTTTAACTACACAAAGGGAGAAATTACTCCACTTCCTGTTTATGTTTCTTATGAATGCAATCCTGCATTCACAGTATATATTTCAGGGCTAAACACAGCCAGATTAGAATCATCATGGTAATGATAGCGTTTGTTTTGCTGCACATTGTTGCAATATCCAGATGATGTTATATAATATTTTATTTCATGTATACAGACTCACATATTTATACAAAATATGTTATATACAGTACAAGCCATTTCTAAATCAGAAGGAAACTCAATTGCACTTTTCTTGTTTACAGAATGGGGAACAGAATGAAAAGCCCAAAACCAACTTGAAACCATTGGAGAACAGAAACAGATTTATTAGGAGTCCCATCCTGCCAAGAAGTATTGAAATCTCCAGTGAAACTCTACAGATAACAGCATCTTACACATCACTGTTGTATTGACACATGACTACTGTTCTTAGCCTGAATTTCTATTTTCAGAGTAAAGTGATAATTCATCATTCAAGTTGTCACTCAGAGGACTCACACACATTCTAATATTACATATATGGAAAATAATTTGAGTAACCAACTTGCAAATTCTAAAAAACTTGAATATTGCTTCAGGCTGGGGGGAAAAAGAAGATAAAAGAAAAGAAAGGCACTGGTTGATCCAAGAAGCTGCCTGCAATGAATGCAGCCCTGCCATGCTCAGAGGGATTCAGCACAGGAATAAAGACACACCCTTTGGATCACCAAGCAGCAGCAGGATTCTTACAGATAGGAAGGACATACCTATCCTCCCTGCTCTGTGATACCGTTTTTATCATACTGCTTGGCTGTTCTGGGATTTATTCCTTTTCACACACAATCAGGTAGGTTGTCTACTGCCAAAACTCAATCAAAACAAAATGCAAGGTGTTAGAACAGAACAGTTATATGAGCTTTTGACATCTGACCAGTTGCTTCAGATCAACTAATATTATAGTCTATTAGACTATTATGCAAATTTTCTAAATATGTACAATTATGCCAGACTTTACTTACTTTGTTTGTGCTGCTCAAGGTACTGGACATGGAGTTGTCTAAGTCCACAGAACCAGAACTGTCCAGTGGGCCTCTGGTTTTACTGCCCTGTAGAGATAAAGCACACCAGAAGTTAAGATTATGGTATATGGGGCATACAAAAGAGAGACTTGTGTAGCACAGTTGGAATCTGTAATTTTCAAAGACAGTATCAAATTTAATTTCCTAAAGTGCCTAGAGAATATCCTTTGCCCTTATGGGAAACAGAAACTTCATTCAGGACAGTCTCTGACAATCTAAAGAATCCTGTAGAATTAAGGAATTCTCATTGGCAATTACGTGCTTTCCATGATATGTACATAATCACATATTGCACATGTGTATTATAATTATTGCTAAAATACCTTCTGTATTATGTACTTCTTACAAAGATACAAAAAAATGAAAAGTATGTCTGTTACACAGGACTAACCCCATATGAATTCAATACATAGCCAAGCATAGCTTCTAGTATTATCATTTCAGTGCCTACAATCAGAAAACATAAATATTTCTGTATAATGTGTTCAACAATATTTTTGTAAAATTTGTTTGACTAATGCTTTTATGTAAGCAAGAAAAACATCAAGAAATCTACTGAAGGATTCTTATGTGCTAACACAATTCTGGAACTTGTATGTGCCTAACCTTAAATGGCATCACTTCTTAATGTTCTGAAGTTAGGGCTTATGTCCTCTTTGAACTGAAATTCCAGGTAAAACATAAAATGTTATCATTATTCACAAAAGTGGCTATTTTCTCTTTGAAGTTCAGTCAAAACTTTTGACCTCAGATCTGCTAACAATCAAGTATTTCCATCAAAAACAGCAACAACAGTGAAAATGCAACCAATATAGAGCTGTGCTTGTGTGAAGACAGCTTATGCCAGTCAGGACAAACCAGCAAAAATTAGAACAGTACTATAGTTAATGTAACAACACTAACATGTTTCATATCCTGAACACACCCACAGCAGGATTTTATGGGTGTGCATTCTAGAATTGCTGTCTGGGAAGTAATGAGGGGAGATACTAAACAAAAAAGTCCTCTCTAGATGCATAATTATAATGCTTTTGCTATTATTTGCCATTATTTGTTTTATGGGACCAGATTAGATATGATGTCTGAAATAAGCTTTGAAAAACCTTGTTTTCTCACTACAAGTTTCATATCTATGAGCCAATTAATTGTACGAGACCTTGCTTTAATGTAACTTTCTCCCAATTACAAATGAAAATGTCCAATTTCTGTTCCTTAATATTTGTTGTTTGGCATTTCATCACCTTTTTTTTTTTTTTTAAGGAGGAAGTCCAATTCTTTTAATCCTTTGTCAGGCAGAAGACTTTCAAGTCTCCTATTATTTTCCTCAGACTTTTCCCATGAGGTGCAAAACAAAGAATATTTGAATGAGAAGACACTCTGTAGGTTTAAAAAGTGCTTGAACTTGCCATCTGATTTAATTTCATACTTTCGGCAGATCATTTCAGTGATCTGTTTATGATAAATATTTTCCCAACAGGATTTCACTATCATATAGAAGCTCAGGTTTTTCCCACTGATCAGTACTTCCAGACACTGTTTACACAGAATTTTAACTGACATAATACTTTGTAAATGCCTTAATATTCTGCTTTAGTGCTGTCTGAAGTTCTTTACATTCCTTGTCTTCAAATAATATATGACATTTAAAAGTTCAGATGCCCCATTATTCATCAGTTCTGTGTCACAAAATACTACCTCATTAGGAAGGCTTAGTCAGTTGCTTAATAACTTTCTTCTACATAAAGAAGAGTGAACAGTTATAATTATTTCTTAAATTTCCTAAATACAAAAGAGAAATAAAACACTCATCACTTTTTCTAAGTCCTCATGTTCAACTTGATATTAATTTTTTTAAATGCCTATATACACTATTTCTTATCTAGGAATTAGTTCACTTCATCCAGGACTTGGTATTCTCTCTATCAACGCCCTGCTTTGTTTAGCCTTCTTCTAAAATACACACTCGGATATTTATGTCACTGTGCCTTTAATAACTTACCAGCTATAGCCTGGAAGAATAACAAATATAACTTCTCCATCATTCAAATAAATAAAGCAATAACATTATGTTCAAAGACAATAAACATGAAGATACTTACACGTGATAAAATACTTTCAAATGATTCTGTCAGAGACCTTTTTGCTTTGTTCTTTAACATATCTAATCTGAATCTTGGAGCACTGCTGGACACTTCACTTACAGCATTCTCAGCAGGAGGTTGTGAAGTCTGCAAACAGAAATGCAAAATGCTTAACAGCATGGACCCGAATTTCAGTGAATAGTCTGAAGACTTCGGTAACATGAATCAACTTTCTCCTGGTGTCCTTGGCTTTTCATGCCTTTTTCTGTACTGATACTTGTACCGAATTTTAACGAACTATCCTAACATAAGACCAGGAAATCCCTTAGAGGAAATGTGTTGCTTCAGAAGAACTGGCATTTTGATAGGAATTTATGGCTCTGTTGACAAATTTTCTTTAATGCCAATGTACAATTGTGTAAATTCTAAATGTTTAAGTGTCACAGATTAGAGATGGATTTCCTTTTCTTGAACCAAGAAATTAATCAAAATTGATGAATCTCATAATTAACTGGAACTCTCATTTGTCTCCATTATATTAAAATAGGGCTTTCTAAAGGCCAGGAAGATGTGTAACAATAACCTCTCTATGTATTTCACCAGTAAAAACATTTTCACCTTAAAGCTAACAATCAATTGAGAATTTTACTTCTTAAATAAATATTTCAGTCAATTTTTAGTGCTGGTGAAGACTAACGTGGCAAATAGAAAAATGATACTATGATGCCAATATGACCATCTAAACTCAACACCTGCAGTAGAAAGTCAGAGCTTGGTTTTCAGTGATATTTTTGGGGGCTCATCATCAGGCTGCCAGGTACTGTCGCCCTCTCTACTTGTCCCTAATTTCAGAGGTCTGAATGCTTGTACTAGTATTTGGGCAGCTGAATAACACATTATCACCATTACCAAACAGTCCTGCCTACATATAATTTTAAAGCATCCTATTTCCAGTATGATAGTTACAGGCTTCTGTATTTTCCTTTTACTTTCCCTCTTATCCTCAAAGGCAAATCAGATGCTGCTTGCAATTATGTTCTTATGAAAAGACACTTGTTAAGTAAGATCCATGGACTAGTATAATTTATTTTTTTTTCCTCTCCTGATTTAAATATTAATAAAAAAAAGTGATTATGAAAAAAATGAAAATTAATATCTCTGCAGAAAAGAAGGAGACAGGGACATCAGAGTGTGGTGTGATGGGTTAATGGCTGCTGAGACAAGTAACACTTCCAAAGTATATGTTCAAAGGTATCTGCTATTACACAGCTCTGGAGGAAAATTATCAGAGTAAATATAAAATGTTATGCTGAGACAAATGATGGACTGATGGCAAGTCAACTCTGTTCTGAGAGCACTGGCATCTTTGTAACTGCCAGATTAACTAATTTTGGTTACAGGAACTGAACGAGCAGACTGCAGCAGGCCTTAGGAATTTTCAAATCACACTGAAGACACAGTAACATCTTATCTTGCTCAGCACATCCCTATTTCCAAGCTGTTTGTGAGACAACTATCTAATAATCATCTGGCATTAAATGAAATAGAAGTATTTCAGGTATGATGACAGAGGACTCAGGCAATGTTTCTTCCTCTTATGCTATAACTGCAATGCTTTTTTCTTAAAAGCCTATTTCTGGTGAGATGCCCAAGGCAATAAATCAGAGAATGAAACACACAAAGTTTTCTTCCTGTTTACTCAGGGAGGTCAATAATTAAGCCAGTAAAACATAAAAGGAGAAGAGATTAACAAAGTGAACAAATTGTAAATGAAGATTTGATGCTACTCCCCTAATTTCTTTACAGATCTAATTAATAATATTAATTAATAATTGATAATAGAATTAATTATTAATTATAAATAATTAATAATATAACTCTCCACATATTAATCTGCTGGTTTATAACACAAATGGCCAACAGCAGTCATGGAATTACCAGCCAGCAGTAGAGGGACAGCCAAGATTTTATAAAAGGGTCAAATAATGGGAACTGAAAGTTTTCAGAGAATGGGTGTCAATCCTTTTTTAAATACAGACCACTCTGAGATGTCTCAAGTTAGTTAGTCACAAACCAAGGCACACAAAATAACTAATCCCTTTTGGAAAATCTTAACTGTACTGTATAAATAGCCTTAAACAGCACTGATGGAACCTGATGCAGAATAGAAGGCAGCTCAGCTTTTTGGAAATGGATGAGAGTCTCCTGCAGTTTCTGCAGAAATGCTCCTCAGCTACTCCTCCTTGAGGCCATGTCAAATGGCTGTTTGCACACAAGAAATAGCTTCCAGCTCTTGAGTAAATGTAATGGGATTTTTATCAAGGTTCAAATCCAATGTGTTGTCAGTACACTGACTCCCACTGACAGTGGGATGGCAAATGCCACAGATCTACTGAGAGCAATCACAAGTTCCTTATATATTCTCTCACATATATTGAATTTTAATTGCAGTGAGAAGAAAGAAATAAATTAGTAACCTATCTTGTCTGTATCTCTGTCTCCTAGGCTTGAAATCAGACTGTACAAGGGACTTCAAAATCTGAGATATCTTTTTTGGCAAATGACAATAGCCTATGAATAATAAGGGAACTCAGCATTCACCACTGTTTGTTTACACTTTCAAGTTTCAAAATGCAAGTGACAGAAATTTACATTTGGAAAGATATAAAAATGGAATGGAAGGTTTTTTCCGGCTCCCCCTTATATGAACTAAACCCAAATGTTTACTTACCTGTTTTGCTTCTCCAACATGAACATGATCCTTCTGTTTTTCTTCATACATATTTCTCAAAACAGAGATAACCAACTCATTCTCTTTTTGTTCATTTTTTGGTCTTAATTTCTGCAATTGAAAATACCACAAGCACAGTAATTACACATTCATATAACAGCAAGTATTTACTCTTTTCGTTTTGTTACTCTATAAATTTTCAATGCAAGACTAAGTTTAGTTTGGTTAATGCTACTACTCCAGTCCACCAGAGGACACCAGTGTCCCAGGCAAAGCACCAATACAGCCAGAGTAACACTTGACCTCACTTCATGCATGACAGAATTTACATGAAAGACAAAGGACAACTGTAGAGGTATCAAACTGCCACAAGCAAATAAAGGCTTAAAAAATACTTCTGCCAATTTGCTTTTGATATGAAGAAAACCAATCTACTCTAGTCCTGAGTTTGTAGTGCACATGAAGTACTGTCCTAGAGTTAGGATGCACAACCCTCCTAGAAATTGTTTTCACTGGACATTTAAGTTTGGGGCAATGACATAGGTATTTTAAAAACTAGTGCACAAGGCGAAAATATTTGTCTCTGCTGCATTCTATTTAGATCTGAATTATTGTGAGAGAAAATGTTTTAAAACAATTTATTGAAGAATTTAGTCCCAGAAACCTAACTTTTGAAAAGTATATGCTCTTTCAAGCCTACTGATGTAATGCAGAGGATACAGTATGAATTAGCTACTGCCAAGCACATTAGATTAATAAAAATACCATAGGAAGACAGTTATCCAAAAACGCGAAGCATGGTTACAATATATGGATCTGTAAGAATGCAACAACTACAACATCAGGCAGTAGATGTACTTTACCCTTTGATTTTACTGAGTTAATAGTTTGCAGACCCTCACCAGAAGCAATTAACAGTTTCCTGTGACTTCTAGAAGCTTTAAACTGTGTGCAGAACACTTAAAGGCAACAGTGCTGCTAGCTGCCCTATACTAAGAAATTACTTAGCTCATGGAATCAGTCCCATAGAGTAACTTCCAAATTTGGTACTGAGTGATAAACTGCCACATGAAAACACAAAGAGACTGGAATGACTCAAGAGAGGAAGGAAACATTATTTTAAAAGAAGTCTGAAATTTCCTAATATTCAGTAGTGTGGCAATCCCAGTGACATTTCCTACAACACACATCATCTGTCTCAAAATCCAGCTATGCTTTCCTCTGTCCTAAAATAGATTAAGAAGATAGAAAGTTTAACTTTTTTAGTTAGTTTGACAAGTATTAAGATCTAGGATAAATTTTAGGCAAGAAATTTTCTAATCTGGGAATGTTACAGTAATTTATTTTTGTCATGATAGTAGTATGAATGTCCTCACAGTACAAGCCTTCACCCACAAAATAATGTGTGCAGCTTTACTAAGTGAGAAGGCAACATCTTCATGGAAAGCAAGTAGTACTAGTGAAAGAAAAATAAATAAACCAGTCATTTTCATTGAAAGACAAGTTTTTAACAGCTCTAGAAAAACAATTGTATTGAAATTAAAGTTCAAGGTGATTAACAGTCTACTAAATAATAAATAATTCACAAAAAATGAAAATAACTTGCGTGTCTTACACTGATGTTAGCAAAAAACATTAGTTGCTTTAAAATCTTCTAGGAAATGAAGAGCTTACCTGAACCTCTTCAAAAACAGAGGCCTGCTCCTGGTTATTTAGTGTTGTTAGATGCTTTTGTAGTTCTAGTTTAGTCTTAGAAGGGTGCAACCCTACCAAAAGGAACACAGAAGAACAAATTACAGGGTCACTTTTGTCAGAATTAATCAATCAATTACATAAATATGCCCACAAATTAAGCTAAAGCTTGTCAGTTATTTGAGCTGACCCATTGCATGATTTCATAACAGGGCATCAGAAAGAACTCTAAGTTCATTTAAAGCTACTACTGAACTCCTGCCTTTAAAATGAGGGACATGAACTCTGCAACGAGGAGATTTACTGAGCACAGACCAGGATTATACTCTTAGCTGAAGATTCCATTATCACACAAGATAAAATAAACCCACAATCTACTGCATTTTAGCAGACTGCTTTGTTGGTGTTTTATGTAGTGCTGCTTGGATTTTGTTTATGGTAAAACTACAATTCCCTTTTATTTTCTCCAATTTGTATGTTTTTTCTCTACTGAAAAAGAGTAAATTTATTGCATGTTAGTGAAGCTCCTGCTTTGCCTCTTGCGGAAAACATTTACTGACAGTCTAAAGCAGACTACGCTTTCACTGAGATTACTTTTTCTGCTCTCATCCTGGATTAAATTCCTTTCTACTATTTTCTGTGGAAAAACAACAAACCACCAACAGTGCTGTGTACTTCAGTTTCTGACCATGGTATATCTCCTTCAGCATCAGACCATACAATTGACCAGATGGTAGGATTGAAGGCATTAAGAATCATTTGCCTTTAAGAAACTTGCCCAAAATCATAGATAGCTGAAAACCAAAATAGAGTGAAAGTAGTTTTGGAAGTTCTCCAGTTTCATCAAATTAATTCTACATAGGTTTTAGTACAGCAAGCTACTGTCATGTGACCTGACAAGCTGCTCTTGTCCTTTATTTACCCCAGACATCACTTAAATGAACAAAATCTAACTGTGAAATTTGCTGAAATGCAAAGAAGTTCTTCATGGCATGAACTTGTGTTCTGGGCAGCAACTCCAATTCTAATTGCTGCATTTTCATGAAGGAGCATAGATCAGCACCACAAACATACATATTAAAAGCATACTGTTCAGTTCATGTTTAGTGGTAGCATAATGCCAGTATCTAAGCAGGTCATAGCTATTGCAGCATCTGTCCTTCAGAGGAGCTAGAATCTTCTGCACTTATAGGGCTAATAGAGACTAACAAGCTGCAAATCACTAATATTTAGACTCTTAATTAATTTTCAAGAATTCAACTAAAACAAAAGGAAGGAGCTTAACTTTTGTTAGAAAATTCTTATTACCTTAAAGAAAACCTGACATTACAGTTCTTTAAATAAAAAGACTGGCTTTCAACTCTCCCTCCCAAGTCCCAACCTCTTTTTAAGCATTAATTTCCTTAGAATTTCACATGTAAGACTGTCTCCCAGTGAAATTGTCAAAAAAGATATTCAACCAGAAAGCTCTTTAAACCTCACCTTCTATCTTTTCACAGAGTTTATGCAAGCTTTGCATAGGACACCCTTCACAGAGCTGGGGCTGTGCCTTGGAATTTTGTTGCACAGCAGCCATGGTAAAAGCCTGCTTCAATGTCATCATGATTTCATCAACCTGAAAAGAATGACGTGCAAAAGAATAAAATTCACTCTTCCACTGGGCTTCATTTTAGTTAACACAAACAGTCTTTGAGAACGATACTGCCCCTTGTTTGGGAACGTGCTTATGATTAAAAAGACAAGTTGTTCCCATGCAGTTTCTGTGTGCAAACATACAAGCAAGACAAAACTCATCATGAAGTCCTACCTCTTCTAGGCCACCCAACTTTATTACTATAGTATAATAGAAGCTACGGCCTCTATCCCAAAACCTTTTCTTGTCCATGACAAGAAAGCTTACTGCAGTTGTCATTCACTGGCCTGACCTAGAGCACAGCTGTGCAATCCTGATTTTTCAGAAAAGGTGCACTATGGAAAAACTCCCTTCAAAAAAAGTGGTAAGTGGTCTAACTTAGTTTGTGAAGTAAATGGAAGAATTATTGGCTTTTAACTTCTGCCCCCAAAAAAAAAAAAAAAAAAATTTTTTTTGCAGACTGATCTGTTAGTTACATTTGGGAAATAATTATATTTCTCAGTGGAATAGGATTTGAAGACATTCAGCAAAATACAGAGCATGGGAGCAACAAAAGACTTTTAGGGCCTAATATTCTATTTGGCTCTTCTTTCACTTACCAGTGCTTCATCTGTACACTGAAACACATAGCAAACAAAGTGGAAGCCTCCATTTTCTGAAGACTCTCTGCAGATGAATCCAAAATGATCCACATGTCTAATTCCCTAGCAAAGAAACAACAGCAATGAAGCAGTCATATCTACTTTCAGTGGTTTGTACCTGTATTTCTTACAGTAAGAAAAGAACGAAAAGCCCAATAGCATTACATATAGGTCAATTATCTGTAGTACTACTACACTGAAGTCATCTGGCCATTAAAATTTTCTTCTGTTACAGAACCTACTACTTAATGAATCTTTTGAATTTCAATTAAGTTAGATGTTGTTTGATTTGGGTTTGGTCTGGAGTTTTTTTGTCCTTTTTTTTGTTTTTTTAATGAATGAAGTATAATATTCCAATATTCTCTACCTCCCATGACTCACATCAGAGACATGGACAGAACATGGTCTAACCTCCCAGCCTATCTTTCTTCTCCTGAAAACCCAACTGCTGTAGATCATGGCCTTGTCTGCAAAGCTGCAAGGTAGCAGGAGCTGGCAAATGCTCTTTGCTGTTTCAGATACTGCCCCAGGACCACATACTTCCTTCTGCCATTATAATATCTCACTGATGGATTGGGCATTCTGGAAATTAAGTACTGATTCTTATCTACCTTATAATTTAACTCCCACACCTTCAAGAAAAGATTATTAAAGTTCTTGTATGATAAGATTGTTCACTCAAGTGTTCTGGAATGCACATACTTGGAGAAGAAGCCTTCCTGTACCCCAACATCAATATTTGCCCAACTTATATATCATTTGGCCAGTAGCACATTCTTCAGACAGGAGGGGAGAATTAATCAGAATGTCACTCCTACTGCTCTGAGTAGCATAACCATCTGCCACTCTTCAGGGCAAGTCACAAAGTCTACCTAACTAGCTCCTGCCTAAGGAGATGGCCTAAGGGAAGAGTCTCTTGCAGATTTTTCTGTGCTCAAGGACTTCTCCTTAAAGCTCTTTATCTGACAGCATGCAAACTACATATATTTACTTTGGAATTTTCAGAATAGGTACCTGTATGTTTAGTGATAAAGCTATTACCATCAAATTAAAAAAACAAAGCAATTTATGGAAAACAAAACTAAGAAAAAATCCAAAAAAGCAAAAGGACAGGGAAGTAAACTAATAACAGTGAATGAAGAGGCTCTGAAGCATGCTCACCCTCAGTGCATCACACAGTCTCTGCATGGCAGGGGATTGTCCTCTTTTACATACACACAACTTACACTTTTGAAAAAAATGTATTTTTGAAGTATTTACCAGGTGACTCTTACATATTGCTTTTCTCCTTTCAGTCTCACTTCTTGACAAACATGGGTCTGAGAACCCCAGATTTGTACAACCAAGATTCACGCTCACTGCAATCTCAAATCAGACATGACCAGTGTATTCCTTCTAGTTCATGTTACTCATCCACTGCATAGAGGAGTCTTTATCTCAGAAATCACAATGTGAAGCATGAAAGAAGAATGACCGTTCAAAAATATTACTGATTAACTAGCAACTTTCAATTAGCAATTACTGAAACTGCTGTAGAGAGAATGCATTTGGAATGTTAGGAGAGAGGAGTACATTAGCAATCACAAGGAGAGAATATTTAGACCAAAAAAAAATAAAAGAGTGAGAGAAAGAATACAGTGCAATCTTACCTGAGAACAAAAGGATATTTCTTTAAAGCTTTTTTCAATTGCTACTTTTTTTGTGTCAGGACTGATAAGGTAAACTTCAGACTGGCCAATCTAAAAAGAGCAGAATAAACAGCAAGATGATAACAAGTAAGATTACACTTCCTTTTGTCTCACTATAAAAATCTTTCCTGAAAATAAATCTCAAATATTTTCTACCTGTATGTTTAGACCAATTAGTGCATAATTACCAGAGAGAATACTGAATCAACATTGATTTGTCACTGAGAGCTCTCCACATTACTGCACTGAGATTTAGTTTCACATTTGAGACAAGAGACATAGAATAGTGTTTAAACAGAGGAGAACAATGTAATACCACAAGTAACCTACTTTGCACTGAGAGAAATATACTCATGTTCCCTTTTCTCATTTTCTGCAGTCTTGGCATGTACCACATTCACAAAAGCTGCTTCATGAAATTGTCCTAAAGTTTAAGTTCAATTGTGTGCCTCTCCCTATATTCAACCTAACTATTTTTAGGGGTTTATTTATTTATTTAAGATACACATAACATTTAATTTAAACCCTCAAACTCAAACTATACCAATGATTTTCCTGAAGCATATTTTCAAACTTCATTTAATCTGTAGGCCATTTGTACAGCAGTGACTTAGAGAAACCTGCTTCAACCACTACCAAATCCCAAAAGATGCATATAAAAATAGCAGCAGCAGCAATATAACTGTAATTCCTTAAGAAAGGGGGAAGGGGAGAATCGTGTGCATGAATGAATCAAGTGAGATGTTCCACCTCTGTGTGTCTAAAAATGGTCCTGTGCATTCACCTTCCACCTCTTCTTTTACTTCAACCAATTACAATGGTTTTCCACAGCTCCTTACTAGTTTCCTTGCATTGTCCTTGGGGCTGACCTCTCCTGTGTTCATGGGGTTATTCCTTCCAACACCTACTCAGCAGCCTCCTCCTACCTGGTGCTGCCTTACCCTCACTGCAGCAAGAGCTCCTTCTTATAGCTCAGTCCCACACACTCCTTTCATACTTGGTCCCAGGACAGAAGTGTTCATTCGAAGTCAACTGAACATGGGAAAAAACCCAAGCCAGTGAACCTCTTCCCCCTTTCCTCCTCAACACACAGCCAGGAGAAATGCCTAAAAATAAACCCTCCCAAATCCTAAGAAATTGGCTAAGAAATCAGTTCTTCAGGAAGAGATACCAAACTCAGGACTGTTTGAACCAGGTGAGGAGAACGGGCAGATAACTAACCTGAGTATTTTCCACATTTCATCCACCAACCAACCTTTACTGCAGTTCTGGGGAAAACTCAAGAATCTTAAATGAGAACACACCAACATTTTCCTCTGGATATAAAGTTACTTGTAAATGTTTCATATGTAGCCACACAAAAACTGATGAGCAAAACTGAAGACCTGTGCATGCTGTTGCTACTTAGAACCTGCTGAACATGGGGGACAGCTAAACAACAAACTCAGCTCTGCCACGAGGTGATAGCTTGTGGATACTGAAGGCACAAACTACAGTTACTTAACTTCCTGATATTGACCTGAATTTAGACTGGCTGAATAGCAAAAGAATACAGCTGTACATACTAAACAATATTTTCCCAGGCAAAAAGCAACCCAAGACAGAAAGATCAGCAGAGCCCCACAATTTAGAAATGTGCCTGGTGATTGCTGCTTATATTCAGGCTGAAACTGCATTTGTCTTTGAGAACTATTGCATTTATTTAATGTAAATTAAAAATACACTTACTGGAGTAAGAGGATCTGGACCTAAGCAGTCCATCTATAATCTCTCTATCTGTAAAATAGCTAATAATGGAGTCATGATTTGTTTAAAAATGAGGCATTACTACAAAGGGTATCTATATTTTCTGTATGAAATACATGTCAGGGGAAGAAGGTAAATGCGGATTTCTTTTTACTGGGGAAGAAAATTTCTCTGCATCTTCTTCTACTTCTCTGTCATCATGATGCCAGCCTGCCACAACCAGACAGAAGCTTTAAATCAGGTACAGCTAACTACAACTTTTTCTGCATGTTATTTTTTACAGATATAACACTGTGGCAATTCTTCATAAGGCAGCACTTCTCTTTCCCCCTTCAGAAAATTTCTTGTAACTACACACACTCCACTCTGTTACTGTCCTTAAAAACCAGCAGAAGCTGAGAGATCCAGGATGACCTCAGGACAGTCAGCCATTGCAATAGCAGCTCCAGGTTTGCATTATAAGATGCAAGATATATAAAAATATGTAATATAACTTATCTATCATGAGGATTATAAGACAAGCAAATAACACATTCCTTACTTGCTTCTCAGATCCTGGAAAATACTTTTGCTGCTCACCTATCAGGGCAAGGGCATTGCTAGCCACACCAAAGCAGGAGAGGAGTGGAGGCAATGTGAGGAGTAGCATAGGAAGTTATTATACTACACGGTCATTACACAGACATATTTGACAGCAGGAGTATCTTCATGAATTACACTGCTTATATGGGACATAAAGTCTACTAGCTTTCAGTCATGTTTTGGTCCTTCTGCTCTAGTTACTTATAACTCATTCATCTGGAAATTTATTTCTGGTGTTACTAGTTAGTGTAACTATGTACCATTTTGCAATTGGATAACTACCTACTAACTTGCTGTAGCTTTCTAAAAGCTATCTCTAGAAGCCCAATGTTTGAGGTAGTGCTGTTTTAAACTACTTAATATAACTTGTTTTGAGTATATAAACCAATTTGCACTGACAAGTAATGTTCTCCAGAGAAACAGGCAAGTGTAAGTTAAGCTTTGGTAATTGCAATTAAATTATCAAACAAGTAACTGCCATCTGTCAGAACATCTGCTTTGGTGTTTGCCACTCCAAACTTTAAAACGTGAAAACGCCACCAGGAGCCGCAAATCTTGCTTTACCGTAAACAACATCGTCCGGTTTTCTGCAATGTCAGTTGGCTGCACGACACTGTGTCCATAGATAAGTTGACTTTTTAGGTTCAGTGAAATTGCATCTTCTTCAAAAGACTTGACAAAGCTGTTACTCCTATGGCTTTCCTCTTGGAAATCCTTCTTAAAAGCAAAGGAACGAAGCCCAGGCTGGGAAAAAGATTTCCTAATCGGCCTTTTCTCCTCCTCTTCACTGACCAAGGGCTGGAAGACAGACCGAAATTTGCTGCTGAAAGAGAAGCCTCCAAAGTTATTGGCAGTTTCATGTTGTTGGGATGATGAGTTGAAATCTGAATTTTTTGTACAACTTGCACGATTAAATTTCTCAATGCATTCATCTATGAGTGCTGGAGGTGCATTTTTATGTGCTACTGTCACCCGTCCACAGAACAGCACCTCAAACTTTTTTGCAAAAGGGTCTTCAACATCTGAGAGATTATTCTGAAACTCTTCTTGACGAGCAATTTTTCCAGCTTGTCGAATAGAGCTTATAATCTCAGGCACCTACAGGAGGGGAAAAAACACACAACATTAGCATCTGGTGCCCTATGATAAACAACCTGCAAAATTAAGAGGCGGTCTCTGTTGTGATTTTTCTGGAATGACTAATTTGATTTTGTTTTCAAAAAGAAAAGACCAGTTGAAGTGATCTTGTATTTGTCCAACAGACACATTATAGCAGCTAAACACTGACAAGAGAAATGGCTGATTTGTCTCCCTGCCAGGAGTTCATGATCACCAACGCTTTGTCAGAAGAGCTTCATCTCTTGTAGTGCTCTGTGTTTTCTTTTGCTACTGAAGCAACCAGTATAACATGACAAATTCCAACTCTAAACATAAAAATACTTCAGAAAGCATATGAGAAGCCATGGATGAATTAATTGGTAAAGATAGCTAATCTCTGTTATTTTGACTCCTTTTTCTTACTCAAGCACTTGTGTCATGTAGATTGAGTCTCTTGCAAATTAGCTTCCCCCTTCATAGCAACATATTGCATTGTTATGGCAGTTTGGTGTTTGGCTTTTGGTTTTTTTTAAACTGTAGACTGGTGTGTTTTTTAAAGAAATATAATCCTTATTTTAGATGTTGATTTTTATTCTACTATCCTAGATGACACTTTAAAATAATATTACTTCCACATCCAGTATGACTTGCAGGGCATCTGTACGATAGAGGAGCCTGCTACAGGCCACAGATGTTGTAATTAGAACCCAAGCTGCCATCTGACACATTTCTAGTGACAGTAAACGGTCACAGTTGCTGATATGGTAGTGATATGAATATGCTATCTGCTAAGCTGCTGTGAGGCTGACTCTTGGTTACATCACACTGCCTTGGCCAACCTAGCAGATTAAGGTTTTTTTGCAGCCTGTGCTGTTGCTGCAACAAAAACGTGGGGCCACCATCTATGATTACAACTGATAATTCTGCCAGCTTTTTTATTTACCAAAATTACTTTGAGAAAAATCCATGTGAAGTCTGCTAATTTCTTGACAAAACAAATTTCCTCTGTCAAGCATCAACTGGAGCTTGCTTTACTTACAAGTATTTGGTTGCAGATAGTACAGAAAGAAGTCCGAGAGCAGCAGATTAAAATAGCAGCTCAAAAGAACCATTTCCCTTATGAGAAAATGCATCCCTAAAGCTAAAGAATATTTCAAAGACATGGCCTCTGGGGTTTTTTCAGACATTTTTATGGTTATTTATTGCTTAATAATAATGCAGTAATGTACATAAACCAACCTTGGAAACAGCAAACGGCTTAAAGGAAAAAAAATTTTGAACAGTGAAAACCAAATGGTTATATTTTGGATGTTCATGGAGACTTCAGTAGGATTCTTTTTATAGACTAGGAAACTCAGATGGAGATGGATGGAAAGGTAGGTAGATAGATAAGATAGATAGATAGATAGACAGACAAACAGACAGATAGACAGACAGACAAATGCACATACATACAGCTAGTGGGTTTAAAACAATAAGGAAATGAGGAACAGATTACAAAATGAGAGGATTCAGGAAGCATTACTTCAACCTTGAGAGCAAGGCATGAGTCATCAGCTAATCATTCAGTAAAGACAATGGGGGACAACGGGGAAGAAAAGCAGGGTCAGCAATTCGTAAGTCGGTTCTCTGATATGTCACAAACCAATCTGAAAACCTTGGGCTCAGGGAGCTTTGTGCTTAACTTCTTAATCATATACAATAAGAACACAACGGTATAACAAATCTTTAGTACCTCAAACAATATGCACTGAGCATACAGCAAGCTCAAAGTTTACCTCTGTTATTTACCTAATACTCTTTCAAGCAACGAATTTTTAGTGTTTTTTTAGGACGACAGTAAAACATACAACTTTATTATATCCGTATTTCAAGCTGCAACTGCTTTAGCACTTTTAATAAACATGTTTAACTCTTGTGGGAGTGTCTGGATTCACCAGCCATAGGGAATTTTACTTCTGAGTTGTTCAGGATACACAGAAAACTGTGATCCCACCTGTACTTTTGCAGAGGCTGCAGAAGTGACAGTAAAGGACTGAGCTACTGCTTGGACGTTAAGGCCAGGAACATCAGCTCTCACTCAGGCAGGGTGCCACTATCTCAACCAGGGTTAAGCCCCTCGCCACATCACTCACACTGATGACTAAAAGGAGAGTTTCCTGCAGTGCAGGCAATGCAAGAGTTACAGCTGAGCTAAAGCCCTGACAAGGCATTAGGGGTCCATCACAGATGTCCGGTTACTGAATTTGATTCCTTCAAAGTTTTTCGTTATCAAACACATTAGACATTGACAAATTGCTATTCACACAGTGGCAGTACTTTACATACAGTTGTTAGGAAAAGACACTATATCATATAGAAGTACTCTGCTGTAGTTAATAAACTTTGCGTCTGAGGAGACTCAGCAAGCCTGTTGATGAAAAATCAAGGGGAGTATTTATTTATTTATTTTCACACACTTTAAGGCTTGAATCATGTCATTGATAACTTAACAGTTGGCTTCCGTGCTACATTTACTGAAAAACACTGACTCTACTGTTCCCACGTATAAACCTAAAAAAATTTCACAGCCTGTTAATATAATTTTATTGCTTCTGATTAAGCAATTGATGCAGCAGCACTACCTCAATTTCCTGTGACCCTCATGTATGTTAAACATTTATTTTTTTTTCATTAGTAAAGAAAAGATCCATGATGAATGAGAAAAGAACTAAAATACATATTTACCTGAAAATGTTCTTGGCCTCGTCAAGATTTATCCTCTTTTTATCTACCTGTACCATTCCAAGCCTTTTATGCAAGTATTGAGAAATGAACACATGCCCCTGTATGTCCCCTGACCCTGGCTCCCTCATCAAACAGACTTGGATGCTAAGTACATAAATACAAATTAATCACTAGTGAAAAAAAGATATAATTGTTTCAGATTATTAAAATACAAATGTAGGCTCTGTCTTGGCAAACATTTATTAACCAGAGATGAATGTAGCCAGATTAAGCTTCATGCTACTGGCTGATCAGTAACCACATCTCTTGCAAACCTCCAAGAATTAATTAGGATGTAAACAGAATCAGGCTTTATGGCTTTTCAATTTGTATCAAAAAGCAGCAGGGATGAAGTTGCTCCTGAATTAAGCTAATGGTACTTAGTGTCTTTTAAAGGTTGTGGGTTCTTTCTGAACATAAGATTTTTTATTTTTTAATTTTTGTTGTAAGGGTGGCCACAAGCTTGCACAGGTTGCCCAGAGAGGCTGCAGAGTCTTCATCCTTGTAGATACGCAAACTCTGGCTATACATGGGCCTGAGCAACCTGCACTAGAAGATGCTGCTTTGAGCAGGGGGCTGAACTAGATGATCTCCCAAGGTCCCACCCTATGACACCCTGGGGACCTAGGCACCAACTGCTCTTCATTCATACCTATAGGTCTTCCAATCTGTGCTTGCTAAGACAGTGGGATAAGACTGTTGCACACATGTATGATTTCTTCCTGCTATAAAAATTCTTTTTTCTAGCATAGTTCTATTCTTAAGTGTTTTCTGACTTGTTTTTCAATCTCAGTATAAATATGTAATTAGTGGATAAAGATTATTTCTGTAATCAGAAAAACCACTGCTGCTGACCTAAAATTATTTAAAAAAAAAAAATATTTCCCACAAAACTAAGTCTAGAACAACATTGTAAGCAACAATGAAATTTTACCAAACACAAAACATTACCTTCCTACTACTCACTTCAGGCCAAACAGATTTGCTGAACAGAAAACACAGATGAAATATGCTAAGCGAAGTTTTTGTATTTAGACGGTCTGAATTAGATACAGAAAAAGATCATGTATCTATAACCATTAGAACTAACAGTGGACAACTGTGATTTTTTTTTAAAGTATACCCATGTTATTTCTGCTGTAATGAGAAAGTTTATTTTGCAGAGACAAAGCAGGGAACTGAAATGCTGAGTAGTCTTGTGACTTGACTCTTGAGTATTCAAGCAAAATACAAACCAACATCTAGGACATCCTAGTGCACATTACTCAGTTATGAGATACATAGTTATAGCATCTATGTCATGCAGCAAATCATGACAGCAGGCAACAATTTTTAAACCACTCACAGGTTTGCTGCATCTGCAGAACAAGGAACAGAAACTGCAGTTGCATTTTTACCCCATGCAAACACAAGTCACCATGTTAGTTTACATACAAGCATGTGAGAAGTCAATGCCTTTGTCCTGTCAGTAGATTTGAGAAAGAGTTAGAAACTATTCTAATGAAAAAAGCCAAGTAACAGCTGAATGCAACAGCTGCCTTTTGGTAAATAAGCTCAGACTAAAAAAAGATTCCCCATTTCTTCTAAACACAGTAGATAAGAAAGCAAAGCGTACCACAGAAAAAGAACCATTAACACATCAGCTGGCAGGACTAGGCAAAAAAAAAAAAGATAAAAAAGTGGGGTAATTTATTATTTTGGATGTTAAGCAGTGCTTATACCTACAGTATAAATCTACCAGTTTATACCTATCAGTCTCTTCATAAGGCTTCAGGTCAGTGAAGAGCTCAAGCACAGGCTGAACTATTTCAAGGGTTTTGTTTAATGTAAGACAGACCTATATTGTCAGGAACTGGTCTTACACAACAGACTACACAAATGGTTGGAGACAGAAAAACATGAGGGTCAATGTTTCTTAGGCTGAACCTCAGAAAGTCTCACACTACCCTGGCTAGAACAAAAGCTTAAAATTCTTTCACAAAGCCCTTGCAACAAGTAGGTGCTTTGATTGAATTTTGCCAGCTTACTCAGGCATGACAGGATATCTGAATGATTTGTGTTTTTACTTGCCCCCCCCCTTTTTTTTTTTTTTTAACCGTAGCAGGCTCAATAAATTATGTCAGGAAGTCTAATACACTGTTTGCTGTTAATACCTTTCCTTCTCTATTTTACTAGAGAGCACTGCTACAATAAAAATAGGGTACATAGCTATACAATCTTGAAAGAAGCTATCTAGTTGTATCAGGACAGACAAATGTTTTTGTCACCTGTAAGGTATTTACAGTCAAGAGATACTTTGTAAAAGTAGTAGAACAGAAGAAAGGAAAATATTTTTTAAGCATACACAACATATATAAAAGATGATGCAGCAAAGTATTTATTTACATTTTTAAGAAGACTGCATAAAATCTGTGATTTCAGTAGTTTGATATGTAGGAAAAAGCAGTTGGTCTGTTTTCAGCACACTTCCAGCAAAACAGCTGTGCAGTAACCAGTGCAGATCAACACTTCCTGCCCTTATCACTCCTTAAACACACACTAGTGGTCAGCTGGTTACTTGGACACTTATCTCCACTTAATAGATTTAAAGTCTGCCGTTTTAAAACCTAAAGCATTTTAATGAATATATTTTACTGGAATTATTTTTCTTTTAGGACAAACTTTCTAGTTAGATCCAATTTCGAATTTAAATGAAGTGCTGGGAGTCACATGCAGCACAGTTCCAAGTAGGAATTCAAAAAGAGAATTTCCTTATTCCCAGGCATTAGCAGAAATTCAAGGCAGAAAAGAGTTACAAACTTTTGCAGTTAAATTCAATTTCAGTGAAAAGCCTTTTATATTCAGATCTTATTTCAAGTGTCTTCACAGAGGTTTTTTCTTCTATTATCTTGCTTGGAGTCTGCTCTACAGCCTCCTACACCTTGCTGACTTTTTTCAGTCATTAACTTCAACTTGTGTTTTAAAAATTTTCACCCCTTGACCCTTAATCAATAGTTCTGTGGAATACTTTCATTATTAGCTTTCTTCCTTTGCTACATGTTGACTTTTATTCCTCCCACAAAGCCACTTTCAAACCCAGATTCAATTCAGAGAAGCAGAAAGTTTATAATTCTTCCATTTCATGGTTGTTGACCATCTGTCAGTTTTTCTGTGCATAATGAATGCACCACAGGTGGAACTAAAGTGACATTCTTACCAACAACTCCCTAAGTACTCAGGATTGGCAGGTGCACAGAGACACAGTTCACCTTTCATGACTTCACTCCTCAACACATATGATCCGAAATTTTGCTGCTGTAGGCTCACTGCTCATTAAACAACTATGCAGTGTGCCACTCTTGGCAGCTTCACCATCCACACACATTGGTCTAGTTCATTTCTCTCTATAGCACATAAAATGCATTGGGTGTCTCATTTAACCAGGGAATTCATGAATGTCTTTTGAAAATTAGAAAAAGTTGGAGCACAACCAGAGGGCTGCGAGGGGTAGTCGGGGTAGCAGTCAGCAGGACACCACAGTGCAAGTGTTCTGCTTAGGAAGGATTGTGAAATCAGACCTGCAAAGGCAAGACAGTGGTGTTTCAGTCCTCATAAGGGAAAGCTCAGTGTCTGAATATTGCCATGGGCCTATGAACAGAAAAACAATCATACATGTGTCCACCTGTGGGCATGGTTTGCTTAGTAAGGTTTGATAGGCACTACAGAGAGAAAAGCATGTGAGTGTAATAAGGCTAAGACTCAAATTTTGCAGGGATGCATGTAAGAAGCTGATAACAATATGAATCTGAATGCTCTCGAATTCAAAGGATAGTCTGTGTGGGGCAGAAGAGTCATCTGTTTAAACGCAGCTCTTTCTCACCTTGGAGCATGGTGGCTGAGTGCCACTAGTCCTCTATGATGACTTTGACACAGTAAGTACCAAGAGCGGAGCTCCATGTAGCCAACACATACTCTTACAGTTTACATATTATTGTAAAAAGCTGTGAAGGGGACTAGTCTTCCCACACACGTCAAGTGCTGCCTCAGAAGACTGCTAAGTACTGCAGACTGATGTAATGCATACAGTATGTCACTTTCACAGTATCACATCCCTTTTAATATTACATACAAAGCTCAAGAACCTTCCTCATGACACCCCAGCCTGACGGAAAAGGGTATGCTTTTTGCAAAGCCATGTGACTGTGAGAGCATCCATGCAATTTAAAGAGGAGCAAAAAGGTTTTCTTTCTTTTTGGGGAAAAAAACCACAAACAAAACAAAACACAAAAACAAACAAAACAATATTTGCAGAATCTGTTTATAGAGTATTGTAAACAAGCTCAGAAATAGAACAGAATTGTACTCTGTGTTCTAGGGAAGTTGGACTGCTCTATTTTGTGGTGGTTCTTCCCCAAGAGCGATGCAACATGTTGCAGATACATTTTGAGGGTTTCTTTCACGTGCTTTCAAGACATATCCTACTTGAAGCCTGAAATACAACAAAACCTGGCTACTCTCCATAAATAAACCACCATGTCCCAGATTGCTGCTTCCTTTTGGATCCCCACCCGTGACAATGCACGATCCAAAAACAAACTGCAGTTGACAAAGTCTCCATGAGCTTTCAATACACCTCCAAATGCAAGAGCACCTGACTGGCTCTGAAGGGAGTATTCCTACAAAATCTGCTTTTGGGAAAAACATTAGTATACTCTGCTGTATACTTGGTGGACTTATTACACGGTGTTCACTAACTTGTATTTCCCCAGCCCCTTCCTTTCCTTAAAAAAAACCCACCCCAAACCCAACAACAAACAAAAGAACCCAAACAAACTAACCCTCCCCCCAAAAAACCAAAACAAACAAAAAAACCCAAGACCCCACAAAACATTTCTTTTCGTCTTGTAATGCCTTATCAGCTCCTCTGTTCAGTACTATAAGCTTATAAGTAACAACTGCAGAATAAGTCAAAAGATATTCCAAATAATGCATTAACATCCTCATAGTGTTATCTTCTCCATGTTTTGTTTCAAGCTTTCTTTTCACACAATTTCACACATGAAAACAGTACTTCAAGATGTAAAAGTAGTTTCTGGTAATACCTACAGGGTTCCTGGCTCACATTTTACATGGTGACTACTGAATAAGGAGGCAACCCCTGTTGTAAAGTAATAGCTAGAAATACCTGCGCTCATTCATTATCAACAGAGGTTAAATCCTTTGTTTCTGGGAGGGGTGCAGGATGGAATTGCAAGCAGTTCCCTTCACAGGGTTGAGACAGGCCTGGGACTGTGCTGGAGGCTGTGGGGTGGGAAACAGAAGGAAGCCTATTCTTAGATAGTTATAAATGGAAAAAGACAGCAATGATGTTTAAAAGCTGATGTTTAAAAGGACAAGAGTTCTTTTTTGCTTTGGGGTATTTTGGGGGTTTTTTTTTGAGTATGGGGGATTTGTTGTGGTTTTGTTGTCTATTATAACTGAAAGGTAATAACAGGATTTAAAACAGGAAATTAGTTACTAAGAACATTTTTTGGGTGAAAAATTTATTCATCAGAGTAAATTCCATTTGTATGTTAGGATACAGGCTCTCTCCTTTGCTCTCAGGCTTCTGACACAGTTATCAAAATTTTATCAAAATACCACAGCTGACAAAATAGGGGTTAGCAAAACAGACAGAAGTTAATATAATTTCTTTTCAAACTACATAAAGTCTGAAATTCTTCTGTCCTTTTAATCAATATCCAACTCCAAACAAGAAGGAAGGAAAACTCCATTTGTAATGTATGTCCTCATTACAGCTGAGGTTACTTCTGACATATCCTTCTTGACAGCTAATCCAAACGTGTCAAAATCCCCCTCCCCTCAAAATTTATTTTGAGGTTTTCATGGGTGAAATCAAATTATAAATGTTCTTGATTGACGTGATGTGTAAGTTAGTTTTACCTGCAATAGAGTAAAACACCATCTCTTTTACTCTGACAACAGAGTTGACAGCCTTCCTGAGGAAAAGGACAGCCCCACAACCCTTCTTCCTAGAGCTGCTGGGGGAAGCACAGGGACAGAAGAATCTTACTTGAACATTAAAATGATAAAGACCCCAATGTAACTGGAGTGCAGAAGCTGATAGTTTTTTCCAGTATTCTGCTTGACTGGCATGAAAACTTGGTGAACTAATTGGCTGGTGGATGAGCACCTTTGCTGCTTTGTCATATACTAGTATATTTCAGCTGCCTCAGGTCAACTCACAGGATAACAGGACTGGAAAGTAATGGCTAAACATCCCATGAAACCTACTCTGCCTTTCACTTCAAGAAGCAGTTATATAGTTCACCATTTTTTTGTCCTTTTCAGCCATAAGACAAATGTTTTCTTATGTCTAGGACTTATTGAGTTATGGTGGCTTTTTTATTTTTAAGGTACATCTTTTAGTGATGGCTTCTCATCAGAATTTCTAATACGATTATTCAAACCTGTCAAATAACTACAAACTTCTATGTACCTGTAGTTGCAACTAGTTTTCATTATTTTTTTTGCTAAACACATTGCAAAGCACACAAAATAACAATATATTTATTTCTGAAAATTAACTTTCAACGTAACGTGTTTGCCAGCCTTTGATTCCTACATGAATGGTCATCTTAGGAATATTTACACATTTTAAGATACTGACACAGAATAATTTGGAGTTTTATTAAGTTAAAGTTTCAGGCTGCTGATTTCTACCAGGCATTCCTAATGTACACTGTGTTCAATAACATGGAAGAGAAGGAAGAACAATACACCTAGAGAGCCTTAAACTTCTAGCAAGATCCTTATTACACAAGCAGCGCATCAGGAAAACCTACAGAACTGGACTGAATTTTGAAACTAATTACTCACAGGAAGCATACTGACCTCCTATGATTCACTAAGGACTATTTACATGAAAACATTGACCATGTAATTTTAATTAAAATTATTCACTTTTTTTTGGACGAAATTTAGTTACAATAGGATAGGTCATGTTTAACTCTGTTGGAAATACTTGCTAAACTGTTATTGACGTCAGTGCAAAATACATTGCATTGGTAGGTTCCAGGAAATGCAAAATATCCTAAGGAAAGCAATGTTGTTGGGCAGAAAAGGGAAGAGCAAGCTGTTTACTTGAGATCCTTTCCATTAAGATACAGCCAAATCACATCAGGTGAGTTGCCAATTTTACGTCCAAAGAGTCAGAGATCCAATATTGTCCTAAAAGCTCAGTCCTTCAAATTCCTACTGATGATAGATGAACCAGATCCTACTTTCCTCCTGTTAGAAGATAAAGCTGTCTTAAAATTTTACAGTAGGTGAAAAGTTCAGTTTCCCTGTATTCTTTTATTCCTCTCAGATCCAGATGCTTTTGTAGAATGGTTGTTTCATAAATCTTTATATTAGGTGTTTCCAAAAGTCATTGTAAGAAACTCAGGATGTCTGCATTAAGTATTTAGTGTGCTAGAAAGGTGAAGTGAAAAAGGAAAAACAGATGGGATACTAGGTATCTGAAAACATTATTTAACAATGTATTCAGAGGAAGTCAGAGTGAAAAACATGCTGTTCACTTCCAGACTGTCTGAAAACCAGCATTTCACTGCAAATGCCATAATGCATGGTAGGAATGGATCAGCAGCAAAGCAGGATTGTAGAATAACTGTCCTAGGTCTATGGCAGCCCTGCAATACCATCCTGCACAGTATTACTTCACTTATTCATGATTCTGGGCATCTTAATGAGATCTCATTTCTTCATTTAAAGGTGGGCATTGCATTGGCTGTTCTGTCCCCAGTTTAACTGTCACAGAGCAGCCAAGCATGCTCCTTCTGTTGACAGTCCCAACACAAAACCCCAGAGTACGCTGTCATTTTTAGACAAAGCTGGATATTCAGTCCTAAATGAGGAAGCGTTATCAAAACACAGATGAAAGGTGCCATCAAGACAAATAGAGCTATGGGATCACTACTGAAAGCTTTCCTAGAGCCAAGCCAAGGTGCCACTCCAGAAGTACCTCAGAACAAGAAGAGACGTCTAAGCAATACCTCCAGATTGCAAAAATGCCATGATGGTTCCCCCTGCTGAAAAACTCTCATGTTTATGTCCTGCATCAAATTCACTACAGACCTACAGTATCAGATCTACAGATCTGCAGGCTGTGCCAACAACTTTGTTTTGGTCAGCTCAGTTTAGCATTATGCAGTTCACCTGTCCTAAGCAGGCACTGCTAACTGACTGGAACCTGTGTTCATCTAGGAAAATCCTAGTAACTAAACCAAAGCAGCTGAAATTCATCCTTCTCTTCATTCTCCATTAGCCATACTACAGTATTACAGTGTTTCTCTAAAGCTGCAGTCAGATCATTTACCTGTATAATCTTGTTTATTTAAATAAATGCCATAATAACAGTAACCAGTACCCAAGCCCTATGTGATTCTTGACAGGAGTTTAGAATTACTGATGATGCAATTGAAGAATGACAAGAGAAGAAATTCAGGGAACTTCATTAATTTGAGTCTCAGTTTCAAAATTGTTCTTATTCCTATGTAAGAAAGCAATGAATAATAATAATAATAATAGTAATAAAATATACATATATATATCACAGCATTGAAAAGACACAGTACCAGAGTACCAGACTGACTGAAAGTGGAAATGGAAGATAATAAGATGCTCAAAATATTTGCTAATAGTAATGATACTATTTCCATAACCAGTCACGGCAAGTTAGCTGCACTGTTGGGAAAGAAAAAAACCAGAAGTCTCTAAATAGACTCAGACTCAGTGTCTTCCTGACAAAGCATCTTCCTGACAGTGCAATATGTGGAGAACTGTAATCAATGAAAAAAAACCAAACCAGTAAGAGCGTACACAAAGACTTTCAATAATACATGTTGTCCCATGATCATGAACATTTCTGGAGCTCCCACCATTTATTTGTATTACCACTTAATAAATATCAAATTTGATCCACACTGTACTTTATTCAGCTGCAACTTAATACAAACACATACATTCTGAATCTGATCTCTTTTCTGGGTTATGAAATTGCTGTTTTAGGCCTACCCAGTCTCTTCCATTATTCTTTTTTGTTCTTCCACTCTCCCCCACAAATTAAGGTTATGTTTTCTTAGAAAAGGATAAATCAGTCTGACCAAACATTGAATTGCAGCTAAGCTGAACAGTTCACATTGTTAGACCACTTTCAGAGCAACTGAATTCTGACCTTCACAGTATTTCTGAAATATTCTATATGTAAACACTCAGTAATGAAACCCAAAAGGGAGTGATGTTTATTCAACATTTCTAAAACACAGAAGCACAGACCTACAGGATCTCCATGAGAAGCTGGAGTGGCATATCAGAATGATGCTCTATGTGGCACACTAACAGATGAGCTGAAGGAGCCATGAGAAGGGAACAGAAAGATACTTCTAGGAAAGCCTCCTTTTTATGCCAACTTCTTCACTCCACAAATTATGTCAGCACTGGGGACTGCCATTATTCCAGCCACATATAATATACAAGTGGACTGGTCCTGTTTGGTTGTTTTTAAGCATTTGTGGAAGCATTACTGAATCCTTAGAAATACCAGAGAAAAAATGCTGACTGAATTATATCAACATACAACAAATATTTTTCATGATTCCACAGTTCATAAACAAAACAGCACCAGCTGTATGAACTGTGTTCACATATAAAAAACCCATGCTTCTCGAGTCTACAGAAGTTTGCCTTTGATGACTATATGTCAAGAAATATTGCTTGAGAAGGATAAATTCTATGGGTTATATTCCTGTGGGACTTACACCACATTTGAAATTCCAGCACACAGTTTTGGTTCAGGTCCTAGGTAACTATCACCAGTTTTAAAGACAGGCCTTTTGTAGATAACGATCTAAACCCCAAAAGCACTTCTACAAATCTCCTTTTCCATGACTTGCATTTGAGAAACAGAACAAGCATGAAACATTTAGTGCTAACCATCCAAATTTCCATAACAACAGCTTCAGTGGGCTCACCACGTTACTACTATAGCAGCAGACCAATGGTTGAGTAAATGTAGAGAGGCAGCTCTTAAGATCTAGTAAGATATTGGGCTACAGATCTCCTTGAAATAAATACACAAATCCCCCCAAATGTTTGATTGAAAAAGAGCTGTTTAGTTTAGCTCAGCTTTGCCATTTTCAGGAGCTGGGACTGTGCCTGTGTAACTATGCACAAGCAGTCTCTTCTTCCCAGACCTGCAATTTCACAGAATACCTGTACCTGAAAATCCTGTTTGCTTGCTGCATATTCAAGGTTTCCCCTGGAAAAAAAAAAACAAACCTATGTATTTGATTATAGTGATGGTGATGTAAAGGTATAAAGAGAAACATTCACATGTCCAAAGCCAGCAACTTTTGAATTGGGAAGAATACTTCAGCCACGAACAATTTTTGTTTTCAAAATGTGACCATGAACATGTGCTTACATGCACATGCCCTGAGAATGGACAATAAACATTTTTACTGTCTCTTCACAGTGCTTCAGTTAGTGACAGACAGAAGTCTAGGCCACAGACAGTCCGGATAACCTTCTCAGGCCTGAAGTTCTCACTAAGCAGTATACAAAAGGTTAACATCCCAATAAACCAAAATTTCCCTGATGGGCCCCCATGCCTTGCATCAGGGCCATCCACTCTAAATAAAACTGTATATGCTGTTTGCCCAGCTTCTCTAACTGGATTCTCAGCTATAATATAGGTATGACTACTTCATTAATTTATTTTAAAATGTGCTTGAGTGGATTCTCCCAATTCAATTCTTGTGTGACAGTGTATTGCAGAGCTGACTCAAAGCACTAGAACTGTCATCCATTTAAACAGAACTAAAGCTTAACCTGTGAACAGGTGTTTGGTTCATAGCAGCAAATTAGGGCCAGATCAAAGTAAAAATTGATTCCCTGAGTGAGATATACAATCTGTCCTCAGCACGAGCAGTGTCCCTTGAACAACCTGTTGCTGTATGCCACTTACTAACATTGCTGCAACCTACAGGGATTTCATCCAGGCTAATAACTGCAGCTTTCAGACACCTGGCCAGCTGATCCAAGAATACTGGCCTGACCTTTTGGAAACCTGGAGGCACAAGAGAAAAGAGGGAGCAGAAACCTGTTGTTATGCTCTAGCCCACTGCAACAGAGTAAAGGTGCCTGAACCTCCCTCTTGCTTCTCAGTAAGCAAACAGTGCTTTCCAGAAAGGTTTTACTTTAAAACTCACCTATTAAAATCTTATATTTATGCTTTAATGCATGTCAGGATTTGTTATTGTAGCTTGGTTAAAAAGCAAGAATAACTGAAAACAATTCAGATACAACTCAGTAACAAACCCATACACAGTAGCTAATGTCATTCCTTGTTTCACCTTCTGCTTTTGAGTTCCCAGCTGTATTACCTCACCTCCCCATACAAACTAGTAAGTATCTCTTTACATATTTTGTGTATCTTTACTGATACGTAAAATACTAACAACATGGAAACTGAGATTTTTTTTTTTACTGTGTCATTGCCATCCATAAGTATTTCATCTTGAATAAGTGAGCTGTAAAGGTTTCTAATGTAAGAAAAAAAATAATATATGTAGTCAAGCTATATTTCAATTAATAGTGTTTCGATTGAGGATTTACTGTTAAGTCATTAGTCAATCTCTGTACACCATACACAACCTGAGTTCCTTCAACTTACAGAAGTCTTTCAAACCATTTTATTTCAAAGTATTTAAAACATTTATTAGTTTGCACAGTAAAAGTTTCAACATCCCCTTAAAGCAGACGTTCCTCAGAAATGTTGTGCTTCCATATTCAGGACAATGGAAATTATGCATTTTCCTGTCATTCTGTAAGCTTATCTCTGAGGAAAGAGTTGCTTTGCTTGACTTTTCCCTAACTTAGGGAACCCAGAGCCAAACTGCTGCTTTTGTGTACTCAGAAACACCTCTAGTGCACATAAAAGACTGTTTCATTACTGTAACCTTTCAAAAAAGCAGAATATGATGTGAAACTGTATTTTAGATTGTCAAAGGTAAAGCAAATAAAGTTAAGCTGTGATGCTGCAGACATATGTATATATGGCAAAAAATCCAGGAAAAAACCCTTAGTTGTACTATCCATCTCTGATATGACCTGGAATTTCCCCTGATCCCACAGGATTTATTAGTATTTTTCCTACTGGTTGGCCCAAAACATGTTAACCACATGAAGACAGATAGCACCAATTTCCAAAGAGCTTTTCAGCAAAGGAAAGCAAACAGTTTTTGTCTAGAAGCAAACAGTTTTTGTCTAGAGGCTAAAAGTTCTGTTTTGAATTGCAGAGAGCAGAACCTGCACAAAAGAGCAAGCTCAGCTACCTTATCGGGCTTGGCTTGTTAAATCTGAAGGTCAACATGAACCTGAAAGAAGATACTCATGAGAAATTAATTCAGAAAGGCATAAATGATTCAAGAGCAAAACTTTGGTAAATTGCAATCTACATGGCAGGAATTTCACCATGCAAAGCTTTACTCCTTATTAAGCACCCCTAATGTACCTTACAAATGCAGAGGACGCTGCCCTACTATACCTGCCCAGCCACAAAGAAGCTGTGTGAGCTAGACTCTATTATGGCCCGCTCCTGCCAAATTGAGAGCATCTAAGTAGAGCAGGTGCAATTCAGGCCTGGCATGCAGAAAAAGAAATGGAAGGATGATGAAAAAAAGCAAACAGCTCCAGAGAGAACATAACTGCTGAGTAACAGAGGGGTTTCACCACAGGACTGACTTCATTTCAAATGCTGAGTGCATATTCCTCAGTCATTGCCAGGCCCCCACAGGGGAAGGTGGTGAGTGACTGGCATACAGAAAACAGTGCACTTAAACTGCTTGGCATTTTGTGATAATCTGCATTTATCTGAAAGCTGTCCATTGGTAGTAACATTTTACCCCAACATAAACTGACCTGGAGAATCACACTGAGTAACAACATAGTGTTCTCTGACAGGGGCATTGTGCAAACTTGGGCACCAAAACCCAGCTCTGGCAGAAATCTGCACTTTCTCTTTGCTGTACTGCTGGCATCCAGCCTGGGAGACAAGTGAGGGTCTGTCCCTCCAGCCCTGCCCACAGTGTCAGTGGCTTCAGGGAGATTCTTACACAAATTAAACTGCAGCATTTGAGCCTTCCCCCCTCAATGATTCCCAATTCTTCCCTGGTGCTAATTCTCTATTAACACCATGATTTTTGATAGTGTTCAAGTTTCAAATTTCTTTACAAAGAGGGTTATCAGGGACAACTGTACAACACAAATGAAGATTGCACCCCATAGGATACCACCACCATTTATTCACCCACCCAAATAATTCATCATTATATAAGTAAAATGGGCTTGAAAGTAAAATAGGTTTAAAAACTACTAAGTTTTTTGTCTTTAGACAGTGTTAAAATGCCTAGTTATGAGGGTTCCTTAAGAGATCAAACCTTGGTTTGTCTGGCTAAAATGTAAGTCATTCACTGGGGGAATAAAGATGTCCAAAGGTCTTTGCTAGAAGGTCTGGCAAATAAAGCAAAGAGCCATATTAGTTTAGCTTCAGAAAAACATTCTCATAAATGACTGTGATATATCCTAAAACTGACCAGCAGAAAAGCCAAAATCATCCATTCAGAACACTCTTTAAAAGGAAAGCAGGAGGTGATTTCTTGGCCTTCTTGATTATCAGTCTCATTCTTTTTCACTCTCTCACTGAAGGCAAATTAATTCAATTTGTAGCTTCTGACCTAAACTAAGAAGTATATTGTTACTCCCATTCATGCTCCTGCAGCAGTCTACTAGGCACTCTGTTATATAGAAAATAGTAGGAATAATGGCAAAAGATCAGTGAGATCAATTCTAACACAGCATGTAAAGCTATATTAGGATTATAAGAAATATAAGTGGCATTTCCAATATTATTACAATTACTACTTCAGTGATGTTTCATGGCACAAATCAAGTAATCAAACCTTGCTGCACTGAATAGCATAGAAACTCTCTATTGATGGCCTGAGAGCTTCCCAAGCTGTGGAAAGCTCACGGGCCATTCTGACTCAGCCATCCTTGGGAAAAAAAACAAACAAAAACTTACTTCTTGTTTTGCTATTGGGAATTTCAGACCATCTATTGTAAATACACCCTAAAATCCGATTTTCATAGCAGAAATCCAAATGATCAGCTTCTCAACCCAAGGTCCAAGATTAGTCAAGCCAGCTGGGGACAGCTCCACTGCAACCCCACCCTTTTCTGCCAGTGCTGGTAGCACATTCTTGAAGTTTCCTCGGGCTGCAACAGCAAACTCTGTTGCTCTCAATTGCCCTCAGGACAGAACTGGGACCATCCCCTTCCCACCTACAGGGTGGATTGATCCCTACCAGCAAAATATTATAGAAGAAACCTTGATTTAATAATGTAACCTTGCTTTGCATTTTACCTTAGTTATTTTCTTTACTGGTTTCTTGTTGGTTTATAATCCTTTAGACTAAATAAACTGAAGCTAAACATAGCCATTGAACTATATATTATATTCTTTTCCTGTATCTAGAAAGACACACTGTGTATAAATTGCAAAAGTAGTTGAAAATTGGAGGACATATTTAGTCAAATTCTCTATTTATACAATTTATTATCCTAAGAACTGTTTCTATTTTTTTCAGCATTGAATTCTTTAATTGTGGTTTCAGTCAAGTTGCTTCTGAATAGTAACTTGCATTATAAAATTAAGTAATTTCTAAACAATTAATACGAATATTTTTTTTTAATTAAAGCTGTATTAAATATGATGAAAACAGCAATAAAATTACTCTTAACACTTATCACTGTATTGTATTCCCCTACTAATGAATTAATGATGTGCTAGTTCACCACGAATCTAAAAATCTACATGTTTATATTTTATTTTTCTTTTTTGGAGACTGAAAGCTTTGATACTTTTTGACTCCACAATGATTACTTTACTTTCAGTAACATTTACTTCAGTGATCTAAGCTGACTATAGTTTTTATGTATCTATAAGTGTGACTGTATTTTCCACTCACAATGGTGCAAACTTAGTTTACACTTTCAAGCAACTGTGGTTTCAGGTGCCTTATCAAAGGTTTCCCCTAAGTCAGTTGTCTGACTTTGTATCAAACTGTGCAAGAAAAACAGGTGTAACTATTCTTTTTTATTATTATTATTACTTAAATAATTTTAGGAGACTAAAAGAAGTTGAGTACTTTAGAATTATCCACAGAGTCATTATTCAGTGGTTTAGGCAGCATCCATATGGCCAATGGGGGAACACCAGCCCATGTAATACTCAAGCAGGGCTTTATCACCCAGGCGAGAATAGACCCCATGACCCAGCCTGGCAGCACTGCAAAACTCATCCCCGAGGAGTCTGTGTGTAGGACACAAGCTGGGAAAAACTGCATGTAAAAACCTGTAACAAAGACATATTAAAAGGTAATGTTTATACAAACACTAGGGACCAATTTTATAGCACATGGGAGTAAATTACTTCACATGTAACTATCTGCAGGCCCAGGAACTTGCATGGTGAGACTAAACACTCACGTTACTTAAAGGGTTATTAATTTTTAAGAAACAGATGCAAGGGGGTAGCTTTGTTTCTAGGAGGACAGTTTCCTCCCCACTACATCCCGCAGTCAATCCCAATTTTGGAATGGGCCACCATCTTATAAGAGCTGAAAAGGTTTACATTTTTGTTGAAAGCCCACAGTAGTCATTCCTACATTTTTACTGATAAGATTTTGGCATGCAGGAAAGCTGTCTCTGTTAGCAAGCCTAATTTTATATTTGTAAGTACACTGTTTTGATTTCCCTCTCAAATGAGTGCTGACAATTAACAGCCATTAAAAAAACCCTAAACACTTGTGAGGAACCAGCATTGAAATAATTAGTTTTGAAAGCCCTGAAAGCACTCCTGAAAGTGGTTAGATGTGTGTTTCTGCAAGAGCTTCTGTTTCCCTAAAAATGCAGCCAACTCAGTGTGCTGTAAGTTCTGACCCCCTCTCTGACCAGCTGCTTTGTCCAGTTGACAAGAGAACAGTGGGGGTGGGGGGGAATGGGCCATCCCTTGGTGGCATCCTTGAAGTATGTACTCAATACCATCACTCATCTTTTGACAGCAGCCACCTGTATAGGAGACCAGCACATTTATAAGAGTGGGCACAGAAATCAGCTGGTATCATTCCCTCAGATAACGTGTCAAATCAGGCCTTATGTCATGCATGAGACAGAGCCAGAGTGATGACAGGAGAGCAACTACTTTAACAAGTGTTCCATCTGACAGCTCTTTAAACAGAGAAAAAAAAGACAAGTAGAAAGAGGAAAGGATACATTTCAATTTTTCATAGTATGTCTAAAATAAAGCAGACTACTTTCAAGACAGACTAGAGGAAAACTTTCTATCTGAGAATCTGAAGAAAGGCAACACAGTCACATATCAAGCACTTCCTCTTACTATCTTCTGTCTAGCACTATTATGATAAAGTATTTTTTCCCCTAATTCCTTTAAGGAACCCGAAATTCTTTACCGTCAACAAGCTGTTTCACACACATGTCCTCTTCTACACTTTCTCTTGTGGCAGAATATAATTTACAGCTCATTTTAAATAATTGTTACTTTGGATTTTTTTTAAAAAACATCAGCTCAAAACTATATTCTAGATTTCTTCAACCATCTCTGCTTCTTTGCATCCATACCTAGTTTCACAGTTACAGTGGAAAATGCTACTGAAGTCCTAGACACACAGGTGAAGAAAACAACACGACACATGCATTGTGATACAAATAAGTCTCCCACTAAACGCTATCTCATTCTTCTTCCTACATTCCGAGTATAACAAAAACCAGGAAAAAAGTCCAAAACAAACAGTGGGAGTGCTGTTGCACATTCTCCGGAGAACACAAGTAGCATTAGACTTCAACAGGCAGCAAGATCAGGCCTTCTGTGCAGTTTTAATTGCCGCTCTCCCCTTTTGTAGATCCCCAGCAAGGTAGAACAAGTCAGTCAGACCTGGAGGTTTGCTTTTAACCCCTCAACCCAAGCCTCGTCCGACAGCGGTTTGACTTCACTTTGCGTGCTCCCCCTTTTCCCTGACTGAGCAATACAGCAGGGCTCTGCTCCCTTCCCAGAGATGACTGACTTGCCCTCAAACTACACGCGACCCTCTGCAAACTCTAAGGCTGGACTTTACTTCCCGAGCGCGCAGAGCGGCGGGCGCCGCGCCGCCTACCTTGGCCACCCAGCTGAACAATGGTGACATCCTACGGGCTCCGGCGGCCCCCGGCTCCGGCCGCTCCTCCGCGCCGCTCCTGCCGCCTCATGGGCCGGGAGGGGAGCCAGCCCGCCCGGCCTCACAAAGTTTCCAGCCGGCGGGGCTGCGAGCTCTCCGCGTCGGGGACACTGCCCGTAGCGGCGCCGGCTGAGCCGCGGAGCGGGAAGGGAGAGGGGAGGGGAGGAAAGGAAAGGAAGGGCCGGGGCCGCATCCCGCCCCCGCCGCGCTCCGCCCCCGCCGGGGCTCGCGTTCCCGGTGGGCGGGAAGGGAGCGGGATGGGAAGGGAGCGGGATCGCCCTCCGGCAGCACAGACAGCCCCCGCGGCCACGCCGCCTCGTCCGTCCGCGTAATTCAGCGCTGACGACAGGATTCGTAACAAACTTTCCGGGAACATCCTGGCATCGAGGTCATGCCTAACATTAAAGGATCGCGCAAAAAAAATCATCTTAAACCACTGTGAAATGTTACTCTTCCAGTCAGGCTCGCCGTACGTGTTAGCTAATGGCATTTGACATCACACACTCGCAGCTCGACTTCCAGAAATCAGACTGTCGTAGAAGAGCAATAAAACACGCTTACGGCAGATGCCTGTTTCCAGCAGGTCAAGGGATGTTCGTTGCCACTCAGCCAGGAAAGGTATTCGTTCTCGTTGTTGCTCCAGCTGAGCTGCCTATGAACACACTCCCCTAACTCAGTGACTGTAGGGCTGCCTGGAAACAATTAATTTTCCTCCGTTTGGAGGAAGGGCACAGAACTAAGAAAGAAAAAAAAAGCTTCGATTTCACAGGAAATTATCCACTTGGCCCAAAACAAAAAAAAAACCTTTCTTTTCCACCACCTCATAGAAACAACATGAAGAACCAGATTTGCAAAATCATAACAGGATAGCATAGATTCTGTTCTGCACTTCTTCCCGATAAAATTCAACTGCTCAAAGTTAGATGCTGAAGTGTCAAATTCAGCTCTTTGCTCTGCACAGACACTCTTACCGAGACAGCTACCCTGCTGGGAGACTGCCTTGCATATACTTGAACACTTATGGCCAATGGAGTCACCTCCAGCTTTAGAGCTGACACTGCTTCACTTGTCTGTTATTAAATGAAAGCAGGAGGAAAAGAGTGACATCCATACACATGGGCTGGGGAGAAGCAGAGCCAATCTCACAGCTCACTGAGGCAGAAAAGGGACAGTTTCAGCCTGTGCCCCAGAGTGCATGATCCTGCAGCCCTGGGTTTGGTTCAAACAAAGCAAACAAAGCAGAGAGCTGCCAGAGGGCTCTATCACCTCCTAATGCTGCACTGGTGAGTGTCCTAGTGCTGGCTCTGTGTCTGTAAAGGGTCCAGAGGGCTGAGGGGGCAACACAAAAGGAGTTCTTCTCAGATTGTACGTAAGCTATAGTTTCTGAAATTTAAACCATACCAAACACATTTCATATTTTCATAAAAGGAGAATAGAGCTTCAGTTTCTTATAGTTCTACAGATTAAAGTAGAGATAATTCACTAGGATGGACAATGGCACTGTCATTATGATAGTGGCCATGGATATTTTGATTGCACAGATGTTCTTAGCCATAAGTCAAATAAATATGACCAACACCCATCTTGGTAGTGGTCTCTAAAGACTTAATGGCATGATAGAAGGAGAAATTTTTGCTGCTACTATTATTTATGATGTACAAAGCACACACATGAATACACAACATCTGTTCTCAGGCTTTTAAATTTGGAACTTTACAAAAACACTTGAAGTATTACAGTCTGAAGGACAGAAGTGGGTCTGCTTTTATTTTATAGAGCAACTGAGGGCAAAAGCAAGGCAGACTGATCCTCATTATGTGCTGCTCATAGTTGTACAGTGTATCTACTATTTGGTGGCAGCATTAGAGCCACATTTCTCTAAAACTAAGTGTGAACAATATTATTTCTAAATATTATTTATTCTACTTTCTCTGAGGCAATTCTGCCTCCTTGGGAGTATTTCCATTTGCCCCTTCCTAACTGGTGTCCTTCCACAGTTTTAAAGTAACAATGCACACATCTCTCCCCATGTCCACATTAAATGCTGAAAGCCAGGAAATCTGACTTCTCACCCTGACTTGCAACTGGCTCAAAGAGCCATCTCCAGTGTGTCACTTCACACTATCTAACATGTAAACCCATTGTATGCAGTTGTTATAGTGACTTTTACATGACTTTAGATGCACTGAAACATTCTACATGCTTCTATAGGACTGGGAGGAAGAGGGGGCTTGTGGTGAAGACACTGAATTAGGAGATAGAGTAACAGTGAATGAATTCCAGCTTCTGCTGTTTACATGACTTTAAGGCATGCTTCATATCTGCTCTCTCTCTGCTTTAGTTCATTTATTAAATGGAAATGATAGCTGCCAGCCTTGAAGGAAGGAGAAGTGGGCACTGGCATTCAGGAAACAGCTGGCAGTGAGGCTCAAGTGTTCAAATATAAAAAAATTTGGTAATGTATGAAATTCTTCAGTGTAAATGAAAAGGTCACTGTGTTGCTCACTTTCCAAAAATGATGGATTTAGTAGGAACAATAACTGCATTTATTCTTCAGGATGTTCAACTTTCTAAAAAGAGAGCCTCTGTATTTTAGTATTTTAAGTTTGGCTTGCGTAGATAACTGTGTCTCCAAAAATACTATATATCCATTTTGGGTAAATGGAAAAATTCAAGGACAGGGAATAACATTTGTACTGCATAAACTGTAAGTAGCACTTGACACTATCTTATCTAAGTGTATGATCTTTTAAAAATCAAAACAAAACCCTCATTCCTATGAACTGTTCCATGTTATCATGGAAAGTATTAGCAAGATATTTGTGGCTGTTTTTAAATAGTAGCAATTAAAATACTTCAAAGCCACAACCTAAAGTTTACATCCTCAGAAAGATGATCTTTCCATTTTACAGATGTCCTACATATATTTACACATACACAAATACCCCACTGATTTCTCCTCCAACAAAGTTCTTTCTATTAAAAGAAGCCATTTGTAGATAAGAGGTGAGAGACGTAAGAAAATATTAAGAAGAAAGGAGGGTGCAGTTTTTACTCAAAAGAGGAGTATTTCTGACTCACTCTTCTATCATTGCAGCTTTCTTCATGTTTAATGGCTGTAAATATGTTGGAGAGTCTTTACAATATGTCACCACTACATGATGTCTCACAAGAACTTGCATTAAGGGTATAACCACAACTGTATTACCTGAGAACCGACGTTTCCTGCTGTTTTTGTGTTAACTCTCGTGGTGGTTTTAAAGTAGATCTGATTCCCATTTAAAGCTTTTTCCTCTGAACTGTCCTGACACATGTTTTGGCAGTTATTCTTCTCATGAATTACCCCCTCTGTCCACAGTCACAAGTTTCATTTCTCTCTTTCCTCCCTGTACACAACAAGGTCTTCATAAATTCAGGTGAAAAAATGCAAGACAAAAATATGCCTGACAGTAATTATCACTTTTCATTATTTGACCTTTGTTTAAAAACACCCACAATTTTTAACCTTTATTTGTTAGTTTTCACTTTTCATTAGGAATTCCTTGAGCATTTGTCTCACCTTTCTCATTCCAGTTTAGATGGTTTCTACTTTGTATCAGGGGAAAAAGATAGAAAGTAACAACTGTGAGAGTACTGTTTGTGATGTGAATCAAAATGTAATAATGTTTCTGTTCTTAGATACAGCTGTAACAAAACATACAAAAACAAAGGTGTCTATTGAAACAACAGACTTTTATGGCACCTTCACATGATACAATATGCAACAAATTATTCATCTGGATCCACCTAAGGAAAACACTAATGAATCCTCTGGATTTCATCCTATCTAAAGACTCAGTCAAGCCTGACTAGGTGGCTTCTGAACAGATACTGTGGTGAAGAGGAGTTGTTACTTCTTTTGGCTATATTATAAGCAAATGTTTTTCTCAATACAAAATACAAGTGTGTGTGTGTGTGGCTAGCCGTCGCGAACGACGATGCTTTTTATGCCTGCGCGAATGGATTTATTACGTGGAGCTCAGCGTGCGCGGAACTGGCCCCACCCCCTTTAGCCCTGGGACACTCTAGCCTTGGCCGGGGCAAGCCCGGACGAAGTTGGCAGAGCGAGACCCGCAGGACTCGAACCGGCATCCTTCCGAGAAGGAGCACGGATCCAGGGGCGGCGGCTTTACCCACACGGCCACAGCCGCCAGCACAAAATACAAGTATTAATCACAAAATTGAACTATTTCACCAAACCAGATCTGCACCAGTCCCTCGATAAAAGACAACAGCAAGACCTAACACCACAGATTGGTAGTGGCCGTCCCATTAATGCAGACTGCATAGGAGCCCACTGCCTATGCTAAAGATGAAATCCTGGTTTCAACAATGCAAATGGGATGACTTTCTTGGTGGTTTCCAGATACTTTGTGGAGACAGAACTGACAATGTTTTGGATAACCTCCTTAGTACTGTTAGTGAGTGAAGTGTTTTGGCTATCTGCTAACCAGTAGCAAATATGCAAAATGCTGACATTGGGCCAGTGCCCAGAGATAACATGCCATTCACTCCCCATGTGGCTAAAAGAAGACAACAATTTCTCACCAGACTGCTGGGCACTGACTCAGCAGCAGAGCCTTTCCCAACATCTCCTGTAGGCTTAGCTTATTTATAATTGTCTTTTCTGCTGCAAAATTTGTAATTGTTAAAATGCTTTGATACAACTGATATTAGCATTTCCCTCTCAGGAATGTAATGTGGCATTGGTGACAGGCTATCTGTCCTCTTCCCTACAGCAGTATCCCTCCTCACAGGGTCAGAGCATAAGAGGGTTACCAGGTGCTGAGGCTCATTTGGGATCTTGCACCTCAGCAAGAGGACTGAAGAAAAGTAGGATCTCTGAAGGGAAAGATGGTCCTCCACTAGGTAGCAGAGAAGCGTAAGAACCAAAGCACCATGTTTCTCAGCAGACAGTAGAATGAAGTCCTCCTTGGGCAAGTGCTGTCCTGGAGGCAGGGTTAGATCAACTAGGGAGAGGTCATGAGAGTATCAGATGATAAAATATCTCATAAGGTTGAAGTAGCTTTCTTAGTATACCCCAAGATTAGCTCAGCCAGCTACTAACACCAAGCTGGTGTTAGTAACTAACACCCTGTTAGTTAACTGTTAGTTAGTTACTAACACCCTGTATGGGCCATTCACTTCAGATTTCGACTGGATCCTTGCAGGTCCCTTCCAACTCAGAATACTCTGACAGTCTGTGATAGTTGGCTACCATTACCTTGAGATTCTTCTGCATGGGTCTGTTTTGGACAAAGAAGTATTCATATGTTCTTTAATTTGAAATGGCCTATCTAGAGAAAATGGATTGTGCTTTTTCTATGCCCTATTATAAGGCAGTTGTGGGTGATAGAGATGCTAGGATGACCAGTCAGTTATCTTGAATGGAATGGATCATCTCTTAGCATTTGCTTCAGAAAGTTCAGAGTAGAAAGGTTTAGTTGACATCTTCAATCAAACAAGGGACTGTAGAATGTACTGCTCACAGCATGTGGAACCCATCATCCTGTTAAGGACTACTCTTTGCATGAAGATGAGTGTTACAGAGACTCAACCCAGAAAAAAGTAGCTCTACCTTCAACACCTGAGATAGACTACAGAAAGAGAAGCCGACAAGAGGACACTTTTAGATGTACAGTATCTGACCAACAAACGTGATGCATGCCAAAGGTGCCCACAAAATCCAGAAGGAAAGCAACACACAGAGAAAGAGGTAACAGAGACTATACATAATCAGCGTAACAGTAGCTTTAGCGTCCTAGTGGTCATTCATAAATGTTGCCATTTTATGCAAAAAGCTCGTCTGGATGGAAATTATCCTGCCACTTCAAACACTTCCAAAACCAGTGAGGAACACACTTTGTACTGGCAAGCTTTATGCTGGATTGCTTATTTTTTTGTCTTCCCAAAGACAGCAAAATAAAGCTTAAAGCTGTCAGGAACTTTGCATGGCTTCTGACTAATTCCACTCAAGCATAATCAAATGTCTACATTTGACCAAGATCAAATGTGCACTGTTGAGTGGTCTAATTATGATCAAATTAACAGGTCTCTATAAATGAGCAAAAAAGCCCCACAGCCTGAATTTGCAGATAAGTCCAGGCAGACTTGTGAAGAGATCACTTTGATCTGAATAGTTGGATGCAAAATCTCACAAGGACAATGTGGCAAATGAGCAATGGGGGAAAGTCTGAGCATAGTGGGGAACTGTCACACAGAGACATCAGAGGTTCCAGGCATTTCTTTTTTTTTTTTTTTTTTTGATGAGGGTTTTCTGTCAACTGTGAAGCTAGAGCAGGAAGAGTGGAGCACAGGCAGAGCAAACTAGAAAACTGTGGAAGCAGATCACAGAGCTCAGAACAAATGGGGATGCTCTCAGTGTGCAGTGACAAACGCACAAGTTGAGCCCTTGAGATCATCAGCTAGGTCTTGTCTATAGCTGAAACAGCTAGAAACCTCCAGTTTTTCCTCCTGCAGGACAGTAGGTTTTGAACTTCTCAGTGTCACCAAGCTGAGGGATAACTTAGCTGAGCTCTTAAGACTGCTGAGACAGCTCTGGGGAGAAAGCAGCAGATGCTAGGATGAGACACACTTGCATACACAACCTGACACAACTGGATAAAGTATAAAATATTAATGCTGCAAGACTGTTTATTTTAAAAATCCCCTGACACTAGAATGGAAAAGATGTGAGAATCAAATGGCCATTAATGTCCCCAGGCACTAGATACCCGGCCCTGGAGGGACTTTGCACTGTTATCCCCCAGCCTCCCACTGCTTCCTTGTAGCAAGCGCTGACAGGTCTCAGGAGAAAAAACACAACAAAACCCTCTTAAAGTTTAAGAGGCATTTTCAAAATTCAATTAATTAAAGGTTATACTTTTAGCATTCCTTGATTTTGAAGCTTATATGGTTAACTCAAGTTAGATGGGAAGAAAGACATTTCATTTAAATCTAGGTCTCATTTCCTTTGTGAAGATGCACCACCTCAGAATAGAAAAAAATTAAATACACCTCTACTACCAATAATAGATATGTTATGTAGTAAAAAATTCTAGAAAGTGTTGTGGAAAATCAGACTATGAACAGAACATAAATGCATATCTGACTGGTTAAAATCAAAACATAATTATAAATTTATCGTGTACTATGAATGCCTATTTCCATTACATGGAACTGCATGTTAGTTGAGATGTTCATATCAGCTTTAGCCTATTAGAACACTCTAGTAACGAGTAATATAAAATAAGCAATCACATATGTATCATTTTACAGAGTTATAGCCTAGCTCTTTGTTCATATAATTAATTATAAATATAAAAATAGTCCCACTGCCCCAAGCATATTATTTTGTGTACTTCAGCTGCAACAGTAGAACACTAGGAAAGTATATTCAGTTCCACAGTATGGTGAGCCACAAAAAGTAGCCAGCCTTCTCAGTTGTCCCCAATTTACTTAATAACTTAAATCTATTTCTAACAGCATTGATTTCTCATAATTTAATTCAGCCACAATCCCCATAGACAGTACACAGATTCTAATGGACTTTTACTGTAGTTTAAAGCAACACCGATTTCAGTAAACTGAAAAAAACTCAACAGTTGAAATAAAACTTTAAATGTTAACCATTGCACTCTCAACTCAAAATATTCTTGGTTTTGCTGGAAAGAGCTTGACAGTAAAAACTATCCATTCAGGTTTATCTCTCAGTAAGTGTAGGATTCAGAACTCACCTACAGTCAATGGAGTTATATTGCAATTCACATATGATGAGCATCTGGGTGTATAAGCTATTCATTTGAGAAGGATCCAATCCTGACCCCACTAAAATCACAGCCAAGCTGCTACTATATCCTTATGCATTTTAAACATAGATAACAAAAAGAGGAATCAAATACCATATTGTTCTGTTCTTTTCCAGAATCAAGCTGAAGAAATTTTAATTTCTGTAATGTTGACCTCATATCATAAGGCTCCCTGCTCTGAAGCTCTTGGACTAAAACCTGTTGGGAAAACTGCAGCAGTCTGCTGAGAACTACAACAGCCCCTCACAGTCAATTAAGAAGTGCACTCTGCTGCCTGCCTGGCCCTTGATCTGCATCACTTCTTATCACCAGCCTTCCATTTGATTACAAGCTGCAGCACAGTCTTTCCTTAGATATATCCTGTGTAATGTGAAATGGAGAATACCACTGGAACCTATCAATATAATAATTTACATGCACAGTAATTTTGCATGGTGCATATAAATCTGACTTTTTATTAAATTATCTCAATTTTTTATCTGCATTGCACTGCTGATTATATTCCTTCTCATCTGTCTTGAAAGTGGAGAACCTTATCAGCAATATTCCCTTGCGCACACTTTTAACTTACTGTTTCTTATGTCTTCCCTTCCTTCTCTTCTCAGGGCTTATTAACCCATTGAATGTATCCTTACCAATGATACGGACTCTTTTGCCTTTGTGTTTTTCTATATTTATGGCTAAGTCATACTGTCTTTCAATTACAGCAAAACCCACAAAATGTCAGTAAACCATCTTTAAAATCAAGCTTCAAACACTACCTCTACCAATCTGAAAAAATATTTTCCCCATGATTCACTTGGCATTCCATTCAGACATTTTGCAGGTCCAGGTTTCATTACAAACAACATTCCACATTTAGTTATTTTAAGCCAATTCTGTTTTGACTCCTAAAAACACACTGAAAAACATTTGTGAAATATAACACCCAACTTGAGTATTTTAAAATACAGCAGCAGCATTTGTCCTTATGTCTCTTTTGTGGTTTTGAAAAAGCTGCATTGCTTCAAAGGGTTCAGGATATACTGCTATAAGTCACCACCGCACATTTCAGCCACATGCTTCCGCTGCTCCTCTGCCAGAACAATGGGAGCCTTTACATGCTGAGTCAGCTTTCCAGCACAGATCCATGCAGACCAAATGCAGTCACTCACCACAGGTTTTGCTAATCATGTCTTATCACAAAAAATGTTACAGAGCTGCATAATTTCATGTAAGACCCATGGAGTAGGTAGAATTTGGAAATGCATGCGCATTTTCAGGAATAAAGCCCAAAATATTATTTGATGTGAGGTAAATTCTGAAATACATAAAAAGCCCCAAAAATAAAGTTACAGTAAAATAATTCTGAATCAGTTCTGCCATTTCCTCCATCCTGGGTACTTTTAGTATCAACAGGGAATGCTGGCATTCCAAGAGAAACCTGCACGCAGCTGAACATCTGAACTCCTACTGAACTCATCTGGTAAGCTCAGATACCACTGCAACTTGTGAGTCTGAGCTCATGTATTTCCATAGGTTCACAGGCACAAATACCCAAAAGAACAAGTGAACCTCACAAGTCAGCTGAGGAGGTCTTTAAGAATCATAGAATCACCTAGGTTGGAAAAGACCTCTAAGATCATCAAGTCCAACTGCTAACCCAGCACTACCATGTTCACCACTAAACCATGTCCCCGGATGTCAACATGCACACATTTTTTTGCAGGTTTTCAGGGATGGTGATTCCACCACTTCCCTAGGCAGCCTGTTTCAATGCCTGACAACATCTTCAGTGAAGAATTTTTTCCTAATAGCCAATCTAAACCTCCTCTGGTGCAATTGAGGTAATTTCCTCTCATTCCACCTCTTGTTAGCCAAGAGAAGAAACCAACCTCCACCTTGCTACAACCTTGCAGATGTAAAGAATTATAAAGTCTCCCCTTAACCTCCTTTTCTCCAGTCAACACAACTCCAGCTCCCTTGGCTGCTCTCATAAGACTGTTACAGACCATTCACCAGCCCTGCTGCCCTTCTCTGGACGTGCTCCAGCACCTCAGTGTCTTCCTCAAATGCGGAGCCTAAAATTGAACACAGTACTTGGTGTGCAGCCTCATCAGTGCCAAGTACAGGGATAGGACGATCACTGCCCTGGTCCTGTGGGCCACACTATTGCTGATACAACCCAGGATGCCCTTGCTTTTTCAGCCACTTGAGCACACGCTGGCTCACGTTCAGCCAGCAGCTGACCAGCATTCCCAGGTTCTTTTCTGCTGGACAGTTTTCCAGTCACTCTTCCCCAAGCCTGCAGTGCTGCATGGAGTTGTTGTGACCAAGTGCAGGTCCCAGCACTTGGCCTTGTTGAGCATCATACAACCGGCCCATTTTTCCAGCCCATCTGTATCCCTCTTCAGAGCCTTCCTACCCTCCAGCAGATCAACTCTCCTGCCCAACTTGGTGTCATTTGCAAATTTACCGAGGGTGCACTTGATCCCCTCATCCAGATAATCAATAAAGATACTAAAGAGGATTTTTAATCTAGGATGTATTAAATTCTCAAATGTCCCCTTGGTTTCAGTTATAATTTATGAGTAGAATGTAGGCCAGCTTTAATTAATTTTCCCATTATTTTTCTCTAACATGCAAAAAGCTGTAATATGCAGCCAAAATGCAAGTGCTTAAAAAAAAAAAAAAAAAAGAATCAGTTATTGCCTTCTCTCATTATAGATTCATTCACAACTCCAATCCAGACAATGACCTGGAAGACTAATTCAGCAGATGTCTCAGGTTGGCATCAAGACTTCCAGAACAGGCTGACATGCCCATGCAAATGTACATGCATAAAAGTCAGGTCACTGAGGGTTATCTGGCTAAGGAAAATTTGTCATGCATGTAGTTTTTGTATGGCTTGTTGGAAGTACATAATCTCAACTTGTGTAAAGAAATATATCACAAGACATTGACAGTCTGTGTTCTGTTAACTTTAATGAGAAATGTAATAAAAAAATCTGTGTTTTGATTTTTTGAGATTCCTGGGAACTTTTCTGACTCTTCTAATCCTAGCTGGCATATGGATAGTCTATTAAACACAAAAACTGAAATAGAAGATGGAAAAAGACAACTTCATTTTAAAGAAAAGCTTGAAGTATGCCTTCTGCAGAACATAAACTCCTTGCACAATGCCCACTGAAAATCTCCTCCCAGTAAAGAGGAAGCCCGCACTCTGAGGTTTCTTGTACTCTGCATGTATATAGTTCAGTATGGAGTTAGAAAGACACATGTATAGAATATTCATAAGCCCCACAAGCTTCTGAAGAGAAACTTTTGTTCTTACCCACACACAAGCATGTTATAGCACTCTCACAACATGACTGAGAGCAAATGTTTTCATATTGATCAGATAGTCTGCTCAGGGGAACTGAAATATCCCAGAACATTGGCTGATGTCAAACACTAAACCCAGTTAAGCATGTCTAGGTTTGTGAATTCTAATATGTAAGAAAAAACTCCAGAAACACTTCTACAGATTTTACTTTCTGTTGCTTCTTGTACTGCATAGTAAAATACCAACTCGTTCCAATACTTTTACAGTCATTTATTACAAAAATATTGGGGAAAAAATCCCCAAAACTCCCTCAAACCACTCAGAGAACCTAAGCAGAACTTCAATAGAACAATTTAGAAAAAAAAAGTAAAATGGGAATGACAGCACCGAAATTCTTCTTGAAAACCCACCAGGGTCTTTTAATGGATTTCAACTAGTTTTAGATTAAGCCTTTTGTATCTCCACAATAGGGTGAGAAAATTCTCCTGTTGATGGAAAGCTGTGAAGGGGTAAAAACTGTTTGCAGTACCTTACATTTGCTCTGGACAGCCACTGAGTGGCACTTAAACACTTCATCTTAAACCCTGGTGAATCTTCGAACTTGTGAAGGGAGGGGAGGGGACAAAAGGAGTTATGCACTCTATGGACTAAACCCTTTTAAGAACAATGAAGTTTTCTTCCTGCAATTAAAAACATTTCCTAAAGGCCTGACTGTGTAGGAAAATGTTACTGGTAGGAATGCTGTACAGTGCTCCACAGAAGCAGAATACTGCAGAGAGCTTCGCAGAAGCAACTGCTTCCTTCTCCTAAATCCCACGTCCTACTTTGGGAATCAGAGTTCCTATGTTCCAGTGTATTATCGTCCATTATTGTGTCATTATATATCAGGAAACATATACATTTACATAAGGAAAATTACAGTATCTCATTGCTGCAGGACTGCAGGTCAAATTAAGGTGGTCTTGACATCATAACACAACCAGAAAGGTTGCCTGAAATTCAGCTTCAATTAATGGTCTCTGCAGGGATTAACACTATTTGCACTTGGAGATGTACATTAGAACATGGTTTTCATTATCTGCAGAGAATCAAAAGTCACAAACGGTGCTTTGTTCTTCTTAAGACTTTATTACACTATTGCTTCATAGACATATGCCGTACTTTTATTTGCATTTTAATCAAGGAAAGAAACCTAATTTTCCTAATAATGGTGTTGAATCAATTATGTTAACAATCTTGAATGTTAATGTAGTCTATTTTTCTTGTTGTGTGGTTTTAAAAGTGGTTCTGTTTCATGAAAAATCTTTCTAAATTAATTCATTACATAACTGTCATTGAAATAAATCTGAGGATAAAAACAAGCAGGATAATGTATTAGGTATTTTAGGTGCTAATCCAGCAAGTACCTACAAGCATGGGAAGAATACAGAGATTCTGCTTCCCGGTGCAGGGAGAAAATTCAACTGCAGTTGAAACTGGCCAGAAACGTGGGTGACACTAAAAAGAGTTTCTTCAAATACATGAATGGCAAAAGGCAGTACATAAATATCATCAGCCTATTACAGGATGAGGGTGATCACCTCACAAACAGGGACAGAGACAAGGCAGAGGTGTTTGATGTTTTTTCTTTGTCTGTGTCTTCGACACTGATGATGGACCAAGGGGGTCTCAGTGTCCTGATCTTTAGGACCATGGCTGTGACAATGATAAACTCCTAATCAACGCTGAAATCACATGGGATCTGCTGCTCCAGCTGGATCCCTACAAATCTATGGGGCATGATGGCATTCATCCCAGAATCCTCAAAGAGATAACTCGTGATCATAAAGACTCTCTTGATGATTTTTGAGTGGTCTTGGGAATCTGGAGAGGTCCCAGCTGGCTGAAGGCTGGCAAAAATCCCAGTCTTCAAGAAGGGCAAGAAAGAGGACCCCAGAAACTACAGGCCTATCATCACTTCAGGGCCTGGTAAAGTTATGGAGAAGATTGTTCTGGAAAGTAGTGAAAAACACCTGAAAGACAAAGCTCTCATTGGTCACAGCCAGCATGGCTTCATGAGAGGAAGGTCCTGCTTATCCAACCTGATTTCCTTCTATGACAAGGTAACCCCCCTAGCTGATCAAGGGAAGCCAATGAATGTAATGTTTTTGGAAGTCACTTAAGTTTTCAATACTGTCTCTCACAGGATCCTTCTGGAGAAACTGTCCTGCACACAGATGGATAAGCACATCATGCAGTGGGTGAGCAATTGGCTCACAGGTCGAGCATTAGAGAGTAATAGTGAATGGGGTGACAGCAGACTGTTGCCCTGTCACTAGTGGGGTTCCATAGGGCTCCATCTTGGGCCCTGTGCTCTTCAGCCTCTTCATAAATGACTTGGATGGAGAACTGAAAAGAATACTAGTAAGTCTGCAGACAACACAAAACTGGGGGGGGCTGTTGACTCCCTCCAAGGCAGGGAGGCCCTGCAGAGAGACCTCGACAAATTAGGGGACTGGACAATCACCAACTATACAAAATTCAACAAGGGAAAGTGCCAGATTCTGCCCCTGGGATGGGACAACCCTGTCTACATACAAACTGGAGAATGAGATACTGGAAAGCTGTGTCATGGAAAGGGACCTGGGGGTCCTGGTCTCTGGCAGGTTGAATCTGAGTCAGCAGTGCCCTGGCAGCCAGGAGGGCCAACCCTGTCATCTGGGGCATCAGGCAAAGCATCATGAGCCAGGCAAGGGAGGGGATTGTCCCGCTCTGCTCTGCACTGGGGCGGCCTCACCTGGGATATTGTGTGCAATAATAGACAGTTATTCAGCTCTTAGAAAGGGTCCAAAGGAGAGCAATGAAGATGGTGAAG